>CM068296.1:19013753-19187743 GCA_034768395.1 Linum lewisii | reverse complement strand
ACCAAATTTTATCAAGTTAATCAAGTTAAATCTTCTCTTACGTGTTCGTGGGATGATACCTATCAAGTTATATCCAATCAGCTGATTCCTGCATTTCTGTAAAGGATTGGTTACTACTTCAGTTCTTTACTCTTCCTCTCGAAGTTGGTGGTAGTTGATCCTAAATGATATTTAAGTTGGATGATGTAGCAACCCGAGATTAAGCCAATTAAGCTATATTCTGTTTTTATTGATTAATTATTTCTCCAAATTCAACGTATATTTACTTTTTATTCGAAATCCACATAGATGATTTCTAATACCTAAGCAATACAACAAATGATTAACAAATTCTAAACTATATCACGCATAATATATAACATAAACATTATTAGCTCGTCAAAAGCTTGATGGGTGGGATTCTTTTGCTACATAGCCCACACTTATGTCATTAAGAGACTACAATGCAATTTATAACATACACCATCTCCATTTTTCTCTTTTTACCCAATGTGGTATATGTGTTTCTAATGGTTTAAAACCTCAACAAGAGCATTATTTTTTTAAATACACAACTACTGTTTCATTAACTTCAAGTCTTAAAAAATTTAAATGAAGGGAAAGAATATGATGAAAGAAAGAAATTGAGTGTATAAATGACGCTCAGAAAGGAAGTGTGTGTTTGCGTAAGCAAAGCACACGATAACCCTAAATTGAATTTCAGCGATATAAAATCATCATAGAAGAACACAATTACTAACCTTTTTATGATCACCCACCTCATGCTCAACTGCATCACCAATAGTCCAATAGCAATAGCACTAGTTGCAATCTATCAACAAACCCTAAGCCCCACAATGCACAATATATTATGTTTGAATGTGGAAATTACATAGGTGGTTTGGGTTGGGGATTTGAGCAGGTGATTTGGGGGGTCAAAACCATCTTGGTAGAGATTTGGTTCCAAATCTACTATTTGGACAACAAAAACCAAGTCTTCTAATAGGTTAGAAGTAGCTCGTCCAAAGGGATGAAGTAGATTGCTCCAAACATCCTTGACGGCTTCTCCAACATTGGAGCGGTGTCCAGGGATGAATTAGGTCGAGTGGGTCCAGGGACCCCGATTGGAGCCCATGGCTTCGCCCTTGTGGATGACTATGCCATCAATTGTCTATAGAAAGTAGCAGTCCATGTTCTTTGAAGGAGGCAACAAAGGACAAGTAGTAGTTCTCAACTCTGCATCCCAAAAATATTTGTACAGTAGCACTGTAGCAGCATTAGCATAGGAGGAAGAATCGCGTGGAAGAATAAACCATTTCAGAAGCAGCAATCAAAGAATGAAGAACAAGGAAACTGAATGGCGATGATGGTTGTTGTCCAATCAACGAGGACTAAACCAGATTAATGTCTTAGAATGGAATCATTCTATTTTGTTCAGGACTCTTCCTCCACCGTGCTACGGATACTTGGTTAGTGTAAGTCCAAAGCCGTGTAGGATGCATGTTGTCCAATTTCAATTGAATTGTAAATGTTGAATGTGGCTTTGCCAGTTTGTACACCACCGAGTCATTGAGTTTCCTAAATCATGTGGACTATGGAGTGTTAAAAGAACTGATGGAAAGAAATGGAGTTTCTCTTCTCGTGAATATCTAATTAATCGTCTTAAAAAAGGGTTTGGATTCTCCAGATGATCGAAAGCAGTGCTCATAGCGATGAGTATGATGGTGTGATTTTCTCTCAACTCGTAAGTGGTTATACCATTATTTTTAGAATAGTTGATACTATAATCTTCTAGCACATGTTTCATCTTACTCGCTTTGCCTTACTCGCTTTGCCTTCCCCGGAGCCTAAATTGATTGAGATATGAAGCTCAACAACAAAAATATCCGGGATAAGGAGAAAAGAGGGATCGTACATTAACAAAAGTCTTCTTACTCTTCGAATGGTAAGTTACTGAAACTTGTTCTTGTACCACTCTTTCGATCATTATTTTAGTGTAAAGTGTGAGTGTCTGAAGAAAAATTATGATTGGTTAATATTTAGGGAAATATTAGGAATACTATATTCATAGGGGAAAAAACAATTTGAAGTTCGCTATACGGCCTATACCACATCGAAAGTCAAAGTGAGGGAGGGAACTTGTGAATGCTATAAAAAACGGCAAATTTCCTTGAAAATGAAAGTGGTTGGTCTATAACCCCATAAAGCTTCATGTTGATCTTTGTTTAACTAGCTAGTTTTGGAGCTGATATATTCTTACAGTCTTTGAGTCTAATATCTTAAGAAAATTATCTATCGCCATCATTTAAAGTAAGACCCAAAACTATCCACAATTTGACAAAGTTAGGCTTCATAGAAGGCAAAACTTAGCATCAATAAGTTGATTCTTTTATTACTGCTAATTATACAAAGATGTGGTACAAAAGCACATATTAGTTACTTTTCTTGCAATGCGCAACACAGAACCTGGTAAAGCTGTAAGTTGACTATTTTGGACCTGTGTTTATACTTCAGCTCTCATCATCACTTCAGTTTGAATACTGGAAATTGTGTGAAATTGTCATTTTATTGATCATGTTACATTACTGGGTTCCACACTCGCTATTAAGCTACCAAACAATTCCAGGATTGAGGATGCAAAGTTTGGATATAGATAAAAAGTTCAATTCATCTTCAAAGAATAACACCTTAATCAAACAAGGTTTCGAAATGTTCATCCATTATCCTAAACAAACAAAACTGTCTGGCAAAAGAGGCACTTGCCATCTACAGAATTTGTTCATCCATTAAGATCGACTTGTAGAACCCATGTAAACGATGACTGTTCCTTCCAAGACGATCAACTTGCCATCTACAGAATCTAAGGAAGAAGATTAAAGAGACGAGATCCAGCTCAAAAGGGTTACAAAATATCAAGCATGCATGATGCATCAACACTTCTAAAGGGAATAGAATAAGCTATTATAGAGCAAGTGAAACAATGGTAGAGAAATAATGCTTATTAGTTGACCAACTGAAAACAAAAGGCAAGCACATAACAATTCAAGCCATCATAAACTATGATACCGTCAGAACTCTAATTTCAGATGACAGATTCATAAAATACAAAAAACAACTAAATCTAATTATAGACATTGAAAGTACCTTAGATATTTCTGGGTACATAAAGACTCTAACTTTGTCTCCCTGCAAAATGTGCGAAATCTTTACTAAGCCACAAATCTTACAACAAGTAGGAAAACTTAAAATAAAAAAGTCTAGCGACTTGGAAACCATCAAGGTACCATGGACTTGGGAGGTAGGTTAGAGGTGAACTTTGCTCTAACAACACCACTGTTTCCGTGAGGCCGGGTGACCTTGACCTAGATGCAGCAATAGCGTGATCCATTGGTCTTCACATTAGCCTTGTAGAGATGTAAGCCAATCGCTTTCCAGCAAACCATGCAACGTCTTCCTTGGTGTTCACTCCTTCAATCTGGATCAATGAGGAGTTGGGGTACTGGTTGGCCTTCGACCTAATTCACAAGTTTAACATTTATCTTATCAGCAAATACAATCTGCTAGTGAAACCTTTGACATAAAAATTGTCCACATTTTCATTTCATTACAGCTTTACTAAAGATTCCACTGGTAACACCTATTGTAGTTACTCAAGTTGTCATAAATATACACTAAGAATAATATAGAGATACAAAATTCATCAAATTTGTATAGTATATTTACCTCTTGTAACCAAAGATGGTTCCTCTGATTTAGAGTCTGCAAAAACAGGGATGGCCAAATACAAAACATCAGATCGAATATACAGCTGGCTCCATGAACATGATCAATAAAGGAATTAAATTAAACCTACAAGCTCGAACAACTGACGGTGAAACCAGTTCTCAGCTTCGCAACCAAGCATGATATCGTAATCAGAAACGCAAATACTCAAAGGAAGATAGCTCAAACTAGAGATGGAAAGATCAAAAGTTTACTTGACGCACTCTCCTTGGAGTTCCTTTACCATTTTGTCGGATTGGACTGTACAAATACATATCAAAGACATGGTTCTTAAACTGTACAAATACATATCAAAGACACAAATTTCTTTGCCATAATCAATACCACCAATAAACATAACTATATATCCATGCTTTGGATTTTTTAAGTCTCTACGCAATATATCCATATTGGAAGCTGTGTGCTCCGAATTAACCAATCTCTAGGGCTAGTTAGATGCTCAGAAGATCAGAATTGAGAACAGAAATCATTACCTTCAATACTCGTTGTCTAACTAAGTACTACTGCAATCTGCATATATCACCCTATGTATCAACCCTAAGTGTCAGCTTAAACGTACCTGAACACAATCAAACAAATGCAGTAGCAAGATCAGCTCAGACATTGAATCATGTTCACTAGATCGAATCTCTGAAGGTCAACAATCATGTTCACTAGATCGAAGATCACTCCTATTACAAACACATTGAATCCCTACTTACCTCCGTCCCAAGGGGTGTCATCAGGCATGGTGAATTGAAACACAAACAAAACACAATCAATCCAATATGAAAATGAAGAACTTCACAAACTTCTAATGAAGTAATGAACTCTTACCCAAATATGACAGCATTCCATAGAAGTATACTGTTATCTTGAGGAGCAGCACTGATTCCAGCAGGAGGGTCTTGCTGCAGCCTCTCCCTCATAAGTCTCTTCCTCGAAGGAGTCGTCATCCCCTCCTCCTCCTTGCTTCAGCTGTATCGAAACACAGTAGCAGAAATGAGAAACCCCATTTCAGTTCGCGATCAATTCCAGAAACCTCACTAAAAATTAATCCAAACCAGGAACACCCCAGATCCAGAAAAGGACTGAACAATCGGGCAAGTGTTCCACCAGTGGCCAGCGATCGGCACAACCATCTTCTTCCGCTGTTTTAGATCTGGGTCGACTCGCTGGAAGACGTCGGCGTTGCCCGGGATTGGAGCGGCCAGAGATGTCAGTAGTGGTCGGGATTGGAGCGGCGGTGGTCGGGATTGGAAGGAACGCTGGTCGGGAACACATGCAGAGATGATCGGGATTGGAAGGAACGGTGGTCGGTGATTGGAAGGAACGGTGGTCGGGGAAGAAGATGAATAGTCTCGGTGGGGTGGGAAGATATAATGGATTGATATGAAGTTAATTCAAGTTGATATGAAGATAATGGGAAGAGAATGGAAGAGTGTCGGTGGATAACGGGAGGGTGGGTTAATTCAGCTTAGAAAGTTAAAAGTTAATTCTGCAATTTTGTATAATAATAGGTACTAAAATGTAATATGTCATGTGTGAAATAAAATAATAATAAAATTAATTAATTTAATCTTATTTAATTCAAAAGCTTGAGATCCATTGATTGAACGGACGGATCAGATCGCGACACGCAAGCGGGTGCATTCGGTGCACCTACCTAGCTGGGCGCACTGGAGTGTTTTCCTAATAATTAATTATATTTGAATTTTTTTTGTTCTTATTATGATCAAATAAACGGGTGAAACAGCACCGCCCTATGGGCGGTAGGTACAAAAGCTAGTTTATATAATGGGAGAATCTTCTTTCAATCTTTCTACAAGCAATGTGGTATAGGGGGTTGTCCTGCGTGCAATAGGCACTACATATCCAGGTATTGTAGATCCATTTGTGCTTGAGCTGTTAGCCTTCCGAGATGCGTGTATTTGGTGTTTGTGGGCCGGAGTTTTGCAGGTGTACATTGAAGGAGATGCAGAACTAGTTTCGACGAAGCTGCTGGGCCGGTCAAGTGCTTTCCAACCCATGAGGAGCTATTGTAGAAGAAATTTTGCAGCTGCAAAAAAGGAGCTCCTGCTTGGCGCTTCATGATGGTTCTCCGTTCAGGTAACAGGGCCGCCCATTACGTGGCTCGCATAGCCCTGAACAACCTCCCAGGAATCATGGAGGTAGACATGACTTCCTGGGTTGGGACTTGTTGTTCCTTTCTTGTTTGTGCTGGCTGTCTTTGCCTCTCCGCAAGGAGTTGTCTATGCCAAAAAAAAAGTGGTATAAAGAATAATAGAAATTCACACATTTTGAGAGGAGCCTAAGTTCATCTTTCTTTCTACAAGCAATGTGGTATAAAGACTTATAGAAATTCCGACATTTTGAGAGGATCCCAAGTTCATATTCATAATGAGAAAATCCTCTTTCATTCTTTCTACAAGCGATGTGGTATAAAGAATAATATAAATTCCAAGGAGAAACTCAAGTTCATTATTTATAATGGGAGAATCCTCTATCATTCTTTCTACAAGCAATGTGGTATAAAGAATAATAAAAATTCTCACACTTTAAGAGGAGCCCAAGTTCAATACTTATATTGGGAAGATCCTCTTAAATGATGAGTTTCGAAAGAAATCCAAATTAGGTTTTTATGTTACTACTTACTTTTCTCTTTTATTCTTTCCTTGTCTTTTATAAGTTGAACAGTAGAAAATAGTAATAAGAGAGGTTGCAATTATAATAAGAATGGTGAGAGTTAGAATCTATAAATCCTATTAACTAACCATATTGAACTATACACGAGTAATAATGCTCAACGAGCAAGCGAGTCGAGCTGCCTCATGAACTTATCGGATAAAACACATCTTGAACCTCGAGTTAAATGGATTGTGGATTATGCACTATAGATCATGATATTTGTGTTATATTTAGTGACCGATTTTTTTTATGTAATGTGTAGTATTGTATATGAGAAGAAGCTTGCCAAAGAACATGGAAAACCCCCCGGCTAAAAGCCAAGTCCCTCACAAAAATGAGTAATACACAAAACTAGTGGTGAGGGGAGACAAAAACTGCAGCCCAACAAGGACAAAACAAATGGGCTGACTAATTATTACAGAAAAACAAATCAAACTACTAACAAGCAAAAGCCTACCGCTACTAGAAAAGCTTGGAGACTTAGCCATTATCGAACACCAGCAGCCTCCAAACAGCACAAACTCCCACCATAAATCGGCCATCAGCTAATAACCAATCCCCAACCGCAAACCAAATCTTGTGAAGCGTGGAAGCGGGAGTGTTCGACAAGTCTCTAAAAATTCTATCATTGTGTTCTTTCCAAATAAACCAAAACATCGCATGCATGATAACATCCATCACAGGAAGCTCAACATACAGTGACCGATTTTGATACCGGGTTTTATGATCTGATCCCAGTCAGACCTCAAATCCTTGAACCTCTCGCTGGACCAGTTTGATGTTCGGTTCGATCTTGACAACAATTGAAAAAAATACAAATGACGTATCAATTTGGTAGACTAAATTAAATTTCGGTTGAACTGGCCAGTCTGGTCCAGTTCTGCCAACACAGTTAAATTTTCAGTGTCTAAATAGTTTGTATCTCATTAATCACATGCAACAAGCCCACTGTAAAGCTTTATCATGAGTAAAAAACATATTTATGAAAAATAAAACTATTATTTTTCGCATAGTTTAACTAAAATTGACCAGAAAACACAGTGGAATTTAAAGGGCAGTTTTCGCCGAAAATGGGACAGTTTTTGCTGAAAAATTTTACCTGCACGATTGAAAATATTTTCGCGATCCCGGCAAACTTCAGAAAATCACAACTAAATCGAAAAAATTCGGAACAACCTCAAACAACTTGCGATTGCAACGATGACACACAGACTACACACGAAAAATAAGAAATCATGCAAACTGACACTTTTGGCTCCCCCGAATCGACTCTAAAAAAAGGAGTTTGACACAAATTTAAAAACTGACTCCAGCCGTGGGTTGCCTCCCATGAAGCGCTCTTTGATTAACGTCCTTGAGCTAGATGATTCCTGGACGGTATTAGGAGACATCCCAACTTAGGATCTCCTTAACGCTAGCATCGGAGTTCATGAAATATAGCTTCGGGGCATCTCCGTCGAGCATAAATTTCTTCCTGTTAGCGTGTATGAGCTTGGTACGTCCATCGGGGAGACGATCAGTGATTTTGAACGGACCAAAGAGTTCTTTTGAGGGATCATCCTCCACAAGGAAGACGGTGGAAGGAATGAGAATGATCGGCTCCGTCTTCTCTTTAACCTCCGGTTTCATATCACCAGGATCGGTGATCGTCGGTATTTCCTTAGGAGATGCTTTTGACTTCTCCTTCTTTACTTGCTCCGGCGCGGTAGCTCGGAAAGAATTGGTGCTGCGGCTAGCTCGGAAGAGGGTGGCGGCACAACTGGTCTCCAGACCATTTGAGTCTTCTTCTTCTGGTTCCTCCTTCGGGACCTGCCAGGTTCCTTGCTTGGTGGGGAAGAAGAGGCTTTCTGTTCCTTCTTCTTTGGCGGCTTTCGAGCAGAAGATTTCACTTTCTGCTTGGTGATCTGCTCAATACCTACAATAACAGTTGATCTAGAGACACTAGAAGAGACATCAGTAACGGAGTTGACCGGAGTCAACTCCTTAGTTTCAACAGCTAGACAATGAGATTCTTCATTCAAAGGAGTATATTTCATTCCGTCTTTAAGGCGGAATGTTATCGTTTCCTTACCAACCCTCAAGATCAAGGAACCATTTGGAACGTTAATTTGCATTCTAGTTGTTGCCATGAAGGGTCGACCTATGAGAATGGTAGAATCCTCCTCACTAGTATCTATGATCACATAGTCAGCTAAGAACGTGAAAGGACCACATTTAGTAACAACGTCTTTGATCTCTCCTCTAGGGGTTTTCAGTGATCTATCAGCAAAGACAAGTTGTATGCTAGTCGGTTCAAGTTCTCCTAGATTCAATTTTTCAAATAAACTCATAGGCATAACATTGGCAGACGCGCCTAGATCAACCAAACTACGTTATATCTCAACATCATTAGTAACTAGAGGAAGAGTGAAAGAACCAGGATTGGCACACTTAGCTGGGTACGGTGATGAGGGTTTCTTGCTACGAGCGGCAGGATATCCTTTTTTGTTTCCCCACATACCAGTCTCGATCCTTGCGTTCGGTAGCAATGCTCTTGGAAAAGGAGGCTTCATGTAGTACGGAGCAAGAGGAGGATCATACTCCTTAGGCGCCTCCTTCTGTGCTTCCTTCTTCTCTGGAGCTTCATCGGTCCTGCATAAATTAGAAGAAGCATTAGTAGATGAGTTTGTCGGTTCTTGAACGGATACCATCTTAGCTTGCTCCTTTCTCGGATTTGGCTCGGTTTGGCTTGGAAGCTGGCCAAATGGTCGACCAGATGTTAGCATGCTAGAGATCTGGTTCACAGCCTGCTCAATTCTTTGACCAGATGCAATCTGTTCTTGGTTGAGAAGAGCTTGGGCTTTGAACTGACTATCGTGATCATCAAGTCCAGTGATGATCTGACTGAGCTTCTTGTCGAGTTCACTGACGTTGTTCTCCCTCTGATGTTGCTGCCCTGTATAGGTATTGTTCAGATATTGATTCTGGCGATTGCCAGGAGCAGTTCCATAGTTACCCGGATTTCGGTGCGGTGGCTGGTAGACACCTGCCGGCGGATGGTTCGGCTTCTGATCCTGAGCTGGACAAGTTGGTCGGCTGTTCTGGTTTTGACCTTGGTTCTGGTTAGCACCGACATTGTAGGGAGGTCGATCTTGATAATTCCCATGTTGTATGAAATTGCGGTAGCCAACATAACCGTTCTGATTGTTGTTGAAGCCTTGTTGAAAAAAATTGACTTCTTCGGTAGACCAGACTTCTGTTTTACCAAAATTCTGGCATCGGCCTCCATTGTGTGCACAAGCTCCACACCACTCGCAATCGGCAACGTAGACAGAGGTTGTCGGCGGCTTGATGGGTGTAGAAGACTTCTTGAGATGCTTCTCTACTTCTGCCTTAATGGTCACTTCGAGATTGAGCTTGCTTCTTGATCCTTCAGATTGCCGCTACCAGTTCCTTGACTTGGAAGCACAGTTCGCAAAATGAAGAAGAGCAGCTTCAGGTGTAAGTGTAGTGCAATCCCCTTCAGCTAGGGAATTGACCCATTTGGCAGATTCTTCACGAAGACCTCGAGCAAAAATTTCAGCTAACTGCCTCTGCTCGAAACCGTGGTGAGGACAGTTGTAGAGAAGTTCTTGGAATTCATTCCAAGTATCATATAAGCTCGCTCCTTCCTTCTGAGAGAATCTGGCGATGCTGTCCTTAATTGCTGTTGTTCTGGAAGGAGGGAAGTACTCTTCGATGAAGTCTTGAGCAAGAGTCTCCCAGTTGGTGTAGTAGCCAGGTGGTTTGCCAGTGAGCCACCTCTTAGTTGCGCCTTTAAGAGAGAACGGGAAAACTCTCAAGCAAAGAGCGTTCTTGTCAAGATTCCCATTCTTGAAAGTGTCGCAGAGATCAAGGAAATCATTGTCTAGTGGCCTGCCTTCAAACTGTAGATCCCTAGAGATCATAGTCAAGAAAGGAATCTTGATCTCATAGTCAGGATCTCCTTTGATGCGTGGCACGGTGATAGAAGATCGAACGCTAGTCGCGCTCGGCTTGTTGTAGTCAGCTAGACTCTTCGGTGCAACCAGTTGATCACCCATCCTAGGAGATGGAGGAGGAGAAAGTGATTCGGTGTATGAAGCAAATGAGGATTCTGATGAGGAATCCTCCTTCAGTTCTTCAATCTTGACTGGAGTGAAAGATGGAGGTGGATTGGTTCTGCCTCTCGTTAAAATTTGTGATTGTCTTAGTGGAGCAGAACTGCCAGATCTCTCTATGCTCTTAGCCTTGTTGTTCTTGGCGGTTTGGGAGCGCGTGAGAGGGCGGTGGTGCATAAACCTGTGAATAACCTACAAATGATAAAGACAAGTACAACCAGTGTAAAATCGAAGTGGATGGAAAAATGAAAGATGGAAAGTAGAAGAGTAAAATGCCAGTTCTTCTTTCAAACAATTAAAAGAAGGTCCCCGGCAACGGCGCCAATTTGGTGAACGTCTGAAGTACAGGTTTATCAAATAACTACCAAGCTAGAAGCTAGGGTAGATCGTATTCCACGGGCCTTCTTAAATTGTCTACTCAAATATAAAGGCAGATAACTCAGGTTTAACACATTGTGCGTGGTGTGAGTTCCACGACTTCTATTCTAGAAAATGCAAGGAAATTAAAACGAAAACTGAAAGACAGATTGCAAAATTGGTTGACTTAACAAAGACGACAGACAAGCTTAGACTTTGAATCCCCCTTAGTTCACTGATGCTAGCTGCAGGACAGTGATCAAATACTACCAAGCTAACAAAAGCTAGGGTAGATCGTATTCCAGGGGTCTTCTAAGATTGACTACTTCAAAACTGGCAAAATACTCGAATGCAGACAGGTTGTGCGTGGTGTGAGTTCCACGACTTCTAATTCTAAGAAATGCTGAGAAATTAAAAATTAAACTAAAGCAGATTGGAAATTAGGGTTGAAAACAAGGATGACAGACGAACTTAGACTTTGAATCCCCCTTCGTTCCCCAGAGCAATCAACAGATCAGCGGATTTCGATTCTCATTCAATCAATTACTAAGACACCACCATAACTCCTTACCCTTAGGTTTAAGACCGGCGAACGTTCGCTCTATCCGTTCTAACTACCAAGATTAACTAGCCGTCCGGGTACGGTCGCCTCTCGCAACAACTTAATTAACTGGTGCAATTACTAATGATTAATGAGTTACTCTTGC
The DNA here is from genome assembly GCA_034768395.1 of Linum lewisii. Classification (NCBI taxonomy): domain Eukaryota; kingdom Viridiplantae; phylum Streptophyta; class Magnoliopsida; order Malpighiales; family Linaceae; genus Linum; species Linum lewisii. The sequence goes on along the minus strand of CM068296.1, from coordinate 19,176,132 downwards.
AGTGGATTAACCCTAACCGGTTCCTACGAAAGGCACGCTCCAATTATAAGGTTAATTGTTCAATTTGATGTTCTAAAGTGAGGCGAGCGTTCGCTTCTATCCTTAGCTTAACCAGAATCTAATCTAGGTGATCAATCCAAACAAGAAACATGAACAATGAAGAACAAATCAAACATGAAAAGGAACTGATTGAATTTCGAATCTAATCACCGCCGATCCGTGACCGCTTTAAAGCCCTGGGTCACTTAGGGTTCATCTAGTCTAACCTCTAACGAGTTTAGCTACTCATGTTTATCACAAAAGAAACAAAGACAAAGAAAGAGTTCATCATCTAGAGGAAGAACAGAAAAGAATCTGAAAAACCTAATTTAGACGACTCTGACAGACTTTGATCTTCGGTAAACTACACTCCTAGCTCCGGTTCTCCGAGATGAAAGGGATGGCGTCACGATCTCTTTCCGGCTCTTCGAACTCTAACTCTTCGCTCCAGAACTTCAGAGAAAATCGTATGATTCTGATTCGAAAAGTATTTTCTGATGTAAAAATTTATTCTCCTTAATGGGCCGCCGGTTAAGTATTTATACTTAACCTAGCCCAGCCGGATTTCTTCTAGGATTTTCACCGAAAATAATGAACTATTTTCGCCGAAAATTTGCTTGTAAATGGAAGTCCCGCCGGCTGATTCTCCTGAACTTTCTTCTCGGTCCGAAAACTTGACACTTTCGCCAAAAATTCCTTCAGTTGCCAACAGCCGATTTGTGATGATATTTTCGCCGAAAATACAAGGGTATTTTCGGCAAAAATTCCTTTGTAATCCGGGTAGGAATTTGTTTGAACTTTATTGGCTCCTTTACTCGATCCCGGTGCAATCCTTCGAGATTCCAACGCCTTAGACACGTCCTTGGTTACTTATTCGATGGCAAAAACCTGTGCTATCATAAAAACACTAGAAAACCATCAAATAGACCCGAAACGGGCCAAGGTAACACAAATGGCACGAGATAGGGCAATCGATTGAATATTCGTTATTCTACCCTAAAAACCATGTCTTAAGCAAAGAAATGTCGCTTAAATGAGGCTGATAATCACGTCAAATCAAGTGTCATCAAATACCCCACACTTAAGCTTTTGCTTGTCCTCAAGCAAACTGAATAGAGACGCTCATGTTCACAAATGATAAGATTGATTAAATTGGAGCTCAATCAAACACAATGAATTATTAGATAGCTCGATCCTAGAACAAGAAACCTAACATGCATACAGATCAGCCAAACTACCTGGTCTCACTAATAAACTGCACACGACAAGTAATTAGTAACCAATTATGCAAGAATTTGACCTGACCGACCAGACTCCTCACACAGGATATAAATAGTACAATGGGAACTCTCACTCTCTGTGTTTAAGGACGTGTTTCTGCTCTCGATCATTTTCTGTTACCGAATTCTGTCATAGGTTTGCATTTCGACCACATCTCCACCACTGTGACAACACGAGTATCTAGTCAAGAAGGACTTCCCTGCTAGGACCGTAATGAAATCTACACTACTCGGGTTTATAATGAGATGGATGATGGGAATGAATGATGATGGCTTTGTGCGGTGTAGCTTTCGACTAACTTCCCTCGAATCTAATCTATGGCTTCCTACCGTCTAACCAAACGCGGGTGGAATGATGAACGCTCGTCCTATGATACCCTCAAGCAACCTAGCACTTATTCTTTTTCTTTACACTATTTTTTTTCTTTTCTTTCTTTTGAACTTTTCTTTTGACTTCGTTCTTCCATTTGTAGGGAGAAGAACGTTTTATTGAACTAAAACTTTGAAACTTTTCTGATTTTTCTTTTCTTCATTTTTTTTCGAAATTTTCTTTCTTTTCTTACTTTACTTTCTTTTCTTTTTCTTTTGTGCCGATTTTTCTTTTAGTTGCTAGAGGGATTTACACGTCTGGACATATTAGCTAAGACCACCTGTTTAATGGCTATAGGTAGGTTACCACAAACCGACTTCCGGTAGGTCAATCTAGACTACAACCATAGGGGATCAACGAGGAATGAAAGAAATGGGAAATGGCTGTAATGTATTATCGAACAGAAAGAACAGGCCAAGCTCAAGGGTCTAAACCTAGTGGATTTTATCGTTTGGTAGGCTATCTGGCTTAGTAGCTGAATCTAGGTGCCCCTATCCTTCTAGAACTCGTGTCATCGTGTGGTCTCGAGTAGGTCTCATGCAAATTCTAACTCATTCAAGCAAACAAAAAACCACTCAGAAAGAATTAAATTGCAAGTTACGTGCAATGGATCAAAAGCTCACAGTTAGTTTGCTAGTCGGATTCGGTCATTTTCATGCAATCAAGGCTACAAACTACAAGTGTGATTTTAAAATTCTGTTCCGACCAGGCAATTTAGCATCAAAGTAAACAAGTTGGTTCTCAAGTTCTAGGTTAAGCAGTCTAAGCATCATTATGAAGGGTTGAACAACAACTTAACATCAAAAATCAAGAACTGAGCCATTCTAATGCTAGAGAGACTGGAATGGATTCACGAGGCACACATAAAACACAATCAAGGGCAATCAAGTTCATGCAAGGTTATCTAGCATCCTACCCCACACTTAAATCGGACTGTGTCCTCACAGGACTAAAATTAGAGTTCAGAGTGAAGTAGAAGAACCTGGACCGAGATGATTGGTGTAGGGGATGAGCACGGGTCCTCGGAGCGGAGGGAATCTACCCAAACGAAGCAAAGGGAATCTCCCAACTGCCTACAAAACAAAAACAAATAAAACATAAAAAGGAAACCGGGACAAGTGTCCCGGATCCACACAGAAAAAGTTGGACCGAAATACGAAAAGAATAAATAAAAGAAAGGACCAGAAAAGGAATACAACCGATCACTGCTGGTCAGGTGAGCCGGGAGGTGGAAAGTGGAGGTGCTCGCCGAGCTGACGTTGCCACGCCAGCTGTGCCTCATACCGCCTGTCGGCGCGGCGCATATGCTGCTGCATAATAGTCCATCTCGCCTCTTGAGTGGCGTTGTCGGTGATGCGCCACTCCTGCAGTCGCTCATACAACTCTCTAACATCCGCGGGGTGGTGTCGGGGCTGTTGGGGAGGCGCCTGGTATGTATCTGGAATGTGCGGCGGCGACTGGTGAGCATACCCTGCCTGATGATGCGGCGAGGGTATATAGTCTTGGAACTCTAGCGGCGGCTGGGGCTGCTGCTGCTCAGCATCATCTTCTTCCTCCGACTCGACCACAGGCTGGAGTGGAGGATCTGCTGCTACATGGGGACTACAACTTACCTTGAAGCCATGGATGCTAAAAATGAACGGTTTGGGAGGAATCGGTGAAAAACTCTGAAAACAAGGGTTTCGGTGAACTGGAGCTGCAGAGCTCCGATTTGAACGTTCTAGGGCTCAAAATGATCGGAATGGAGAGGGAAGTTGAGCGGCGGCGGTCGGCGATGGCGGCGGCAGCGGGAAACGGCGGCGGCGGCGGCAGCGGGAAACGGCGGCGGCGGCGGTTTAAAATGGGTGGCGGCGGTCGACGGTTTTCAAAACAAAGGGGAGGGGTGTTTTTGTTTTGTGGTTCGAAAATGAGAAGTGAGGAGAGAGAGGCTAAAATCCGATTTTGAAGTAAAAAAAAAAATTGTCTGATTTTCAAAGGTATTTTCGGAGAAAATAGCAAGGAGTTTTCGCCAAAAATAGACGTTCAAATGCACTGCCGGTTTTCAAATAAATTTTCGGCGAAAATACAATGGGTTTTTCGGACCGAAAACATGAAACAATGAAATTGGTTCGAAAATTCAAAAGGCGATTTCGCCGAAAACAAGGGTGATTTCGCCGAAAATTTTGAACTACTCGGGTGAAATATTTTCGCAAATCGGCCAACTTCAGAAAATCACAGTTAAATCCACAAAAATCGGAACGACCTCAATCAACTTGCGACTGACTCTATGATACATAGGCTCTACACGAAAAATAATAAATCAAATAAACTGACACTTTTGGCTCCCCCGAACCGACTCTAAAATACTAAGTTCGACAAAAATTAAAAACAGACTCCAGCCATGGGTTGCCTCCCACGAAGCGCTCTTTTATTAACGTCCTTGAGCTGGACGATACCTGGACGGTATTAGGAGACATCCCAACTCAGATTCTCCTTCACGCTCGCATCGGAGTTCATGAAGTACAGCTTCGGGACTTCTCCGGTAAGCGTAAATATCTCCCCGTTCGCATGCAAAAACTTGGTACGTCCATCGGGAAAATGATCAATGATCTTGAAGGGTCCGAACAGCTCTCTGGAGAGGTCATCCTTCTTGAGTGTTATGATGGAAGGAATGAGGACTGTCGGCTTCTTCTTTTCTTTTATCTCCGGCTTGGTATCACCAGGATCGGTGATCGTCAGTACTTCCTTAGGAGATGCTTTCGGCTTCTCCCTCCATACTTGTTCCGGCGCCGGTTTCTCAGAACGAATTGGTGGTGCAGCTAGCTCGACGGAAGACGGCGGAATTTTTGGCCTCCAGACCATTTGGGTCTTCGTCTTCTTGTTCTTTCCCCGAGGTCTGCTCGGTTTTGTGCTCGGTGGCTTAGAAGAGGCTTGCAGTTCCTTCTTCTTCTTGGGCGGCTTCTGAACCGAAGTTTCTGGCTTCTTCTTAATAACCTGTTCAATACCTGCAGCAACAACTGATCTAGAGACACTGGAAGAAGCATTAGTAACGGAGTTGACCAGAGTCAACTCCACAGTTTCAACAGCTAGGCAGTGAGATTCTTCATTCTTAAAGTCATATTTCATGCCATCTTTAAGACGAAACGTTTTCATTTCTTTACCGATCCTTAGAGTTAAAGAACCATTTGGAACGTTAATATTCATTCCAGTAGTAGCCATGAAAGGTCGACCTATGAGAATGGTAGAATCATCTGTACTAGTATCCATAATCACATAGTCAGCTAAGAACGTGAACGGACCACATTTAGTAACAACGTCTTTAATCTCTCCCTTAGGGGTTTTAAGTGATCTATCAGCAAAGACAAGTTACATACTAGGCGGTTCAAGTTCTCCTAGGTTTAATTTTTCAAACAGGCTCATAGGCATGACATTAACAGACGCTCCTAGATCAACTAAACAAAGCTCAACCTCAACATCATTAATGACCAAAGGTAACGTAAAAGAACCAGGATCAGATAACTTAGCTGGATATGGAGAGGCAGGTTTCTTAATACGAATCTTAGGATATCCTTCATTGTTCCCCTTCATGCCAGTCTCGATCTTTGCATTTGGCAGCAATGCTCTAGGAAAAGGAGGTTTTACGACGTACGGTGCAAGAGGAGGATCATCCTCCTTAGGCGCCGGTTCCTGCTCTTTTTCTTCCTCCGGAGTTTCAGCGATCCTGCGTAAGACAGAACAAGCATCAGCAATTAAGTTTGGGATTTTTCGAGCGGTTACCATCTTGGCTTGTTCCTTTCTCGGATTCGGCTCTGCCTGGCTTGGAAGTTGGCCAAATGGTCGACCAGATGCTAGCATGCTCGAGATGTTGTTCACGGCTTGCTCAATTCTTTGTCCAGATGCTATCTGTTCTTGATTGAGAAGAGCTTGAGCCTTGAACTGATTGTCATGATCATCGAGTCTGGTGATGATCTGGCTGAGCTTCTTATCCAGGTCACTGACATTGTTCTCCCTTTGATGCTGCTGCCCTGGATAGGTATTATTAAGATATTAATTCTGGCGATTGCCAGGAGCAGTTCCATAATTACCCGGATTGCGATGCGGTGGCTGGTAGACACTTGCCGGCGGATGGTTAGGCTTCTGATCCTGAGCTGGACCAGCCGGGCGGTTATTCTGGTTCTGGTTATGGTTGGCACCAGCATTGTAGGGAGGTCTGTCTTGATAGTTCCCTTGCTGTCTGAAGTTACGGTAGCCAGCATAACCATTCTGATTATTAACGAAGCCTTGTTGAATGAAATTTACCTCTTCGGCAGACCAGACTTCTGCCTTACCAAAATTCTGACAACGGCCTCCGTTATGTGCGCAAGCTCCACACCACTCGCAATCGGCAACGTAGACAGAAGCTGCCGGCGGCTTGATCGGTGTGGTAGACTTCTTCAAATGCTTCTCTACTTCTGCTTTGATTGTAGCTTCGAGATCTAGCTTGCTCCTTGATCCTTCAGATTGTCGTTCCCAGTTCCTTGACTTGGAAGCACAGTTTGCGAAGTGAAGAAGAGCAGCTTCAGGTGTTAGTGTAGTGCAATCCCCTTCAGCTAGATAATTGACCCACTTGGCAGATTCTTCGCGAAGTCCTCGAGAAAAAATTTCAGCTAACTGCCTCTGCACGAATCCATGATGAGGGCAGGTGTAGAGAAATTCTTGGAATTGATTCCAAGTACCATACAAGTTTTCTCCTTCTTTCTGGGAGAATCTGGCGATGTTGTCCTTGATGGCGGTTGTTCTGGCCGGAGGGAAGTATTCTTCAACGAAGTCCTGAGCCAGAGTATCCCAATCAGTGTAATAGCCAGGTGGTTTGTCAGTAAGCCACCTCTTAGCAGGGCCTTTCAGAGAGAACGGGAAAGCTCTCAGACAAAGAGTGTTTTTGTCGAGGTTTCCGCTCTTGAAAGTGCTGCAGAGATCAAGGAAGTCTGCAAGATGAGTGCACGGATTGTCTAGGGGCCTGCCTTCAAACTGTAAATCCCTAGAGATCATAGTCAAGAATGGAATCTTGATCTCATAGTCAGGATCTCCTTCAATGCGCGGAACGGCAATGGCAGATCGAACGCTAGTCGCGCTCGGCTTGTTATAGTCTGCTAGACTCTTATGTGCAGGTGGTGGCGGCGGCGGTTGATCGCCATTTGGTGGTGGTGGTGGTAATCTATCGTCCATGGCAGGAGATGGAGGAGGTGAAAGTGACTCGGTGTATGTAGCGGATGAAGATGATGGTACAGGTGAAGATGGAGATGAGGAACTCTCCTTCAGTTCCTCGATCTTGATCGGAGTGATGAATGGATTGGATCTGCCTTTCTTCAGAATCTGTGATCGTAGAGGTGGAGCAGAACTGGCTGGTCTCTCTGCACTCTTAGCCTGTTCGGTTTGAGAGCGAGTCCAATGACGGTGAGGCATACACCTGTAAACCTACAGATAACAAAGACAAACAAAACCAGTGTAAAATCGAAGTGGATGGAAAGTAGAAGAATATATTGCCAGTTTTTCTTTCGAACAATCAAAAGAAGTCCCCGGCAACGGCGCCAATTTGATGCTAGCTGCAGGACAGTGATCAAATACTACCAAGCTAACAAAAGCTAGGGTAGATCGTATTCCAGGGGTCTTCTAAGATTGACTACTTCAAAACTGGCAAAATACTCGAATGCAGACAGGTTGTGCGTGGTGTGAGTTCCACGACTTCTAATTCTAAGAAATGCAGAGAAATTAAAAATTAAACTAAAACAGATTGGAAATTAGGGTTTGAAAACAAGGATGACAGACGAACTTAGACTTTGAATCCCCCTTCGTTCCCCAGAGCATTGGCAATCAACAGATCAACGGATTTCGATTCTCATTCAATCAATTACTAAGACACCACCATAACTCCTTACCCTTAGGTTTAAGACCGGCGAACGTTCGCTCTATCCGTTCTAACTACCAAGATTAACTAGCCGCCCGGGTACGGTCGCCTCTCGCAACGACTTAATTAACTGGTGCAATTACTAATGATTAATGAGTTACTCTTGCAGTGGATTAACCCTAACCGGTTCCTACGAAAGGCACGCCCCAATTATAAGGTTAATTGTTCAATTTGATGTTCTAAAGTGAGGCGAGCGTTCGCTTCTATCCTTAGCTTAACCAGAATCTAATCTAGGTGATCAATCCAGACAAGAAACATGAACAATGAAGAACAAATCAAACATGAAAAGGAACTGATTGAATTTTGAATCTAATCACCGCCGATCCGTGACCGCTTTAAAGCCCTGGGTCACTTAGGGTTCATCTAGTCTAAGCTTTAACGAGTTTAGCTACTCATGTTTATCACAAAAGAAACAAAGACAAAGAAAGAGTTCATCATCCAGAGGAAGAACAGAAAAGAATCTGAAAAACCTAATTTAGATGACTCTGACAGACTTCGATCTTCGGTAAACTACACTCCTAGCTCCGGTTCTCCGAGATGAAAGGGATGGCGTCACGATCTCTTTCCGGCTCTTCGAACTCTAACTCTTCGCTCCAGAACTTCAGAGAAAATCGTAGGATTCTGATTCGAAAAGTATTTTCTGATGTAATAATTTATTCTCCTTAATGGGCCGCCGGTTAAGTATTTATACTTAACCTAGCCCAGCCGGATTTCTTCTAGGATTTTCGCCGAAAATAATGAACTATTTTCGCCGAAAATTTGCTTGTAAATGGAAGTCCCGCCGGCTCATTCTCCTGAACTTTCTTCTTGGTCCGAAAACTTGACACTTTCGCCGAAAATTCCTTCAGTTGCCAACAGCCGATTTGTGATGATATTTTCGCCGAAAATACAAGGGTATTTTCGGCGAAAAGTCCTTTGTAATCCGGGCAGGAATTTGTTTGAACTTTATTGGCTCCTTTACTCGATCCCGGTGCAATCCTTCGAGATTCCAACGCCTTAGACACGTCCTTGGTTACTTATTCGATGGCAAAAACCTGTGCTATCATAAAAACACTAGAAAACCATCAAATAGACCCGAAACGGGCCAAGGTAACACAAATGGCACGAGATAGGGCAATCGATTGAATATTCGTTATTCTACCCTAAAAACCATGTCTTAAGCAAAGAAATGTCGCTTAAATGAGGCTGATAATCACGTCAAATCGAGTGTCATCATTCACCAGAGCATTGGCAATCAACAGATCAGCGGATTTCGATTCTTGTTCAATCAATTCTAAGACACCACCATAACTCCTGACCCTTAGGTTTAAGACTGGCGAACGTTTGCTCTATCCGATCTAGCTACCAAGATTAATTAGTCGCCCGGGTATGGTCGCCACTTGCGCGACTAAACTAACTGGGGGAATTACTAAACGATTTATGAGTTACTATTGCAGTGGATTAACCCTAACTGGTTCCTACGAAAGGAACACTCCAATGAATAGGTTAATTGTTGATTTGGTGTTTTAAAGTAAGGCGAGCGTTCGCTTCTATCCTTAGCTTAACAAGAATCTAATCTAGGTGATCAAGCCAGACAAGAAACATAAACAACGAAGAACAAACCAAACATGAAAGAGAAACTGATTGAACTTTGAATCTAATCACCGCCGATCCGTGACCGCTTTAAAGCCCTGGGTCACTTAGGGTTCATCTAGTCTAAGCTCTATGAGTTTAGCTACTCATGTTCAAAATGAAAGAATCAAAGACAAAAACAGAGTTCATCATGAAAAGGAAGAACAGATAGAAATTGTAAAAACCTAATTAAGACGACTCTGGCAAAGCTTCGCTCTCCGGTAATCTTCAATCCTAGCTCCGAGTCTCCGAGGTGAAGGGATGGCGTCACGATCTCTTCCTGGCTCTTCGAACTCTTCAACTCTGTTCTCTCGAACTTTCTTGAATTATGAGATATATTCGTTATGTGGGCCGCCAGTTAAGTATTTATACTTAACCCTTAACTGCCGGATTTTGCCTGGAGTTTTCGGCGAAAACTTAGAAGTTTTCGCCGAAAACTTCTTTGTAAATTGGCTGATCTCCCGGCTGTTTCTCCTGTGATTTTCAGAATCAGAGTTTTCGCCGAGAACTTTGGGTTTTTGCCGAAAACTTCCTCTTGTGATGCTCAGCCGATTTCTTCTGGAGTTTTCGCCGAAAACTCTAAGGGTTTTCGCCGAAAACTCAAGTGTAAAATGGGCAGGATTTTGGTTGACTTGATTGACTCCTTGGATCGATTCTGGTGCGGTTCTTCGAGGTCCTAATGCCTTAGACACGTCTTTGGCTACATTATTTGACGACAAACCTGTTACAAATAAAATACTAGTGGTTACCAAATACTGTATATGAACAGAAAATATGTATTGAACTCAGAGAGTGCTCAATCCTAACTTTGACCTATCATCTTATCATTCTACTCATTAACATATAAAATAGTATTGATTATAAACAAATTAAAGTACTAGTATTTAAGGATTCAAATTTAATTATCTTCATATTATCATGTTAAGTTTGTAACCATAGCAAATGCAAACTAACAACAAACCATTAAGTGGTTCATCATAGCACATTACAGTAGATATCATGGAATGTTATGTTAATATTTTCATGTGAAGTGGTTAATCAAATTAAAGTACTAGTATTTAAGGAGAAAAGGAAAAAAAATAAAATAACAGAACAATAATTTAATGTAAGAAGTAATTAAAAATCTAACCATAATAAGATGTAGATCAACATTGAGGAACTTTCTTTTTCGTGCCACGACAAACCCTTCACGCATATGCTTCAACACGTGCCCACACCAATTATACTGAACCAAGTCTGTTAGTGTGTTCCTCCTAATAACACCTGCATAACGCATGTTTGCATGTTGGTAGGGTGTTGTGCAAATGACGGAGTCAGTAAGGTACAAAATGTACATTTGACACCAACCATCCAGATTGTCACATTTATCCAAGTTCTCCTTTAAATCTTAAGATCAACGACATCATCATCGGAACCTTTAGCAAACTTAAGACTGCATGCTCCCACTACTGCATTGATGATGTGCTTTGTAGTTTTATCCAATCCTATCTCTTTGGCACCCTCGGTAGTTCATAAACCTTATAAACATCCTCTTCAGTTATCTTCAATGTCATCTCCTGGCCAACTTGAAGGTATGCGTATCGACGCCATATATATCCAAAACCCACCTCCTTAACTCAGTAGGCAATAGTATTATTACCGAGACAAACGATATTCAATATTAAGTAGCATAATACAAGAATTCAGCAAGTTTCCAAAATTGCAGACTTTGTGGACTAATATAACCACAACAACAATGGCTGTTGTTTCAATTTAACACTAAACAAAGTCCATATCCTGCAGTCTAACCTCTTCATTTGCAATTCACACCACAACCAAAATATACCCAAATTCAGCAACTTTGAACACATACACACCACAACAAGAACAAACAGCTCAATATTCCATAATTTGGGTAAAAGCATAGAAGAAATAAACCACTTACAGAGAAAGGAGGAAGAGCAGAAGAGGGTTAATTGGTGTAACAACAATTCCGCCAAGTGTGCAGAAAGAAGCTGTCTTTCTCTAGGAATGCAGAGTGACAGAGAGGAGGAATGCATAGTAAGAGACAAAAGGCTGGACAATGAATCCAGAAACGAGAATTTATATTGAATCCAGCAAAAAGCCACCAAAAATCATACAAACTGAAAACTGAAAATCAGACCAAAATTACACAAACTAAAAGATGCTGCATTATCCAAAATTAAACAGACTGACCAAAATGAACCTAAATACTAGTATTACATTTATAACTCAACTAACCACGCATATTAGTACACCAAATCCTAGTATTACAAATCATAGTATGTCCGCTTAAATCCTAGTATTACACTAAGTAATAAAATAATATATACTAGTATTATAGTTCATCTTTCTTCACCAAATCCCACAACCACATAAGATGTGGATTAGATCTTTCTTCACAATGTTGAGTAGATGTTGTAGAAGAGGAAACTGATGACGAGGAGAACTAATAATCAAATCCTAGTATGACAAATTCTATTATATACGATTAAATACTAGTATTTGGCTAATAAACAAGTAATCTAAAATACTAGTATTATAGATCATAATCAACTATGCTGAAATTACACCAATTCACCCCCAAAATTGAACAAATCCCAATTTCAAAATCAATATTACGAATGAAACACCAAATACTAATTTCATACTAGTATTACATGGAGTTAAGTGGAGCTTGCATGTAATAACAGATCCTCGGTTTAGCAAAAGAACATCAAATTACACGAGCAACAGACCAAAAACAGAGCAAAAGGCTAAAAGAGGAAAAGAGTATACCTGTTATGTCGGCGGTGGCGGCGACTGCATCAGCGATCTTGAACCCAGAATGGCAGCTGCGAGAGAACCGAACAAGATCAATGGCGGCGGCGATTTCACTAGAATTGAGAAGTGACTGCGAGTGCAACCTAAATCAGCGCTGGTTAAAAGTATGTTTGCATCTATAGATAAAATTAGAGGCAGATATTTGCATCTATAGAGGCACATAGTATTTGTTCTTTAAAAGTATGTTTAGAGGCAAATATTCTATGTGCCTCTATGAATCTGCCTCCGTAGCTAGGTTATGTTGTAGTGAGCGGTCTCGAACTGCTGGTTGATTCAAACAGACCGTCGGTGTATAATATCCTAGAAAAGAGTGGCGGTGGCGGCGAACAAATTCTAAATCGACAGCGAATCGGGTGATGGAAACAGATTCATCTCTATTGCATGTCGTTGATGACGACAGTGAAATAATTGGGGGCTGTGAAAATGGCTCTAGTAAAAACCTAATTGAGATTGTAAAAAAGGAAATTAATATTATTTAATATATAATAGTTATGAGCCATTGGATTAGAAGAATTTGATCTAAGGGCACATACTAACTATTGTCTAGGGGAAAAAGGTATAATATTGTCACCCACCCCGGTCCCACCTAAAGGCCATGTTGTGCATGGGTTTTAGGCCAATTAATTACCAATAAATGCTGCAAATCTAAAAAGTATCATGCAATATCTAGATGGATATGACATTAAATTTATTGAAAAAATATTATAAAAAATATAATATTGTCACCCAGCTCGGTCTCGCCTAAATACCATGTTGTGCATGGGTGTTAGGCCAATTAATTACCAATAAATGCTGCAAATCTAAAAAGTATCATGCAATATCTAGATGGATATGACATTAAATTTATTGACAAAATATTATAATATAACATAATAAATGTTGCAAATATAAAAGGTATCATGTAATATCTAGACGGATATAACATTAAATTTATTGACAAAATATTATAATATAACATAAGATTAAAATATAACAAAATATTATAATATAACATAATAAATGCTTGGTTTTGACCATTGCTATAAAATCATATGACATGACTGATCATTCAGTCTTCACACCATAGCAAACTACCCTATATTGTAGCTCTTTAATTGTCGATTGAGAAACAAGCAGAACACAAATGGCATCAAGTGTGAAGGCAAACACTATATGGGTATTATGTTTTTTCATTCCAATTTTGTTATTGTTGGTTGAGCTTCCAGTTCCATGCCTGGCTGATGCGGATCCTCCAACTAAGCTTAAGTGTTTCGAGCATTGCCTGTTACACTGTCATGGTCTAGAGGGCATGTGCGTAACTATATGTGCTCGTAAGTGTCAATCGTCTTCCAACTTCAGAAAAAGATCTGTTGAGAACGGTGGAGAAAAAAATATTGTTGGTCATATGGAATGATTTGACATGTGTACTTTGGTCAATCGGTTTAGGCTCAAAGTAAATAAGATACCTTGTTTGAAAATAACAAGTATGTTATAATAATAAATAGCAAATAATTGTAGTTGTTCTTTTTTTTTTTATAGGGAAAGTTGTTCTCTTCTTTTAATATTCGAATTTATGAAGTTCCTTTTTTTTCTAGGATATCTCCAAAAAAGATATCGTAGACCGTGAGCCAATCTAGGAGCTAAAAATTAAAAAAATTAAAAAAGGTTGGGAGGGGGGAGAGGGGGTGGAGATCTTATTACAAAAATGGTCCTAAATTAATCAGGCAGAAAGAGAGTGGTAAGAAGGCCAATGCAGATTTGGCCAGACACTTAGCAATGTTATTTTGAGATCGCGGAATAGTCCTATATTCAATGAAAACCAGATTATTAATCAATTGTCTAATTTCATGAATAATTGCCCCAGCCGAGGAATGCAACACTTTATTCTGAGCTATTTTGTTTTTAACTTGCTATGCATCCCCTTCTATCACTATACTTTTTAGATCCGATTCTAGACACCAAAATATAGTTTCTCTAACCGCAAGGTATTCAATGGTAAAAGGGTATGTGATTCCATTAAAACTTCTACCTCCTGAAAAAATATCTTCCACTTATTAAACTCCTTACAATGAAACCAATTGCCCACCCAAGTTGTGAGCAGTAGCTCCATCCACCTAAACCCAAATAGCATTAACATTCATCACTCCTTTACACAAAGGCGCATTAATATGTTTAAGTTAGGGAAATTATTAAACAGCTCCTTGATAAAGAATTGATCCCTTGTTATGAATAATATTGTAGTGAATGTCCATAATTCCATAGGATACTACATTCACATAGGATGCTACCTTCACATAGGATGCTTCCTTAACATTGATCATAAGAATCAATGTCTTCCATGACCCATTCTTCTCCCTATTAAAGTGTAATTATATGAGCCCATTCATGACTCATTATTCTCTCTATTCATATGTAATTACATTAGCCTATAGGAGCTATGTATTATGTGCCTATAAATAGAGCACATCATTGTATCTATTTGTATGAATAAAAAGAAGTAATTCTCTCCTCTTTCTCTCTTGTCTTTCCTCTCTACTTCATAGTTCATAGTTCTCCATCATTTTCATAACACGTTATCAGCACGAAGCTCTTCCCACTTGGAGATTCACGAAGCTTTACTCCTTGGAGAACAAGATTGTCATCATAAGGTATGAACTCTATATTATGAAGTTTCAATTAGTTATTGTTCATATACGTTATTATTTTATTGTTTCTCTTGTGGAAAGCTATTCGTTATGATGATTCTGGAAACAATGATGGTTGGATGTTGGAATTTATTCGTATATCAATAGTCTGTAAGACTATATGTCATTTCTCAAAGAGAATATATCCAACACATATGCTACAACATTTCTTCAATTCAAAGTAGCAAAACATGATTATGACTCATTGTGAGAAAGATTGGTATTTGCACCATTGCTTTGGAATATACAATTGCATTCCATGAGAATATATAAGTGTACCAAGATACACATGTTATCCAAAGAAAGTCTCAAATGTTGATGATTCATGAGATATAATATCATTCCTTGATATGAATGGTTATAATCATATGTCGATAAAGTGACAATATTTAAGTGAACAAAAGAATACATTCATCTATGATTTTGATGGTCATAAGAATGAAATTTCAAGTGTATTTCACAAAACTTGAAAGAGAGAATGAATATGATCACATAATGGTGATACAAAATATCAAATTTGTTTGGATGATCATAGTCCGAATGACACTATTACCATTCCCTATATTGGGTAATGAATGATATATCTACAAACATATATAAGCATTTTAGATTTTTTCCTATTGCCACCTAGGATTCTCCATACTTCTCCTTAATTGTAGGAAGGTAGCTAATCATTGAATTTTATTTTAATTTATTTTAAATAAAATGTTTTATTTATTATAAAAGTGATAAATTTTAAACAATTATGGGACTTGAACTCACAACCTCAAGGATTAAAGTATCATGATTTACCAACTAAACTACACAAACTAATTAATAATTATATTGAAACATTAAAGCATATTGCTCCTCGACATTTTGTTGTACAAATTGAAGCACATTTCAACCTTAATGATTTACAAACTCATTGATTTTATGATACAAAAAGTTTATTGTAGAAATACACTAACAAGTTAAATAAAGAGTAGAGTGAAAAAAATGGTAATAATTCATTCGTATAGTTATTGACAAATGATGGTACTTTGTTTAAATCGGGTTCTGTGTTGATATTTAATTAAGTGGGTACTAAAATGAAATAATTTATTTTTCTGCCACATATAATATCTTACATTATATACTCAAACACTTTACTTACCACTCTATGTATGCATATATAGCACTAACATGTTTACACTCGTGACAATAATGGTGAGAATACCATATGCTGAACGGATTCGTTATTATGAAACTTAAACCCACGACGGCAACGTCTTGGGATCGAGCATTGGTAGGGTTTCGTTTGGTTAAGTGGTTTGATGATTGATTGACGACGATGATGCATACATCCGATCTAGACATAATGGTGAGAATGAGACATATAAACTTGATATTGATCGAATCATTCATATATGTTTGTAGATGTATTTGCTCACATGAATTCTTGAACACATTCAAGGTACCTACGAGTCGTAGATTACTTACAAAATTAAAACACATCATTTATATGTGTTAAAGACATTCAAGCTAACTAAGTTATTGATTAATTTGGTCAAGCATCAAGTTGTATAAATTAAAAATTATGAATATTTAGGAGAAATATTTTTTTGATAATATATCTATTGAGTTAGAGAAAATTAGAGAAATAAGGTTGTACCTTAATAAGGCTAATGGTAACTAAGGTCAAGAGTGTGTATAATAGTACGAGTCATAAGATCTTAAGTAAAAGAGGTTTATAGTCATTTACTATTAACAAATTTAGAGTGTTAATCGAATTGAGTCAGTTTAAATTGAGCATATTTATCAAACCTAAATATATTCATAAAATGATCTTTACCATAGTTAATTAAGTTTTAACAAACCACTTTTAAGGTCTCATTTCTCAAAATTAGGTCTCATTTCTCAAAATTATTATTTTTCTATAGTGTTAGTTTTTTGTAGTCTCGACTTTATTTATTTGCAAATATTTCAAGAGAATTGTAATTTTATTTTCTATTTTCCAGGAACTTACTTTGTAGCCAAATCGAATATTTTGTTACAATTTTTCAATTCATATTGGTTTAGGAGACATGTGCTCATTGGAAAAACTGTTTAAGAGAAGTAAATAATTTAAAAAAAATTGAGTTGCATAAATTTAAAAAATTATGAATATTTAAAAGAAGTATTTGTCGATTAATATATATATTGAGCTAGAGAAAATTGGAGAAATAAGATTGTATCTTAATAAGAGCAATGACCAGTGAGGACACGAGTGTGTAATAGTATTAGTCATGGGAAAGTGGGTTACAAGTCATTTACTATTAAAAAATTCATAATATTGATCGAGGTAGGTTGGATTAGGCATATTTCATCAAACATAGATATATTCATGTAACATGATCCTTATGTTCATATTCTTCTAAGTTTTAACGGGTCAATTGCGGTTTCATTTCTCAAAATGATTTTTATATACAGTGTTGGGTTTTTAGTCTCCTTACTTTATTTGTTTGCAAATGTTCTAAAAGAGTTGCAATTTCATTTTTGTAATGAATCAATTTCATTTTCTGTTTTTCTTGAACTTACTTTTGTTGGTAAATATTTTGTTCATTTTTTGAAGTTATATTGGTTTTAAATAAATCATTCATTTGAAAAGTTTGTTTAAAAGAAGTATAAACTAAAAAATTTGAGTTGCATAATTTTAAAAATTATGAATATTTAAGAGAGGTATTTGTCAATTAATATATGATATATCTATTGAGCTAGAGATTTCTTTTTATGAATAATTGAGCTAGAGAAAATTGGAGAACTAAGATTGTACTTTAGTAAGAGCAGACTAGTGAGGTCAAGAGTGTGTGATCGCATGTAAAATGTGAGTTACAAATCATTTACAATTTAAAATTTTAGAGTATTGATCGAATTGAGGGTCTTTCACCATAATAAATAATAAATGAATCTATGTACCAAAATAAATACGTTCTGAAAGTATGAACGTTTATAGGTATAAACGCCCGGACCATAGGCGATTTCACCCAGGCCCCAGGCGTTTTCGCCTATGGCCCAGGCGTAACCATTTATTCGGGTCAACCAACTGCCAACCAACCGTCTTAAATTCAGCAACAGATCACAGGCGTTTTCGCCTATGGCCCGGGCGAATTCGCCTATGGTCCAGGCGTTTCAATCTGATTGGGCGAAAACGCCCCCCCTCCTATAAAACCCCACCAACACCCCCCCATTTCACTCCTCACCCCCTCCTACCACTCTCCCCTTCAAGGTAAGTCCCTTTTCTCTCTTGTCTTTCATTTTATTAGGGTTTAGGATTAGGTTAGAGAATTAGATTAGAATTTAGGTTAGAGAATTAGATTAGGATTTAGGTTAGAGAATTAGGGTTAGGCTTTAGGTTAGAGAATTAGTTTAGGATTTAGGTTAGAGAATTAGAATTTAGGGTTTAGGTTAGAGAATTATTTTAGGGTTGAATTTAGAGAATGAGTTTAAGAATGTTAATTTAGGTTAGAGATGTAGTTTAGGATTTATGTTAGAGAATTAGTTTAGGATTATTGCCGTTTGTGATTATTTATTTACACTGTCCTATTGCCGTTGTATGATTTTTAAGCAAAGGACGTTCATGTCTTGCAGAGGATATTCGTTGGAGACCATTATACGAGGTAAGTAGTGTGCACATTATGGAAAATTATTAAATTAAGTTGTTTATGGAATTGAGATTGTTTCTCTGTTGCATGCTAGTGTGAATTAGGATAGTTAAATTTTGTATGTAGGACTACAAAATCGAACTTAGCGTATGAAAATAACATATGACCCCGTATACTAACGTACAACTTACTTTACAATAGATGTCTTACTACGGATGGTCTGAGCCACTAGTGGATGACATTCCCGAGGCTAGTAGACCTCAACCTAGGAATGCTTCTCTCCTCTAGGGGGAGAACAAGCATAGGGCTGATTTGTTTGGCATAGCCCTTCTGAGTGCAAGGCCATGAAGATGCACCAGCGGAGCACATCACTGCATTGGAGTCCACAGTATCAGCCATTCTTGGAGGGGTGCCGACTTCTAGCGGTTCGTGCGGTACTTGGTCATACATCGTGTAAGAAGCTAGTCACGACATTGATTGAGAAGTGGCGGCCCGTGATGAACACCTTCCACCTGGTCCCTGGCGAGGCCACTATCACTTTAGAGGACGTTGAGGTTCTCACCGGACTTCATACTACGGGACGTCCTCTTATTGTATCTCCGGACGAGCGCCCCGTGACTGATATATGCGAGCAGTGGTTGGGCGTTCAACCACCACCTAACGCTATACAGGGCAGGACAGTTAGGGTTTCATGGGTTAAGAGGCTATTCGATCGTCTGTCGGATGGCGCTACAGCAGAGGTTATTACCTATCATGCACGGCATACACGTGGGTTCTAGTAGCTGGAGTTCTACTGGCTGACCGGAATGGAGATCACATACAGGTCCACCTCCTACAGCTTATTGGGGACCCGAGGGTTGCATCCACATACAGCTGGGGTAGTGCGGTTCTCGCATGGCTGTATAAGGTCATGGGGAGGGCGGCCTTTTTCTTCGCTGGTAGTATGAGGGGCACCGGTGACATTGGGGGATTCACCCTCTTGGTCAAGCTATGGGCCTTGGAGAGATTCCCCCGTATTGCAGAGCGGTACATACATGGTGGTGCCCCCCATGGATGACACCTTTCCGCGGGGCGCTCGCTGGTTACCTGTCATTGAGCGACATCAGCATCGGGTGGCCATGCACCTGGAGGATATACGTTAGGCACTCGACTTGTGTACGGATTTTGTGGTTAGGTTTCCTACCCTATTACGCCTGGGCCATAGGCGAAAACGGGTCTGCTCTGAACCGGTCAGGAATCTGATCAGGAATCTTTCAGAACCAATTACGCCTGGGCCATAGGCGAAAACGCCTGGGGCCTGGGCGAAATCGCATATGGTCCGGGCGTTTATACCTATAAACGTTCATACTTTCAGAACGTATTTAGTTTAGTACATAGTTTCATTTATTTATTTATTATGGTGAAAACCCCATCGAATTGAGTCAAATTTAACTAGGCATATTTCATCAAACCTAAGTATATTAAAAATGATCCTTATTTTTATATTATTCTAAGTTTTAACGGGCCAATTGAGGTTATATTCCTCAAAATAATTTTTATATTGACAGTATTGGGTTTTTTAGTCTCTACTTTATGTGTTTGCAAATGCTTCGAGAGAGATGCAATTTCATTTTCTATTTATCTCGAACTTACTTTTGTTAGTAAAAATCAAATATTTTGTTACAAATGTTTTGAAGTCATGTTGGTTTAGAAGACATCAATAATTTGAAAAGTTTTTTATAATTGTTTATATTCTTTCTCCTTTGCAATGATCATAAATGAACGTATTTTATTTTAGTATGTAATTGAACTTCATTAATTTTAAAATATTCTAAAATTAATCAAAATATTATATTTAAATATTATGTGTATTTCGGTACTGTATACAAAATTATCTAGATATTTTTATATTTTTTTTACTTTAAGCTATTTAACTTCTCAATTAAGTAAGACGTTAATTATTTTGAACCATTGAGTTTTAGTTAAATTTCATTCCCGATATTTCAAAATTTTAATTGGTTTATAGTTTTTTAAACATAGTTTTAAATTTATCATTATACAAGATTGTTCCTCATTTACATCGTATCAGTTGTACAATTACAAATGGTGGATCAAATTACTATCAATTATTCACAAAATATCATCTTAATTTATTGATTGTGAAGAAAACGATCGTCACCTATTTGTGATATTGATAAATGAAAAAAAAAAGAGAATTGTGATATAGATTCTTCACTAAGCACTATCAACATCAAGTAATATCGATGATGTATCAACAATAAAGGAGAAATACTCCTTTTATAAATATGGCAAAGAAAGGAGCCAAAACTAATACTAGAAAGAGATCATGTATTATTCAATGGATGAAAAAATTCTATATTGATGAACTTTATAATCTATTATGTCCTCAAAAGTGGTTACATTGAGGAAATGGATTCCATATTGATGATGCATTATATTCTACAAAATTTTTATATGAATATTAAGTTATAAGGATATCATATTGTGAAAACAAAGACAATATAATGAATATATGTTCATCATATATATATATATATATATATATATATATATATATATATGAAACAACTACAGCGCTCCCGGAGCACCACATGCTCCCCTCTGTTTGAACCATTCAAGGAGAATCTCATTCGTTCATTTTGGAAGATCTAATCTGAGCCATCCAAACTTAAATTAATTTTATAATTTAAATAAATAGTAATTAAAATAACTAAAAGGTCACTCAACATTTTTCATATGAATAATTAATCATAACTCTTTATTTTATGTTCAAATTAAGTTTTATCCAAGCCAAATTTTATTTTGATCATCATAATAACATTAAATACATAGTAAATACAATTATTTTGTAACTTTATAGACTTAAATTGAACGCTTCACCCTTTCCAAACATCCATCCATAATCTAACGGAAACAAACTCACTCACTCACCCAAACTCACTCACCCAAACTCACCCATCTCACTTGAGTGTTTGATTTTATCTGCAAACAAACTCGAACCAACTCACTCAATCCTACGTTCATGCAACTCGAGAATTGAGATAAGGGCACTATTCAAAATTCTCAAGAACCCTAAAATTCGATTTTCTTCCAACACTCTCAGGTCATTATCCTTTCTTCTCCTCATTCTCCCCCATTTCTTCACATCTAAACCTTTAAGGTTGAATCTTTAGAAATGGTGGGAGAATTTAAGATGAGTTTTGGTGATATAAAAAATTGGTGGGTTTTATTCTAAACTCAGGTGGTATGAGTGATTAATATGGGTGAGTGAGTTTTTGATTGAGTAAAAATATGGATGGATGTTTGAAAATGGTGAAGTGATTTAACAAGTTACAAAATAATTGTACTTAATATTATTTGTTGTTCTTATGATGATCATAATTTAATTTGGTGTGGATAAAACTAGTTTGAACATGAAAAATAAAGAGTTATGATTATTTATTATATGAAATATGTTGATGACCTTTTAGTTATTTTAATTACTATTTATTTAAATTATAAAATTAATTTTTGTATGGATGGCTCAGATTAGATCTTCCAAAATGAACGTAGAGATTCTCCTTGATTGGTTCAAACAGAGGGGAGCATCTGGTGCTCCAGGAGCACTGTAGTCGCCACCATATATATTATATATATATATATTATATATATATATATATTTATGATGAAAAAATATTGGAAGTATTATAATTTGTCATCCTCATTGAAGCTCTTACAAATGTAAACTAAAAGATTACTTCTTCTGGAAAAATTATTTGGCATAACCGGTTAGACCATCCCGGTTCTACAATTATGCGAATTGAGAATTGAGAATATATGTGGTTAATTTTGAAACAGTCCACACACATCAATCTAAGTTGATTATTGGATAACTATTGACAAAAATAAGCAATAAATCGCTTACCTAAAAATTAAGGGTGATATTTGGATCCATAAGATACACCCAACATATGATCTACCTATATATTTTAATTGATGCATCAACTAGATATTGACATGTGTCTAGAGTATATACTCGCAACATCCAGTTCGCGAGATTAATTAGCTCAATCATCTTATTATGAGCATATTTTCATGATTATCCAATGAGTGAAATACGTCATTGAGAATATTATCGTATATGCATGTATCTTTAGATGAAGAACATGAATTCGCATCATGCCAACGAGTTGCAATGAGTTCCCCGTTATAATTAGTTTTGGGTCAAAACCTCATATTTCCCATGTAAGAATATTATGATGTGATATATACATCCCAATTGCTCAACCACAATTCATTAATTCAAATCTCAATAGAGATTGTGAAATTATATATGGTGGGTTTGAATCTTCGTTGATAGTCAAATATTTACACTATTTTCAGGAGATTTATAGATGACTTGTTTAGATGATCACATCATTTTGTGATTCAAATTCTCAACATTGGGGGGAGAAAATCAAAGGTTGGACAAAGAGATTCGTTGGAATGAATTATATTTTGATCCTCATACTAAACAATATGAACTTGACATTCACAAGGATAATTTATTAACATAGTTGAGTTGATCAACTGCCAGACGTTTTAACGACCCGAATATAGTGACATAAAAAATCTCTTATGCCAACTACATTTGCTCCAACATAAGTGTTTTTCTGTGCTGGTAAAAATACAAATGAGTCTAAAGCACTCACAAAGCATGAAAAATCAATTGATTCCAAATATATAAATCCTCAAAAAATGAAAAGGAGCTTTAAATTAAGATGGTCAAAATTGAGGGTAAGATAAATGATATCAAACAAATACATGTGCTCCTGAAGAGCATCAGGTACCTGATAATTATGAACGAAAGATACATCAATGTATTTGATGAAAAACTTTGGAATCATGATGAAGTCAACGTTGATGAAATTTTTCATTGCAATGCAACGCTAAATATGATAATCGAAAATGAGGATCATGAGCCAAATTCATTAATGCATGCAAACAAGAAATGATTGGCCAAAATAGAAAATGTGATTGCGACAATATTATATTCCCTAGAAAAATGAAAGTCTAAATATATATAAAGTCTCTACCCATGAAGATGTAAGCAAATGAGACATATTTTCCATTTGGTGGATGCAATAACTTTTCATTATATGATTAGTCTCGCAATTTGTTAAGCGAGATATAAGATATTTATCTTTAATGGATGTCATTACAACCTATATGTATGGTTTGTCTAATAATGACATATATGCGTATATGAAATTTCCGAATGATTCATTTGCTAAATGCGAACAATAAGTCAAGTTCACGTGAACAGTATTCAATAATATTATTGAATTGACGTCATACGAATAATGAGATTGAGAAAGATGATATATTTTGTATACCAAATATTTTATATGTTTTATTTGTCAATATTTTATATTTAATACTTGATTTTTATTATTAAATATTTTTTTAGTTTTGAAATTATATCGTAATCAAAATTTCTATGATTTTCTTTTATTTTGAAAATGTGTTTTCTTTATTTCTAAAGGTTAAGATGTCATCATCTTATTATCTAATTGATTAGCTATTGAGACTCATGAAGAGTTTCTCAAAGAAATTAGCTATTTGATTAAAGAGTTGAGATGAAAGATATGAATCAATATCATTGCAAATTACTTGTACATTGTGTACATCTCAAACATGATTGTTGTTTATCAACAAAGATACACTTCTAAGTGTTGAAAATTCGATATGGATATATATTGTCCATAACTATCTTGGTAGTAGTAAGATCATTATATGTGAGTAAATTTCGATATATATATCCATAAAGTAATGAAGAATCGCTTTGTCATGAAGTATCGTATCTTAGTGCAATCAGAGCACTCATGAATCTTGGCTAGTCTTATAAGACTTGATTCATCTATCAATATATATTTGACAAGATTATACTCTACTCTTACTCAATGACATTGAGATCAAATTGAAGCATATACTATGTTATGTTCAAATAACATAAGATTTCAAGTTATTTTATTTGAGGATATTGAAGACATGACAATGAGTTACGTGGTCTTTGAATATTGATATGATCTTCGTGTTGATCAATTATAAATTGGGTCAACTTGGCAATACAACTATTTGGTTGTTTGTGAAACAAACTATGAAGCCACATCATAATTCTTAAACATGATTTTATAGATCATTAGTAATGCATATATCTATATCATCGGGTTGTAAGTGGATTGCATTAGAAAAGCTACAAGAATATGCATTTTACCAAGTTATTTTTCCAACACGAATTTCTAGATACTCGTGAATAATTGTTGAAACTATGATCAAGTGACAATCTAGCATTTTTGTTCACGAAAGATACTTCATACAACAAGATCATTTATAACATTCAAGTTCAAAGATTAGACGATTTTGAGTCATCCTATCATGAGGGGGAGTTAATACGCACTGCACATTTTTCCCTTAACCATGGTTTTTCCCATTGGGTTTTCCTGGTAAGGTTTTTAATGAGGCAGTATGTGATAGCGTATTACAAGAATAATACTATTTTCCCTATACATGTATTGTTCTTCTATTCACCTTTCCTTGTAAAGTTTTAATAGGGTATATCATTAACCAATGGACATTCAAGGGGGAGTGTTACTGTAGTGAATGTCCATAATTCCATAGGATACTACATTCACATTGGATGCTACATTCACATAGGATGCTTCCTTAACATTGATCATAAGAATCAATGTCTTCCATGACCCATTCTTCTCCCCATTCAAGTGTAATTATATGAGCCCATTCATGACTCATTATTCTCTCTATTCATATGTAATTACATTAGCCTATAGGAGTTATGTTTTATGTGCCTATAAATAGAGCACATCGTTTTATCTATCTGTATGAATACAAAGAAGTAATTCTCTCATCTTTCTCTCTTGTCTTTCCTCTCTACTTCATAGTTCATAGTTCTCCATAATTTTTATAACATCCCTTACTTATTCTGGGAAATCTTGAGTAAATCTAAACACTACTAACTTTCTTGATTTCCTTACTCTCCAATGAAGGATACTCTTAACGTCATAGGTTCCTTAGTTAGTTTCCTCACACATACACAAAAGAATGACCTTTAAAATTATGCATTGGAATATTACATAAGTTAGCTACTTTGACTACAAGGATACAATAAATAAATAAAAAGATGTTCAATTGTTTCCTCTTTATCCCAACAAACAGGGCAAAAGGGCGGTGGCTCAAGCCCTATATTATTAAGTTTTAGTTTCACTAGGAGAGATCGCTTTAAAATTCTCCAGAGATAGAAATGAAACTTATGTTGAATCAAAATTTTCCTTATTTCTTTCAAAGGGTACCGCTCCATTGCTCCCAGTAAAAGTGGGTTTACTGGTTACCTCATTGACTTTTCGATGAATAAACATGCTTATAATATCTTATTTTTTCGAGGATAAGAATCTATATGTTATTAAAGAATGGATGGGGCAATTTGAACGAAAAACTAATTTGGTAAAGATGACTTACTTATCATATCGAAAGAAGATGCAATTGTAGAAAGAAACTTGAAGAACATTGAGTGTAATCTTATACTATGATGACTAAAAATGTCAACCAAGATTAATTGAGACTTATTAAGATTAAACCCATTGATTTAAGTTTGGTTCAATGAAACTACCACTCTAGATAGCACAAACGTCAGTGGGGTACCGAAGCGTTCACCTTCCATCCAAACATTCGAATCTACCACATCAATTGGATCAAACTTTGGAGGTCCCAACATAATTTCTCTTGCAACCTTGTACCCAAATTGGACGGAATATTCACTAGAGGTTGTGTATTGCAAATAATTTTATACATCATTTGCTTCCTAGGATTGAGATAGAGATAATTTGTTTGACCGAATCCTCTCTAAATATACTTCTAATTTTGTTGGCATCCCAACTTCCATTAGAAATGAAACCAACTACCAAAAAATGTATGTCAACAATCTATCAAATTTAAAAAGGGGGACGAAGGTGGGTGTGAGGGGATCCAATGATCAAGAAAAGGATTAATGAGAGGACACCATTTTCAACTTGTCATCTATGTCCAACTTTAATAATATCTCTACCATTAAGAATACTTGTTGATGACACTAGAAATACAATGTTTATCAGTGCCAATTAAGCAAAAGTCCATTGTCTGAAACACATTTTAGGGGTAGTTTAGTGGATGCCTATTCATTAACCCTATTTCTTACCGAATTGGTTACCTTGGCCCGTTTCGGGTCTATTTGATGTGTTTTCTAGTGTTTGTGTTAGTACACAGGTGTTAGCCATCGGGAGTGTTCGGGGTGTGATGGAACCTCAAGAAGGAATTTGAGATCACTAGAGAAGTCAGATGATCAAAGAACTAACACACAGCTGCTCCTTGAAGAACATTTCGGGGAAAAGAATAACGTTCTCGCCGAAATATGTATTGAAAACTAATTAGAAGATCTGGCGAAAATCAGAAAAAGGTTTATGACGTTCTTTTCAGCGAAAAGTTCTAAGTTTTTGCCGAAAAGATTGTGAAGAAGCAAGAGCAGATTTTGGTGCTAACTTTGAGAAAAACTTTGTAAAGAAGTTTTCACCGAAAACTTTCTAACATTTCGGTGAAAACTTGAGCCTATTCGGGGTCAGATTTGGAGAACTCCCTATTTAAGAGGCCATTCAGCCCCAATTGAAGGGAGCTTATTTTTTAGACTTTCCACACACTAGAGGAGATAGGTTAGAGTATTTCTGGAGTTCTTGGCGAGATTAATTCATGGTCTTTCATCCCGGAGGTGCTCGGAGCTAGGAGTTGAAGATTTCTCGAGATTGAAGCTTCGTGGAATCGTCAAATTAGGTTTTTAAGGATTTATATGTTCTTCCTTTTTTAGATGAATTCTAAGATTGTTTTCGATTCTCTTATTTCAAATATGAGTAACTAAAATTATTGAGCTTAGATTAGATGAACCCTAAGTGACCCGGGGCTTTAAAGCGGTCACAAATCGGTGGTAATCAGATCTTAATTCAGACAGTTTTTATTCATAATTGATTTGTTCTTCTTTTATGTTTCGTTTCTAGTTTGATCACCTAGATTATATTCTTATTAAAATAAGGATAGTTGGCGAACGTCCACCTTATTTTAAAATGTCAAATCAATTAATTAACCTATTCAATGGAATCATTCCTCTAGTAGGAACTGTTTATGGTTAATCCGTTTCAAGAATAGCTCACTAAAATCAATAAGATGCACCTGTCAATTATCTGTTCCAGAAGTGAACACACGAACGGATAACCGATCTTGGTAGTTAGTTCAATAGTAGTGAATGTTCGTGGACTTAGACCTAAGGTTAAGGAGTTATGACGGTGTTTAAGAATGAATTAGGATTGAAAATTCGTCTGTTTTGTGATCGCGAATGCCTTGGTAATCTTAGGGGGATTTGAGTCTAAGTTTTTGTCTGCCAATCGAACCCAACCTTCAATCAATCAATCAGTCTTTTAATTCAATTTCATTTTCCTTTGCTTAAAAGTTTAGAAGTCGTGGAACTCACACCACGCAACTTGATTCAAACTTGAATAACTGTCAGCTTCTTTGAGTAAACGATTAGAAGAAACTATCTACCTTGCTCTAGTGGGGTAGTATTTGATCACTATTTTACACGTTATCACCTGTCCAACCCCAAAAGGAATTAGAGCTCTTTCCTGCCTGCATAAAGGATGAATTCGTAAAGTATTTTTCTTTATAAATTCTTGCTAATAACAATTTCGGGTCCTGTAGAATTCTCCCAGCATGTTTAGCAAGTAATGTCTGATTAAAGGTCTTGAAATACTTAAAACCTAATCCTCCCATCTCTTTAGGAAGACACAAATTCTCCCAAGAGACCTAATACTTTTTTTTCTTTTCATCCAATTTACCCCACAAAAAATCTCCAATGATTTTATTAAGTTTGTTGATGTTTTCTTTTGGAATACGAAAAGACACCATTGGAAGAGAACAAAGGACAGAACAAATGAGTACCTCCATGGTCGCAAGTGATAACCATTTCCCCTTCCATGAATTTATTCTTTTAATTAAGATGTCTTCTAGAAATCTAAAAGTTTTCATTTTCGACCATTTGATAACGGATGGAAGTCCAAGGTAGATGTCCATAATATTTGAAATTGCAATACCTAGCACATTACTCCACCTAGATCTAGAATTATTCGGTGTACCCTTGCAAAACGTAACAGCTAATTTGGCTAAGTTGATCTTTTGAACACTATATAGCTGATACACCTAAAAATATCAATGAGATTTGTGATGTAATCATCTAATACACCAAGAAACAAATATGTATCATCAGCAAACATAAGATGAATGAGCGTATGAATTATATTATTAAATTTTAGACCGACTAATTTCTTATTGATTATAAGAGTTAGTCCTTCCGAACAAATTGAAAAACCGAGAGGGGAAAGAGGATCCCCTTGCCTGAGACCCCTTGTGGGTGAGAAGTAATCAAAAGGTTGTCCATTCAAGATGATGGTCAACTTTGATTTCATTAGACATTTCGAGATCCAACCAATCCATCTTTCCCTGAATTTAAGTCTTCGCATAAGAGCAAAAAGAAATGACCATTCAATTTTATCATATGCTTTTTCTATATCTACTTTCAATACCATAAAGCTTGAAAGCTCAGTAGTCCAGTTTGCTAGATAATGCATAACTTCATGAGCAGTGAGAGTGTTATATGAATTGCACTATTCTTCACAAATCCATTTTGGGTCGTGTTAATAATGTTTGGTAAAAAAAATTCCAAGTCTTGTTGCTAGAATTTTTGTGATCGATTTGTACAGAATAGTGCAAAGTCCAGTCGGTCATAAATCTTTCATACTTTTGACCTCATCTTTCTTTGGTAAAAGGGAGACCTTAACATTATGCCAGATATAAAAAACAGAGCAATCATATTAGTGACATCACAAACATATATTATCCCAGTAAGCTTGGAAAAAGGCTCTAGTGAAATCATCCGAGCCAGGTGTTTTGTCTCTACCAATTGAGAAAATTATGTCCTTAATTTCTTCATTTGTTACGCAATCAGTAAGTTGGTTATTCATTTTACTTGAAACTTGTTTATCTTCTGGAATAGCATCCATTATAGTAAAAAGATTAGGAGGAAAGGATGTATCGAAAAGTTCATTATAGAATTCTGAAGCAATTTACCCCAACTTCAACTAGTTATTGTGAGCTACCTCATTCTTATCTTCCAAGGCTGTAACAAAATTCTTTCTCGTTTGTGTGCAGCCGACTGATGAAAAAAAGTTGTATTTTTATCACCTAGATTCAACCATTTGTTTCTATTTCTTTGCTTCCAGTAACACATTTCCTGATGAATTTCAATTGATAAATAATTTTCAAGAGCATAAACCCTTTCTCAATCCATAGATTGGGCTTGTTTCTCAAAATTAATTTAATTTCAATTTTCTTAATTCGTTTTTCAGAATTCGTAACTCTAGATCTCATTAATTCAAATAATTTATAACTAATTTCTTTCAGCTTTTTTGTAACCTTATACATAGGTAAGCCAGCAGTTGGTCTATTCCATTCTATTTCAAGTACCATTCTTACCTCTGGAAGAACAATCCATTTATTATCAAATCTAAACAGCCTCTTATATGGTGATTTTTCTGGAACCCTTTCAAGAAAAATTGCTGAATGATCCGAACCATTTACTTTAATATTATAACAACTTGTTTCCTACCTTTAATGTTAAAGGAAAAAAGTAATGTACTAGTAGATCATGTGTTTATATCACTATTTGATCAAATTAGTGCATCACATGACTTTCAAAAAAATTATAAAGAAAACTGTTGTGGCTTTGTACAAAAAGATTATTGATCACTTTCATGTGATGACTTTGAAATGGTGATGAATGGAATGAAGACCGGTGCATTAGACAAAAATACCAACTTTACACAATTTCTTTATGAAATCCTTTCAAATACATATTCACACTTACCAGTTACATTTTACAAATCAATTCCAATATAAAAATCACATTTCAGAGTTCCTAATTATATACAAATCTGTTTCAATATACAAAACGGAACACAGAGTTCCATCATATCTGGTAAAACCACATTAAACAAACCAATTTCAACAATCCAATATTAAATCAGTCTATGCAAATTGGGTTCTGCAGTTCCATTTCATTACATTGTATCAACATTAAAATAGGATCCAAAACTCCCATCTAAATGAACAAACAAATCAGTACTAAAAATCAACTCGTAACACCTAAACCCAAGTATGATGTTTTCTCATTATCCAAAGGTGAAGATATATATAGGGTTGAGCTAACAAACTATAATCTATTAGTACTAAAAGAAAGTGAGTAGTGGGTAGTGGTTATTTTAATTCCTATTTTTTTCTTATGTTTCTTCCGCTGTAGTATTTCTTGGGGATGTGGCAGCACCTTGCTCACAGTTCACATGCATGTCGAGATGACCTGTTGTATATTTTCTTCGGTGGGTTTGATCAGGGTTGGAGACGCCACCAATCACTTCAAGTAGATTGGACACTTGTAGCCGATTTGGATCATTTTAACCTAAACTGTGCTTGATCTGCGTTCAGATATATTGTTAAGGGGGACGGTTACATGTGGGGAAGGATTAGCACCCCCACAACGCATGGTAAACTGATACTACCAAAACTGATAAGTCGACTGATGTGCCTTTAGTTTAAAATGTGCTTAATTTGGAAATTGGGAGGTTCACATGTCTCGACTAGCGACAAGACAAATGCTACTGACCCTGATGATTTTGAATAAAATGGGTTTAAAAACGAAAATGATAAAATTGTTTTAAAGTTGGACTCGAGTCTTGTAACTGCCTACGTATCTAGAAATCGTAATCAAAGTTCACGTAGTTTGATTTAAAAAGTTAATTTGAGTTGGTTTGATTTGCAATCGGGTGGTCGTGGTTTGTTTTGGTTGTTTTTAAAGTATTTTGATTTTCTAGGTTGTGTAGCGTTTCGCGTGACTTTAGTAGTCTTGATTCTGACGTTACTATTCTCAATTTTGTATTTTTAGGAGATTATTAATTTTAGTTCACATTCCGTAGAAATGTGATTTTAGGATAAAAGAGGTTGATGCATCTCTACGTTGTAAAGAATAACACTACTAATCTTTAATAAGTACCTTTTATTCTTACACCCCGATTTTCAGAACTAGAAAAATTTTAAATTTCATTTCACCAGTTTAAGAAATCAATGTCACATGACGTTCAATTAATTTCAAGACTAGTCAATTTCACTAATGGAAGGCGGAGTGGGAGGTTAACAAACCAACTTGACTCTTGCGGACCTAGGTTCAACTCGGAATGGACGCACGACCTTCCCGCTAAATTTTGTTATTAATACTTGAATTTATTAAGTCTGGAATAATTAAGAATAATTAGCGTAATTATTTGGATTATCCTCATCTTTTAATAACTCTTGCTAATTAGAGTAATTCGATTTCGAGGTAAACTACGGAAATTGTCAATATTCGAACTTAATTTTTTTTTGTCAAAGGCAGCTCCTTTCGGAGAGATGAGGCAGCAAACACAAACAAGAATGGAACATCAAGTCCCTACCCAGGAAGTCATGTCTACCTCCATGACCCCTGGGAGGTTAGTCAGGGCCATACGAGCCACGTAATGGGCGACCCTGTTACCTGAACGGCGAACCGTCATGAAGCGCCAGGCCGGAGCTCCCCTTTGCAGCTGAAGGATCTCTTCTACAATATCCCTCCAGGGTTAGCACGAACCTGACCGGCTAGGAGCCTTGTTGAGACGAGTTCTGCATCCCCTTCTATATCCACCTGGAAAAAAACCAGCCCACATACACCAAGTACATGCATCTCGAAAAGTCAGTAACTCAAGTACAAAAGAATCAACAATACCTCGGTAACTCGTCCCAATTGCTCGAAGAACGACACCGTCAGAATTCGGAAGTACCCATCCGGAAGACCCACCCAAACTTAGACGAACGACACCATCGACATTGATCTTAAAGCGAGTAAGGTGCGGAGGGATCCAAGAAACAAGAGAGGAGGGTGTAGAAGAAGAAGGAGGGGGTGGGGGAGAGGCGAAAACAAGACAATGCTCCCTCCACTGACGATGGAAATACTGGAATAAATTCTCTAATCGCGTTTGTGCCTTGTCAAAAACTACCCTATTTCGACCCTTCCACAGGCGCTACCATGCCAAACCCCATATCTCCTTTAGCTGCGGTTGAGTGAGTAAAATGAATTTCCAATAGATTGAAATAAGAGTGTCTCCCAGATCAGGAGGCCTAAGAGAACACATGTGAGGGAATCGTCGGGTGATCACACAGTGAAGGAGCAGATGCTCCACTATTTCCGGAGCGTCATAGCATACTTGGCACAGGGGGTCTATGGTCTCTGATCGTATCCGAATCATAATGCCATGGAGGATTGGTAGAATGCGGTGGAGGATTTTCCACAAGAAGAAACGTAATTTTGGTTGCATTTGAAAGCGACCAAACAGAAATCCAAGTCGAATGCTCCATTGGAGAAAGATTGGCGGGAAAACAGATCCGGCCTAGATTGCATGCCAATATCATACCCGGAAGAGACCGAATAGACCCCGGATGGCGAGTAGTGCCATACGCGTCGATCTGCCTGAGGTCGCCACGGAAGCGGGATTGTCTGAATCAGACGGACTGACTCCTCCGAGAACCATTACCTGAGAAGTGAAACATTCCACCTGCCCTGAAATATGAGACCAGCCACAGTGGGAGGTCCCAAGTAAACCTCTGGTCCTCAGAGGCAAGGCCGCAACGGGCGAGAACCAGGCAGCCAATGATCTTGCAGGACATCTATCTGCATCCCCGATCCAATCTGCCATCGAAGGCCCGGGCTTAAGAAATCTCCGCCTACCAGTAAACTTTGTCAGCCCCAGGAAGGGTGCCCCCGACCATTACTTTGAAGCAAGGTCGTATTTGGAAATATACACTCTTCAGAACTCGAGACAAAAGAAGGTCTGGATTTGTGAGTACGCGCCAACACTGTTTTGCCAACAGAGCTTTATTGAATGTGGCGAAATCGTGGAATCCCAATCCCCCTGACTCTTTGGGTAGACTTAACCTAGCCCAGGAGAGCCAATGAAGCCGACGATCATCCGCTACTTGGCCCCACCAAAATTTAGCCATCAGGTCATTTAAAGATTCACACATTTTACCCGTTAACTCGAAGCAGGCCATAGCGTAACCAGGCAACCCTGTAATAACGGATTGCAGGAGAGTGTGAATCCCTGCTGGCGATAAACACTCTCGCTTCCAGCTTCGAAGGCGCAAAGACATTTTATCTTCTATGAACTAGAATGTTTCCTCTTTAGACCAAAGAATGATACAAGGAAGGCCGAGATACTTTTCAGAGCGTTCAAGAAATCAAACTCCCAAAGCATCCCGGTAACGCAATTGGACGGGAAGAGGAGTGTTATTACTGAACAAGACCGCAGATTTTGCTAAGTTCACTCTATGCCCAGTCATGTCTCTATACTGATCGAAAAGAGACAGAAGTGCACTGATATACGCATCAGTGACGCGTAGGAATAAAATTGTATCATCCGCAAACATCAGATGCGAGATAAAGGGACAACGCCAATTTATGCGAATTCCATACAAGACCCCAGTAGTTGTAGCTGACAATAAAAGGCGCAATAACCCTTCTGAGCAGATGGCAAAGAGTAGGGGAGATAAAGGGTCCCTTGGCGAAGCCCTCTTGAAGGGGAGAAGAAACCTTTCGGGTTGCCATTAATTAGAACATTCATGGTTGCGGACAACAAACACTCCCGAATCAAAGCCACCCATGGAGCAACGAAGCCTAGACCGTGCATCACTGCAAATAGGAAAGGCCACTCCACACGATCATAAGCCTTCTCTATGTCTATCTTCAACGCCATTAAGTGTTGATCCCCAATATGGGTTTTCAAGAAATGAATAAGCTCATGCACCAAAAGAATGTTATCCGTAATCGAGCGATGCTTAATAAATCCATTTTGGGACGGATGAATTATTTGGGGTAGGATTTTTCCCTGTCTTGCAGTAAGGATTTTAGAGATGATCTTGTAAGGGACCGTATAAAGCCCAATAGGACGCAACTGTCGCATCGTGCTAGCATCAGATACTTTAGGAATCAACATTATCCAAGTGTGGTTTAGCGTGCGCTAGAGCTTATATTTGTGGAAGAAATCATGGACAGCATCAATTACCGCACTACCCACAACATCCCAATAACGTTGAAAGAAAAGACCTATAAAGCCATATGGGCCTGGAGACTGGGTGGCGCCAATAGAGAAAGTAGCCTCTTGGATTTCGGGGGCCGGAGCCAAAAGAGCTTGATTAATGTCCTGAGTGATTAAGGGGCATAACCGTAGCGCCTCCAGCGGTGGAAGCCCTTGGTGGAGATCAGATGTGAACAGAGAGCGGAAGAAGGAAACCGCAAGCTCGCTCTTGGCAGCTTCGGACGTTCGAGTTACGCCATCATCACCCACTACAGAATCAATTCGACGCCGTTTTTGGTTATTTGAAACAGACAGATGAAAAAATTTAGTGTTTTGATCCCGTCTTCCAACCAACGAATTCGAGATCATTGTTTCCAATACAAATTCTCCTGGCGATGCGCAACCTTTAAAGCATCCTCCAGCCGTCTTACCTCCGGCCAATCGACCTGAGAAGCCTGAAGGGCCTCCCGAAGTGCTGAATCGCAGTCACGTATAATCCAGACAGAGTTAGAAGTTCCTGCATTACACCAATCAAAAAGTGCATGACGAACATTTTTTAATTTTGACATTAACCGGAACTGAGGAGTCCCCGGCCGGTTAGTTCCTTCCAGTAGTGCCGAATTAGTAAATCCACCTCAGGATTGTCCACCCAACGACAGTCATATCTGTAACACCCCAACCAAATCGCCCGGGTTCAACTCGTGGTTAGACCAGGAACCGGGGTTACGTTTTACTCAAAGACGCAGAGAAACCAATAAAATATTATTTAACTCATTAAATGCATAAAAATAATTTAAAAAAAAAACAGAAGCTTCCATAATTCAAAACTCAAACTAAAAATAATTTCAAATCCCAAATTCATTACTCAAAATAAATGATTCCAAAATCCCCAAAACATCAACTGAATAAATACAAAACCGTCCTCTAAGTCCTCACTCACCGTCATCTACTCGTCTGTTATATCCAAGCTCCAACCGCCACAACTGCTGCTCCAAGCTCGGCTCACCAACTTACTTCTTATTGAAAAGAGAGACTAGGGGGGGATCAGTTTCCTAATGAAACTGAACGAACCCAATGGGCTTAACTGTGCGCCGAACTACCTAGGGAGCATCCCAGACTCCCACATTGGAATACAACAATGGGACCGATACTTTCGCTTAGTTCATTTTAACAACCTAAAATGGTAGTACTAGGTGATCAAACATGTATCCCTCTACCCCTATTCCCACCAGGCACCACCCCAGCAATATCATTCAATACTCATAAACAATCCAACATCAACATCATCATAAGTAAAGCCAACATCAACAAGATCCAACCACACATCACAAATCAGCTCACAATCACATCCAACACAACACACACACACACTCAACAATTCACATTTCATTTAACTAGGTGAGTTAATTAGGCGCCATAAGGAGTTGTTCCCCCGCTACCCCGCCGGCCTCGTGCTCCCCTACCGCATGGGGAACACGTCACAATTTCCACAATTCCATAATTCCACAATTCCACTCCCCGCCGGGGGACTAATCTACCAGTCCGTCGGTAGGCCCTAACCATCAGTCCGTCGGTGGGTGAAACACAATTGGGGTAACGTTGGCTCCTTCTAGTTCTATCATTTTAATTCCATTTACCCAATTCCATTTGATCATTTCCACTTCCCAATTCCACTTTACAAATCTACTTCCCAATTACACATCACAAATCCACATAACAAATCCACATCACATATCCACACTTATTACGGGCGGACTGCTAGCCTTACCGACCACCCTACCTGTAATAATAAAAGCAAGGGGTGATCATGTCGCAAGGTCTAGGGCCACCCTCTTGTTCATCGTTAGGACGACCCCACATTGGCAGGGCCATCCTCCTGCAACCAACATCCGACAGCCACACACAAATATATATTTTGCGCATTCAGGAATTAAACCCTCATTCTAGCCACCTAATCAACCATTCGGTTGAACCAGTCAACTATAAATTCAAACAAGTCAAACCATGCATCACATATCACAACCAATTCAAGCTACCCATAAGCACATCAGCAATTAACAACCAAAACATCTAGTTAACCATTTTCAACTCTCCAATTCATGCATCCCTATTAATTACTATGTCGGATTGTAATTCCTTATGTCTATACCTATCGACGCTAAGCCCTCACCTTAGCCTAAATGAAGCCCCTGAATTGTGTCTGAAAACGTCCCTCTCGTCGTCCTGGTTCCACAAGTTCCGACGGTCCGTCGTTTGGACTTCAAACGAGCAAGATATGACGAAAAGACTGATCTGCAACTCCACGATCCATCTGGTGACCAAGCTGACATTTTCTCCAAATTCCAGCAGCAGTCCCTGACCCTTCAGTTAAGCACATTGGTCCAAGAACTTAATCAGTTAACACAAACTGCCCAAGTCTTCATCAGTCACAGTTAGCCAAGTTATGCACCAAACCAACAATTTTCACCAAACTACTAAACACACCCCAAAGTCACAATAAAGACATACTGGTCACTTAACTTCACAAGAATGTTGTTTGAGCATCCAACTTCTAGAACTCTCAAACTGCTCCTTCTTCTTCCCCGATGAAGCTGTCGCCAATGCTCCCATCTTCTTGGAGCACGGCAGAACTTCGCCGACGCTGATGCCTCCGCACCTCCCTTCTTCCTCCTCCGATCGAGTTGGACTCACCGCCGGCGCTTCTCCTCGAACGAGCCACGAACAACGCCGGCAACACGGTCAGAATCATTCTCCGATCCATTGAAGAGCAACCAGTCGTCAGCCTCTCCCTCGAGCTCCGGTCCTCATCCATCCTCCTCTCTCGGTGAACGCTGCCGCCAGCCATTGTCGTAAGCCGTGCCGTGACCTTCACCTGAAAACCCAACGCCATCCATCCTCGAGTTCCGTTCCGCCGTCACAAACAAACAAAGCTCCCTTCAATTTCTGTGTTTTCCACTAGCCCTCGTAATCTATGCCACGACCCCACTCCCCTAAACCTTCCTCTTCTTTCCATCCAACGAGCTTAAACTTAGCTCCCTCTTTTCTTCACGGGCTGGAAGCCCATCTCTTCACAGCCCAATGCCCGAACCACC
This sequence comes from Linum lewisii, assembly GCA_034768395.1. Lineage (NCBI taxonomy): Eukaryota > Viridiplantae > Streptophyta > Magnoliopsida > Malpighiales > Linaceae > Linum > Linum lewisii. Next base: position 19,138,488 of record CM068296.1, on the reverse strand, counting down.
GGCCCAACTCGAGCCCATCTGCTGCCTTCTCTTTTCCCTTAACCGGCCCGACACCTTACCTCTTTTCTTCCTCCGTTGTGCCAACCAGCCTTTTCCTCTCCCACTTAACATAATCTAGCTCCCAGGCCTTCTTCTCTATTACGAAAACAACCCAAATTCCAAATAAATGGGAGACACCAACTAGCTTCGATTAAATCCCTGGTTTGGACCAACTAGCTCGACCAATTGATTCGACCTTTCGATTTAGAACTTGAACCCAATCAATTAACCCAAAAAATTATATTTCAATCGCAAATTAATTAATTAAATTCAAATTCAAATTCTTAAAGTTTTAACCAATGAGGTTTAACCAAGAATTTTAAATCCCAACCGGAAACTCGGAACCGGGATGTTACAAAATCTGAAGAGACGTTTTACTCGAGGAGATGGAGGTTGTAGATGCAACAGGATTGGCGAATGATCCGAAGCAACCGGCAACAAATTGATTACTGATGATTCTGGCCACACCACGAGTTGAGAAGGAAGCGATCTAAACGCTCATAGATTATGGTCGAATCCTCATGTCTATTTGACCAAGTGAATTGCTCACCCGATGATCCAATGTCTATAAGTTGAAGATTATCGATAAAATCCAAAAAATCATTGATTCGCGAGCGCAACACCAAACGACCCCCAATTTTTTTGTTATCGGACATGATGATTTTAAAATCCCCAAAAATGACCAAGAGATCAGTCACGGACTGCTGAAGGGAGACAATATGAACAAACTGGGAGCATCAGTGGACAAATGAACCCCCACCAAATACGCGAAAGACGAATCATCAATCTTCTAACTTATTGTTGTGTAAGAAGATTGATTTCGAAGTGTAACCCTGTTACACCCCGAACCTAACTATAGAAATGTTATGTAAAATCCCTAAAATAACCTTAGTAAAATTTCTCTAACGAATAAGAAATTATGATAGTCATGAAATATAGTTCATTTATGGTCTATTATTTAGGATGTGACTCATTAATTCAAGTGCTAAATTTATTTCGTCCTTAGCTGGGGAATTCAGTCAGTAAACATTACATAATTAGTATGCAAAAGAAGTAAGGTAATTCGAATATTGGGCCGCAGCCCAGCGTTAGGCATGTCCACTCTGAAGTTGGAGGTCTCGTTTCAATCCGTATCAGCAGCGTAGCTGGACGGAATTATGTTCTTTTTCCGTCCCTGGTCCAAATATTCTTCCACTACCAAAACGACGTAGTTTCAGGGAGCCCAGCAGCCAGCTTCAAACGACGACATTTCTGTCATCATCTTCTCCCCCTACGATCCCCAGAACGTCCCCTGTTTTCAGCTTCCATCGATTAACGTATCGAGGCCTCCCTTTAATGCTTTAGTCTCCCGAAGCAACACTATTTAGCGAATCTAATCCCTACCTTAGTTTTTACTCGTTAAAGCCCATCCCTTCTTCATTCACTGTTTCCCTTGAACGACTGAGAGAAGGCATTACTCTATCATCGCCTCTGTCTCTGTCGACGCCAATGCCATCATCAGTGTTTCAGACCATGCCAATATCGCTTTTCAGTTCGGAGTAAAACTCCCTCATTGAAGTCTTACCCTCCGCCGCGTTTCCATCCGTTTCTCGAGCTCCCAATCATTGTGAATTAGCATAGGAAGGTAAGCTAAATCGCACCCATATCTTATTCAGTCAAATACATGTCCAGAAGCGTTGGGAACTTCTCATCGTAGCTTTCCCTATTTCGCCGGAACCTGTGGATCCTTTGCCGGATTCTGGGTTCATAGTTTCTGCGGCGGCTGTGTTTTACTTAAGCTATGGTTGCTGGAAATTTCAGAGACCACAGTTTGGTCACTCAATTTTCAGTAATCTACATAACCGTCCTAGTAGAATCTTTGAACATACAATAAATCCTGAAACTTTCAGTTATTGAGAAATGGCGGGTTGGTCACTGGACTTTATGACCGTGTTCAGTCAAGTCTGTAAGTTAAGTTAGAGGGGTTCTTAGACTTTTTAAGTTAATCCTAATCAGCCCAACAATTACAAAGTTAAGTTAGATGGTTAGATTGATTAAAAATCAGAAATCGAGATAAGGAAAAAAATGTTACTAAAGCTTATAGTTATTATTGGTTATAATTCACGAGAACTTAGATTTCATTAAAAGTTGGTAGTATATTTTAGCTTATGGATTAATACCAAGAACTGTGAATAAAAAGGCAATAATAAAAGTGAATCAAATGTTGGTATAAACTTATAATTTTAAGTATAAGTTAGTATGAGATCACGTGCTAAATAGGTTTATAAATATTTGATAATTGGCATTAGCAATTACCGTATGATCTAAATGGCCTATGTTGTAAAGTTTAATTTAATGGACATAGATTAAATACCTTTAGAATTATGAAAAGTAAATAAATAAGATTGGCTTAATAGAAATAAATTAGTAGGATAAAAGTTGTATATAAATAAAGTTGGGTAATTTTGATAATAGGGAACTAAGAAAGTTAATAATAAAGAATTTTACGACTCGTATCTCGAGCTTATATATTAAGTTGATGTATAATATGCTTCTTTAAGTTAAGGCCTAATACTCTAAAATGACACCAACTTTGCTTTTAATATAAGAATATACACAATCTTTCCGAAGTACATTGGGCGTCACCATCTAGTTGGATGTTAGTTTGGTTGTTATGTACAATAATAATAAATGTCTAGTTGGATGTTAGTTTGGTTGTTATGTACAATAATCTAACACCGTCATGCCATGTAAGCAAACCGTCATGCCACGTAAGCTGTGGAATAGTGAAAACTAACGGCGTGGTAGGTTGGGAAAAACTAAGGATAGATGGTGACGCTCAATGTACTTCGGAAATATTGTGTATATTCTTATATTAAAGGCAAAGTTGGTGTCATTTTAGGGTATTAGACCTTAAGTTAATAAATGGAACCCTTATTCAATCTCAAAGGAATCCATCTTCGTCACTTCACGATTAGTTGTGAAGTGTTCCCTCAAACTCACCAAGCCGATCACTGTTGTTAGTTAAATCAATGCTATCAGGAATCACCCTAATCTTGTCCTCATCTTTAGGTTCTGCTAAAGACGCTCAACCATTATATGACTCTCCAGTTTTGCTCCTTGGCTTCCGACACATGAGTATAGGTGGGTTGGTTAAAGGGGGTAATGTCTTGTCATTGCTAGTTTTACATTATGGCATGATTTAAATATTTTAATTTTATGAATTATGTGAACTTACAGTTATATATGTTATATGCATGTTTAAGGGTCACACCTACATTTATGTTATGTCATGATAGATAAGTATATGTGGGTTGGTTTAAGGGGGTAATATCTTGTCGTTGCTATTTTATTTTACGTTATGATTTATGCCAAGTTAATTTCCATGAATTACTTAAGCATGTTGTTATTATCAAGTATGAACGAATTATTTATGACATTATTATTAAGTTGTATGCATGATTGAGTGTCACACCTCACATAGACAAGTATAGGTGGATTGATTGTGTAATAATGATATGTCAATGACATGTCAGTGCTAGCTAGTAATTCTTCACATGATGTTTTAGAATATTTAATAAATGTTCTAAAACTGAATAGGGAAAACCCTATGAGCTCTCTAGAAGGAAACCCTAATGGCGATGCCGTTCTGTCGGCGGAAGTCACAAGACCACCGGAACCTTCCCTCACGTCGGTTCCGATTGTGATTGATACTCCTGCCTATCCCTTTCCTCTTGACCTCTCATCCGTTCCTAGGAAGAGATCCCGTGAGGAGCAACCCACTCCCATGTGTCAGGAGTCGGACCTCCGACGCCCGGAATCGCACCCGAACACAGCTGATGCTAGCCCCCCGAAACAGGATGGGCTTGGGAATAGGGGTTCTGGCAAGACCTATAGTTCGCTGACAGGTCCGAAACCTTCTCAATGGGTTATGGAGGAGGATGATAGCTATTTCGCGGTTCCCTCAGCTCCCATGCAAAAAGATTGCGTGACAAACCCTAGATGCCCTAAAGTTTCTTTTTTCGGAGGAGGAGCTAAAGAGCTTTTATCGTCCTTGGTCGAAAGCTCTTGTGGTGAAGGTTTTGGAACGATCCTTTTCTTTTGGTGCTGTGAAGAGAAGGATGGAGTCATTGTGGGCAAGGAAGGGGAGTATCCAGGTGTCGGATATTGCGAACTCCTTTTTCCTCGTTCGATTCTCAGATCCGATGATTATCAAGGGGCAGCTTTCGGCGGGCCATGGAAGATCTATGATTTCTATATTTCGGTCGCGAGGTGGGACCGCTGATTTCAACGAGGATGAGCCACTCAAGACAATTCTCACGTGGGTTCGTCTCCCTCGTTTGCCTATCCAATACTTAATCGATTAGCGGTTTCACGTATTGGAAACTGTATTGGAAGGACAGTTAAGGTGGATTTGGCGACCTCTGAAGGGGCACATGCTCGCTATGCAAGGGTGTGTGTGGAGGTTGATGTCTCGAAGCCATTACTTGGGAAATATATGATTGAGAACCTGACCTTTTTAGTCGAATACGAGAGCCTGGAGAATATTTGTGCAACTTCTGGTTTCTATGGTCATAAGACTGATTCATGTATTCACTCTAAACCTGTGGGGTCTGCTCCTAAGATGGAATCTAGACCTAGTACGATTCCTACTGGCCAGGAGGGTGACGCAGGAGATTGGATGGTGGTCCAACGGAGGAATAAAAGCAAGGGCTCGAAGAAAAAACAGGAGCAGGCGATGGATAATCCTTCGGGATCACGTTATACGCCGCTAACAGTTACTGTGGACACCCACTCTAAGGACAAGCCTGAACCAAAGGTAACCGATGCTACTAGTGCCGCTCTGGCAGCTAGCCTTGCAGCTGCTCTTAGCACGGCCCCACACCTTCAATCAGAAGCTGGGCCCTTTGCTGAGAATGACACTGAACGGCCTGTTCCCCGGAGTCCGCTGTCAAGCCTTACAAATGGGGTAAACCAAATTAGGCCTTCCACGAAGGCCACTCCGGTTAAGAATTTTTCTTCGTCTAAGCCAAGCAAGTTGGTGACTGTTCCTGTTGTTTATGATAACCCAATGTTTCTGGGTAAGGTGGTGGCTACCAATACACCCAAAATAAAGAAGCAATTACCCAAACGGGACAAGACTGTGGTCAGAAAGGATCATCCGAAGCACCCGGACAAGAGTTTATGGAAAGATGGGAAGCAAATTCGCTCCTTCACTTCACGTCAAGGGTCTTCCAAGGAGAATACCAATACAGGGGATGGGGTTGAGGCTGGTGACCCGCCGGATCGTTCCTGATCCTGTGGCTTGTCTCTGCTTTTCTTTCTTATGATTTTTATGTCATGAAACTGCAGAGGGGCTGGACATGCGGAGTTCATTCCATCCCTGAATCAGTATATTAGAGATTTTAGACCAGAGGTAATTTTTATTCTTGAGCCACGAATTAGTGGTGAGGTTGCAAAGATGTTGATTGATGAGGTAAATTTTGACAGTAGATGATGAACCGTCGTTGTGCGGGTTCAATCAAATAACTACTAAGCTAGAAAGCTAGGGTAGATCGTATTCCACGGGTCTCTTCTACTTGCTTACTAAAATATGTTGACAATTAAATTCAAGGCTAAACACTTAGTGCGTGGTGTGAGTTCCACGACTTCTAATCTAGAAAAACGAGATGAAATGAAACAAAGATTAAATGCAGAAATAAACAAGATTGGTTGATTGACTTTGACAGACGACAGGTGAGCTTAGACTTCGAATCCCCCTTAGATCACCAGAGCATTGGCAATCAATAGACCATCGATTTTCAATTCTAGTTCATTCAGTTCACAGACACCACCATAACTCCTGACCCTTAGGTTTAAGACTGGCGAACGTTCGCTTTATCCGATCTAGCTACCACAATTAATTAGCCGCCCGGGTACGGTCGCCTCTCGCAACGACTTAACTAACTGGTGTAATTACTGACGAATTATGAGTTACTCTTGTAGTGGATTAACCCTAATTGGTTCCTACGAAAGGCACACTCCAATGATTAGGTTAATTTTTCGATTTGGTGTTTTAAAGTAAGGCGAGCGTTCGCTTCTATCCGTAGCTTAAGAAGAATCTAATCTAGGTGGCCAAACCAGACAAGAAACACAGAGAACAAAGAACAAATCAAACATGAAGGAGAAACTGAATCAATTTCGAATCTAATCACCGCCGATCCATGAGCGCTTTAAAGCCCTGGGTCACTTAGGGTTCATCTAATCTAAGCTCCACGAGTTTAGCTAATCATATTCAATACAGAAGGACCGAAGAAGAACAAAGAATACATCTCAGATAGGAAAGACAGAGAAGAACTGTAAAACCTAATTTTGACGAATCCTTGCAGCTTCAATCTGCTGGATCTTCAACTCCTAGCACTGGTTCTCCGAGATGGATGGATGGCGTCACGATCCCTTCCTGGCTCCTCGAACTCTTTTCACTCTTCCTCTCTCTAATCTCTATCTTCTGATTTTGTTTTAGTGTAAAAATTGATATCTCTTCAGCTGCCGGCTTTTTGTATTTAAACCTACCTGAGATTTTGCTGATTTTCACTGATATTTTCGCCAAAAATATGGGGGTTTTCGGCGAAAACTCTTGTTGAAAATTTAACTTGTTTCGTCTGTTTCTGCTGTTCCGAAAGGCTGGGAGTTCTCGGCAAAAACTTTAGGGTTTTCGCCGAAAACTTCTTCTTGTGAAGGACTGCCATTTTGTTCTTGAGTTTTCGGCGAAAACACAAGGAGATTTTTGCCGAAAACATGTGTGTAAAGTGGAGCAGGATTTCTCTTGACTTGAATGACTTCTCTGGTTGATTCGGGTATGATTCCTCGGGGTTCCAGTGCTTTAGACACGTCCTTGGCAACCTTATTCGATAGCAAACACCTGTGCTAACATGAAAACACTAGAAAACCATCAAGTAGACCCGAAACGGGCCGAGGTAACACAAATGGCACGAGATAGAGCAATTGATTGAACATTAGCTATTCTACCCTAAAAACCATGTCTTAAGCAAGGAAATGTCGCTTAAATGAGGCTGATAATCACGTCAAATAGAGTGTCATCAAAATTCCCCACACTTAAGCTTTTGCTTGTCCTCAAGCAACTGAATATAAACGCTCATGTTCACAAGTGATATGATAGATCAAATTGAAGTTCAGTCAAACACAGTGAATTATTAGACAGATAATTCCTAGAACAAGAAACCTAACATGCATACTGATCAGTCAAACAACCTGGTCTCACTAATAACTGCACACGACAAGTAGTAGCAACCAATTATGCACGAATTTGACCTGACCGACCAGACTCCTCACACAGGAAATATTTAGTAAATGGGGAACTCTCGCTCTCTGTGTTTAAGGACGTGTTTCTGCTCTCAATCATTTTCTGTTACTGAATTTTGTCGTAAGTTTGCAATTCGACCACATCTCCACCACTGTGACAACACGAGTAACTAGTCAAGAAGGACTTCCCTGCTAGGACTATAACGAATTCTACACTACAAGGGTTTATGATGCGATGGATGATGGGAATGTACGATGATGGCTTTGGTGCGTTGTAGCTTTCGATTAACTTCACTCGAATCTAGCCTATGGCTTCCTACCATCTAACCAGACACGGGTGGAATAGTGTACGCTCTCCTATGATACCCTCAAGCAACCTAGCACTTAATTTTCTTTACACTTTTTTTCTTTTGAAATTTCTTTTGACTTCGTTCTTCCATATGTAGGGAGAAGAACGTCTATTGAACTAAGAACTTGAAACTTTTTGGCTTTTCTGATTTTTCGAACTTTGCTTCTTTTTCTTTTTTTTTCTTTTCTGCCGATTCTTTCTTTTAGTTACTAGAGGGGTTTACACGTCTGGACATATTAGCTAAGACCACCTGTTTTAATGGCTATAGGCAAGTTACCACAAACCGACTTCCGGTAGGTCAATCTAGAACTACAACCACAGGGGATCAATGGGGAATGAAAGAATGGGGAAATGGTTGTAATGTATTATCGAACCGAAGGAACAGGCCAAGCTCAAGGGTTTAAACCTAAAGGATTTATCGTTTGGTAGGCTATCTGGCTTAGTAGCAGAATCTAGGTGCCCCTATCATTCTAGACCTCGTGTCATCGTGTGGTCTTGAATAGGTCTCATGCAAATTCTAACTCATTCAAGCAAACAGAAAATCACTCAAAAGGAATTGAAATTGCAAGTTACGTGCAATGGATCAAAAGCTCACATTTGGTTTGCTAGTCGGATTCGGTCATTTTCATGCAATCAAGGCTACAAGCTACAAGTGTGATTTTCAAAATCTGTTCTGACCAGGCAATTTAGCATCAAAGTATACACGTTGGTTCTCAGGTTCTAGGTTAAGCAGTCTAAGCATCATTGTGACAGATTGAACATCAACTTAACATCAAAAATCAAGAACTGAGCAGTTCTAATGCTAGAGGAAGCAGTCAAGGCACCATGAAACACAAAGATAGGCAATCAAGATCATGCATGGTTCTCTAACATCCGACCCTACACTTAGACGGTTCTATGTCCTCACAGGACCAAACTGGAGTAGAGAGATACGAAGAACCTGGAGGGTGATGGGCGGTGTAGTGGATGAACGCGGGGATTCCAGAGCGGAGTGGAGTAGCTACTCAAAATCCTACAAAAACACAAACAACAAAAGATCAAAAGGATGCTGGGACAAGTGCCCCGGTTCCACACAAAATAAAATTGGATCGAAACCCGAAAAAAGAAAGAAAAGAAATGGAAAGGATATAAACAACCTGATCACTGTTCCGCAGGTGGGGGTGGAGGCGGGGTCGAGATGGGTGAAATGCTACGGTGGGCGCCAAGTCGCTGCTCCACCTGCTGTGGCCATGCCTGCTCATCCCTCTGCCTGGCTGCCTGGTCGGTCAGGAGCTGCTGTAGAATGATCCACCGCTCATTCTGGGTCTCCTCATATGCCACTCGGTCCTTCTGCCATTGAAGTGAACCAGCCGAGTAGTCGAGCTGCCACTGCTCAATACGCGCCAGCCGCTCAGTAATCTCAGCTGCCATCTGCTGCTGTGGTGGAGGCACGCGAGACACCGGGGTTCCAGCTGTCCGTGGGGGCTCCCGTCGTGGCGAGGTAGGAATAATGTATTCATCGAGACCGCACCCAAAATCGATGCATCGGGCGACGACGAACTCAGCACCGAGATGCTCAATCTGGACACGAGATATATCAGGGCCCCATTTGTCGCCGAGCTGGAGGTTGTCGATCAGACATGATATGAATGTACCGCCAGGAAGCTCAGAAGGAAGTTTCTTGGTGGTAGTACGTTTGTGGAAGAATCTTGCAAGCCACCATCCGGGATGGAGGTTCGCCTCCTCATCTACAACACGAAACAACACGAGCTCCTCCAAAGAAACGTGGTGACGGCTCGTCTTGCTACAATAACACAAAGACTGCATCCAAGCATAATGTAAGAGTTTAAGAATTGGATGAATGATGTCGCCTACCATGGGGTTAACGATAGGTTCGATTTTCGATTGGCTGGAAACCCATTTCCACACTTCGGGGTAAGGTTCCCGCGTGATGGAGTAGACATCCGCAAATCCAACGGCTGCATCCTTGAAATTGGCAAGGGGGTCGAACAAGAGGGCGAACTCATTGATGGACTTCACATGTCGAACACCGCCGAGGCGGAAGGAAACAAATTTTGTGCTGGCGCTGGCCTTTGTTGTGAGGCGCTCAAAGGAACTCCAGAACTCTTGAAGGGCGACCAGAGGGTAGGGCGAACCAAGAGTGGTCAGGGATCGCAGGCCGGACTTGGTGAGGGCGAGGTCGACGGTGGAATGCCAAGCCGGATTGTGGTTCTTGAGACTGTCGAGGGAGAGCACTGCCAGTTAGGCCGGAGGAATGTCCTTTATCTTTGGTACACCGCTGGTGGACGTCAGTCGTTGTGATGCGTTCAACCAAATAACTAACAAAGCTAACAAGCTAGGGTAGATCGTATTCCACGGGTCTTCTATGATTGACTACTCCAAAAACTAGCAAAATACTCGAATGTAAACACTTCGTGCGTGGTGTGAGTTCCACGACTTCTAATTCTAAGAAATGCAGAGAAATTTAAAAAAAATTAAACTAAAGCAGATTGGAAATTAGGGTTGAAAACAAGGATGACAGACGAACTTAGACTTTGAATCCCCCTTCGTTCCCCAGAGCATAGGCAATCAACAGATCAGCGGATTTCGATTCTCATTCAATCAATCACTAAGACACCACCATAACTCCTTACCCTTAGGTTTAAGACCGGCGAACGTTCGCTCTATCCGTTCTAACTACCAAGATTAATTAGTCGCCCGGGTACGGTCGCCTCTCGCAACGACTTAACTTAATTGGTGCAATTACTAATGATTTATGAGTTACTCTTGCAGTGGATTAACCCTAACCAGTTCCTACGAAAGGCACGCTCCAATTATAAGGTTAATTGTTCAATTTGATCTTCTAAAGTAAGGTGAGCGTTCGCTTCTATCCTTAGCTTAACAAGAATCTAATCTAGGTGATCAATCCAGACAAGAAACATGAACAATGAAGAACAAATCAAACATGAAAGAGAAACTGATTGAACTTCGAATCTAATCACCGCCGATCCGTGACCGCTTTAAAGCCCTAGGTCACTTAGGGTTCATCTAGTCTAAGCTCTAACGAGTTTAGCTACTCATGTTTATCACAAAAGAATCAAAAACAAAGAAAGAGTTCATCATCCAGAGGAAGAACAGAAAAGAATCTAAAAAACCTAATTTAGACGACTCTAACAGACTTCGATCTTCCGTAAACTGCACTCCTAGCTCCGATTCTCCGAGGTGGAAGGGATGGCGTCACAATCTCTTTCCGGCTCTTCGAACTCTACCTCTTCGCTCCAGAACTTCAGAGAATTCTTTGAAAAGTATATTATGATGTGTATATTATGATGTGTCTCTTTATTTGGGCCGCCGGTTAAGTATTTATACTTAACCCTAGTCCAGGCGGATTTGCCTGATATTTTCGCCGAAAATAACAAGGTATTTTCACCGAAAACTCTAGTGTAAATGGATGGCCCTTCGGTTGCATTCTCCTGTGATTTTCATTTCGGGTCGAAAACTTAACGGTTTCGCCGAAAATTTCCTTCAGCCGGCGGCGGTCGATTTGTGCTGATATTTTCGCCGAAAATCCTAGTGTATTTTCGGCGAAAATTCCTTCGTAAACCGGGCAGGAATTTTCTGAACTTGGTTGGCTCCTTTGATCGATTCCGGTGCAATTCCTCGAGGTTCCAACGCCTTAGACATGACCTTGGCTACTTTATTTGACGGCAAAAACCTGTGCTAACATAAAAACACTAGAAAACCATCAAATAGACCCGAAACGGGTCAAGATAACACAAATGGTACGAGATAGGGCAATCGATTGAATATTCGTTATTCTACCCTAAAAACCATGTCTTAAGCAAAGAAATGTTGCTTAAATGAGGCTGATAATCACGTCAAATCGAGTGTCATCAAATACCCCACACTTAAGCTTTTGCTTGTCCTCAAGCAAACTGAATAGAAACGCTCATGTTCATAAATGATAAGATCGATTAAATTGGAGCTCAATCAAACACAATGAATTATTAGACAGCTAATTCCTAGAACAAGAAACCTGATATGTATACAGATCAGCCAAACAACCTGGTCTCACTAGTAAACTGCACACGACAAGTAATTAGCAACCAATTATGCACGAATTTGACCTGACCGACCAGACTCCTCACACAGGAAATATTTAGTACAATGGGAACTCTCGCTCTCTGTGTTTAAGGACGTGTTTCTGCTCTCGATCATTTTCTGTTACTGAATTCTGTCATAGGTTTGCAATTCGACCACATCTCCACCACTGTGACAACACGAGTATCTAGTCAAGAAGGACTTCCCTGTTAGAACCGTAATGAATTCTACACTACTTGGGTTTATGATGCGATGGATGATGGGAATGTATGATGATGGCTTTGTGCGGTGTAGCTTTCGACTAACTTCCCTCGAATCTAATCTATGGCTTCCTACCGTCTAACCAGACACAGGTGGAATAATGAACGCTCGTCCTATGATACCCTCAAGCAACCAAGCACTTATTCTTTTTTCTGTACACGATTTTTTCTCTTTTCTTCTCAACTTTTCTTTTGACTTCGTTCTTCCATCTATAGGGAGAAGAACGTTTTATTGAACTAAAACTTTGAAACTTTTCTGCTTTTCTGATTTTTCTTTTCTTCACTTTTTTTCGAAATTTTCTTTCTTTTCTTACTTGACTTTTTTTTCTTTTGTGCCGATTCTTTCTTTTAGTTGCTAGAGGGATTTACACGTCTGGACATATTAGCTAAGACCACCTGTTTAATGGCTATAGGCAGGTTACCACAAACTGACTTCCGGTAGGTCAATCTAGAACTACAACCACAGGGGATCAACGGGGAATGAAAGAAATGGGAAATGGCTGTAATGTATTATCGAACCGAAAGAACAGGCCAAGCTCAAGGGTTTAAACCTAATGGATTTATCGTTTGGTAGGCTATCTGGCTAGGTAGCTGAATCTAGGTGCCCCTCATCGTGTGGTCTCAAGTAGGTCTCATGCAAATTCTAACTCATTCAAGTAAACAGTAAACCACTCAGAAAGAATTAAAATTGCAAGTTACGTGCAATGGATCAAAAGCTCACAGTTGGTTTGCTAGTCGGATTCGGTCATTTTCATGCAATCAAGGCTACAAACTACAAGTGTGATTTAAAAATTCTGTTCTGAGCAGGCAATTTAGCATCAAAGTATACAAGTTGGTTCTCAAGTTCTAGGTTAAGCAGTCTAAGCATCATTATGAAGGTTTGAACAACAACTTAACATCAAAAATCAAGAACTGAGCCATTCTAATGCTAGAGAGACTGGAATGGAATCACGAGGCACACATAAAACACAATCAAGGGCAATCAAGTTCATGCAAGGTTCTCTAGCATCCTACCCCACACTTAAATTGGACTATGTCCTCATAGGACTAATTCTAGAGTTCAAAGTGAAGTAGAAGAACCTGGACCGAGATGATTGGCGTAGGGGATGAGCACGGTCCTCAGAGCGGAGGCGATCTATCAAAGCGAAGCAAAAGGAATCTCCCTACTGCCTACAAAACAAAAACAAATGAAACATAAAAAGGAAACCGGGACAAGTGTCCCGGATCCACACAGAAAAAAGTTGGACCGAAATCCAAAAAGAATAAATAAAAAGAAAGGACAAGGAAAAGGACACCACCTGATCATGGCTGGTCTGGGGTGTCGGGGGGTGGAAAGTGGAGTTGCCACGCCAGTTGTGCCTCATACCGCCTGTCGGTGCGGTGCATATGCTGCTGCATAATAGTCCATCTCGCCTCTTGAGTGGCGTTGTCGGTGATGCGCCACTCCTGCAGTCGCTCATACAACTCACCAATGTCCGCGGGGTGCGGTCGGTGCTGAGGGTGAGGCGCCTGGTATGGATCTGGAATGTGCGGCGGCGACTGGTGTGCATACCCTGCCTGATGATGTGGCGAGGGTATATAGTCATGGAATTCTGGCTGCGGCTGCGGCTACTGCTGCTCAGTATCATCATCTTCCTCCGACTCGGCTACATGCTGGAGGGGAGGATCTGCTGTCACCTGGGGACTGAGGTCCAGCTCTAGGTCGTATTCGACCGCTAAGTCTCCTCCAACAGTCCTAACTTGGTGTCATGGAATGTTCGGGCCATATTCATGGTTGATGCCGAAGGAGATGATGAGCTGACCTATGAAGTTACCTCCCAGGAGTGCACGAGGTGGCGTCCGCCTCTTGGTCTTCTGGCGGAAGATGCGAGCAAGCACCCATCCGGGGTGGAGAGGGTAGCTCTCTCGGATGGCTCGGAGAAGCATAAGCGCCTCCTTGAGGATATGGTGGCGGTCCTTATCTGGAACATATAAAAACGATCTACGCCAAACCATATGAATAAATTTAAAGAGAGGGTGAGAGAGCGACTTAACTGAGTTGTGTTCCCCAAGGCGATCGCCAGGCACTCCAGTCATGTGGCTCCAGAGTGCATGGTACGCCTCCTCGTCATCATCGTCGCCCCAGCCGAGGTGATGGCCATGATAGTGCTCGTAGGGGATACCTAGATGAGCAGCAAACTCATCATAGGTGAGCGTCCTGTATAATCCACCCAGATAGAAGGTAACAACCTTCTGGCCTTGCCTCCTCTTGTGCTCATCCAGATCAAAGGTCGCCCAGAACTCCTGAAGGGCGATGTCTTGGAAGTCGGCAGCTATGGTGGTCAGCTCTAGGAGGCCGGCCAGTGCTAGGGCGTCATGCACGTTCCGGTGGTAGTCCTCGTCGTGCTCACTGAGGGACTCCATGGAAAGAGGGCGTACCTTAGCTCCCCGAACATGCTCGATCTTCTGGAAGCACTTGAAGTAAAAGTCAGGTAGACGAGCGATAGTGCGATGGTATCCAGGCCGGCGAGGTAGTGCTGGAGGAGGGCCCTGAACGGCGGGTGTGACGGGAGCGGGGGCTCTGGAGGTCGAGGCGGCATCAAGTCGCGCCTTAGTCCTGCGCTCATAAGTGGTGTTCCTAAAACCAGAATGAAACCAGATCAGTCAAACTTAAAACCCTACCCCACACTTAGTAGAAAAACTCAATTTCACAAAGAAATGATGAAAACCGAGTGGGGGTAAGCAAAACAGAGTAACCGGTAATCATAGACAGTAAAATACATGCTTAGGAACAGCCAAAATTGGATAAGCACAATTAGAGTTCAAAGAGTCAAACCGACATTTAGAAAGTCAACACTATAGCATAATGAACCCTAATCATGGCAAGACTATCACAAAGCGGAGAATGACGGTAAAATATGATCTCAGATGGCAAACACAATAATCTGAACGAGAATGAACACATACAGCAGCCAAATGATCAAAGACAGTTCATGGTCAAACCGACATTTCTAACAAGTCAACATCACAAAGAATCAATCGTATGCATAGCAACACATGATCAAATGATATGGAAATTAAGCACGAAACTCCATAAGCATGCTAGAACAGTTCAACAAGTTCAGCTAACCTAGTTCACACGAAATCAGTCGGCACGCAAATCGAGGCAAACTGAAAGTCAACCCCAACAAAATTTAGCAATCAATATGTCAAAAGATTCGTAATGAAAAGTTCTACAACTTACCTTGAAGCCATGGATGCTAAAAACGAACGTTTTGAGAGAAATCGGTGAAAAACTCTGAAAACAAGGGTTTGGGTGAACTAGAGCTGTAGAGCTCCGATTCGAACGTTCTAGGGCTCAAAATGATCAGAAAAGGACGGGGAAGGGAGCGGCGGCGGTCGGCGACGGCGGCGGGAAACAGCGGCGAAGAGAAAATGGGAGGCGGCGGCGGTTTCGAAAACAGAGGGGATAGGGGATTTTTTTGGTTTTGGTTCGAAAATGGTAAGTGGAGAGAGAGAGAAACCGAAATCCGGATTTTAAAGGGATAGGGTCCAAAATTGCCTTGTATTTTCGGCGAAAATAAGTGCAAATTTTCGCCGAAAATATTAGTTAAAATCACCGCCGGTTTTCAAATGGATTTTCGCCGAAAACACATTGAATTTTCGGCCAAAAATATGAAACAGGGAGATTCAGTGAAAACTTAAAAGGCGATTTCACCGAAAATAGGGGTTCATTTCGTCGAAAATTTTGAACTGCTCGGGTGAAAATATTATCGCAAATCCGGCAAACTTCAAAAAATCACAGTTAAATCCACAAAAATCGGAACGACCTCAATCAACTTGCGACTGACACTACGACACGCAGAATACACACGAAAAATAAGAAACCAAACAAACTGACACCTTTGGCTCCCCGAACCGACTCTAAAACACTAAGGTTGACACAAAACAAAAACGGACTCCAGCCGTGGGTTGCCTCCCACGAAGCGCTCTTTTATTAACGTCCTTGAGCTGGACGATACCTGGACGGTATTAGGAGACATCCCAACTCAGATTCTCCTTAATGCTAGCATCGGAGTTCATGAAGTAGAGCTTCGGGGTTTTTTTCCGGTGAGCATGAATTTCTTCCCGTTCGCGTGTAAGAGGTTGGTTCGTCCGTCGGGAAGGTGGTCGGTGATCTTGAATGGTCCAAACAGTTCCGTCAAAGGATCGTCTTCCACAAGGAAGACAGTGGATGGAACAAGAACAATCGGCTCCTTCTTTACTTTAATCTCCGGCTTGATATCACCAGGATCGGTGATCGTCAGTATTTCCTTAGGAGATGCTTTTGGCATCTCCTTCCATACTTGTTCTGGCGCCGGTGGCTCGGAACGAATTGGTGGTGTAGCTGGCTCGGAAGAAGACGGCAGAGTTTTTGGTCTCCAAACCATTTGAGTTTGCTTCTTCTTATGATTTTTCCTCCTTGACTTGCCAGACTCCTTGCCTAGCGGTTTAGAAGAGGCTTGCATTTCCTTCTTCTTTGACGGCTTTTGAGGAACAGGTTTTTGTTTCTGCTTGATAACCTGTCCAACACCTGCAGTAACGACAGATCTAGGCACACTAGAAGAGATATTAGTGACGGAGTTGACCGGAGTCAACTCTACAGTTTCAACAGCTAAACAATGAATTTCGTCACTCTTAGGATTATATTTCATTCCGTCTTTAAGGCGGAACGTAACAGTTTCTTTACCAACTCTCAAAGTCAAAGAACCATTTGGAACGTTAATATTCATTCCAGTAGTAGCCATGAAAGGTCGTCCGATGAGAATGGTAGAATCATCCTTACTAGTGTCAATGATCACATAGTCAGCTAAGAACGTGAACGAACCACATTTAGTAACAACGTCTTTTATTTCTCCTCTAGGCGTTTTAAGTGATCTATCGACAAAGACGAGTTGCATAGTAGTTCGTTCAAGTTCTCCTAGGTTTAATTTTTCAAATAAGCTCATAGACATAACATTGACAGACGCGCCTAGATCCACTAAACTACGCTCTATTTCAATATCATTAATAACCAAAGGTAGCGTGAAAGAACCGGATCAGAACACTTAGCTGGATATGGAGAGATGGGCTTCTTGTTACGAATGTCAGGATATCCTTCTTTAGGCGCCACTTTATGTGCTTCCTTCTTCTCTGGAGTGTCAGGCATCCTGCATAAATCAGAAGAAGTATTAGAAGATGAGCTTGAAGGATCTTGAACAGTTACCATCTTGGCTTGCTCCTTTCTCGGATTTGGCTCTGTCTGGCTCGAAAGTTGGCCAAATGGTCTACCAGATGCAAGCATGCTTGAGATGTTGTTCACGGCTTGCTCAATTCTTTGTCCAGATGCTATCTGTTCTTGATTGAAAAGAGCTTGAGCCTTGAACTGACTGTCGTGATCATCGAGTCTGGTGATGATCTGGCTAAGCTTCCTGTCCAGGTCACTAACGTTGTTCTCTCTTTGATGCTGCTGCCCTGGATATGTATTGTTAAGATATTGATTCTGGCGGTTGCCAGGTGCAGTTCCATAGTTGCCCGGATTTTGATGCGGCGGCTGGTAGACACCTGTCGGCGGATGGTTAGGTTTCTGATCCTGAGCTGGACCAGCTGGGCGGTTATTCTGGTTCTGGTTATGGTTGGCGCCATTATTGTAGGGAGGTATGTCTTGATAGTTCCCTTGCTGCCTGAAGTTGCGGTAGCCAGCATAACCATTCTGATTATTAACGAAGCATTGTTGAATGAAATTTACCTCTTCGGCAGACCAGACTTCTGCCTTACCAAAATTCTGACAACGGCCTCCGTTATGCGCGTAAGCTCCACACCATTCGCAATCGGCAACGTAGACAGAAGCTGCCGGCGGTTTGATTGGTGTGGTAGACTTCTTCAAATGCTTCTTGATGCACTACAAAAAAAAGAGTATTTAGCGTCGGTCGGCTCGAAAGTATTTAGCGTCGGTTAGACAAACGACCGACGCTAAAACGTTGACTCGCGTTTGACCGACATTTAGCGTCGGTCGCCGGTCGACCGACGCTAATACACATACCTATTTAAACCTCTCAGTCACCACCCTAACCCTAAATCCTTCTCCTCTCTCTCCTGAAACTCTCCCACCTCTCTCAAAAACATCTCAAACCCTCATCCTCTCAACTCCCTCCCCCCTCCCTCACAAAACCACCACCGCCGCCCCTCCCTCACAAAACCACCCCCGCCGCCGCCTCTCCCTCACAAAACCACCACCGTCGCCGCCCCTCCCTCACAGATCCACCACCGCCACCACCCCTCCCTCACAAAACCACCCCCGCCGCCGCCTCTCCCTAACAAAACCACCACCGCCGCCGCCCCTCCCTCACAAAACCACCGCCGCCGCCGCCTCTCCCTCACAAAACCACCGCCGCCGCCGCCCCTCCCTCACAGATCCACCACCCCGCCGCCGCCCTCCCTCACAGATCCACCACCGCCGTCGCCCCTCCCTCACAAAACCACCACCGCCGCCACCCCTCCCTCACAGAACCACCACCGCCGCCGCCCCTCCCTCACAAAACCACCACCGCCGCCGCCCCTCCCTCACAGATCCACCACCGCCGCCACCCCTCCCTCACAAAACCACCACCGCCGCGCGCCCCTCCCTCACAGATCCACCGCCGCTGCCGCCCCTCCCTCACGAAAACCACCCCCGCTGTCGCCCCTCCCTCACAGATCTAGAAACACAGATCTAGAAAAATCCAGATCTTGGAAAACACAGATCTGAAAAAAATGAATATAAAAAACGAAGATAAAAAATGAAAATAACAATCAAAATTAAAAACGAATAAAAAAACGAAAACAAAAAACTAAACCCACCCAACCGACTAACCAACCAGTGGGTGGCTGGGCGAATTTTGCGTCAGTTGGTTAGAACATTTAGCGTCGGTTACTGTTTCGACCGACGCTAAATATTTAGCATCATCGTTATTCGCGTCGGTCGGTTCGACCGACGCGACATGTTTTTAGCGTCGGCTCTGACCGACGCTAAAAACCCGGTCTGACCGACGCCATATGTATATTTTTTTGTAGTGATGACACTCGATTTGACGTTATTTTCATCCCCATTTAAGCGACATTTCAGGCCCCTTTGATGCCATTTTGATGAGTATTTGGTGTATTTGTCGTAACTTCGTGATTATAGGCTCCTAGTGCATACATTGTCCATTTATTGGCTATTTTTACCCTTTTTGTGAGCTTTTATGTTGAGCCTCCAGGTTACCACATTATAGAGGACTCTCTCACGAGTCCAGCGCTTCAAACGGGGACCAAATCGGAGTTCAAACGGCGTGGGAATCATCGAAACAAGTTGGAGCTGGTTTTTAACTAATATTTTCGGCGAAAATGTGGTGATATTTTCGGCGAAAATTCCTTTGAAAATCCAGGCAGAAACCCTAATTTTAAGCCTTTTCCAACTTGTAAAGGGTTTCTGGGGGTATATATAAACTTTTTGAAGCCAGATTAGATACACACGAATTTTGGCTGATTAGCCACGACCTTAGGGTCGATAGATAGAGTTTAGAGAGTTCGAAGATCCGTGGAGAGATCGTGACGCCATCCTTCCACCTCGAAGAGCTCGGAGCTTAAAGTTGAAGATCCAGGAGATTGAAGCTTCGCCGGAGTCGTCAGAATTAGGTTTTTCAGTTCTTATCTGTTCTTCCTCTGTATGATGATTTCCTTTGTTGCCTTTGATTCTTCTGTTATCGTTATGAGTAGCTGAACTTGTAGAGCTTAGATTAGATGAACCCTAAGTGACCCAGGGCTTTAAAGCGGTCACGGATCGGCGATAATTAGATTCAAAGTTCAATCAGTTTCTCTTTGCATGGTTGTTTTGTTCTTGATTGTTTATGTTTCTTTTCTGGTTGATCGCCTAGATTAGGTTTTTGCAAGCTAGGGTTAGTCGCCAGACGTAGTCGTTAGACAGTTCCCTGCTTTGGCGCTTAAACTTGTCTTCCTTGATCACCTAGTTTAGATTCTTGTTAAGTTGAGGATAGAAGTGAACGCTCGCCTCTCTTTAAAACATCAATTCAACCAGTTAACCTTATAATTGGAGTGTGCCTTTCGTAAGAACGGTTAGGGTTAATCCACTGCAAGAGTAACTCATAAATCGTTAGTAATTGCACCAGTTAAGTTAAGTCGTTGCGAGAGGCGACCGTACCCGGGCGGCTAGTTAATCTTGGTAGTTAGATCGGATAGAGCGAACGTTCGCCAGTCTTAAACCTAAGGGTAAGGAGTTATGGTGGTGTATAGAAACCAATTGAATTAGAATTGAAAACCGTTGATCTGTTGATTGCCAATGCTCTGGTGATCTAAGGGGGATTCGAAATCTAAGTTCGTGTATCTTCTCGTTAGTCAACCTTTTACTTTTCTGTCTTTTATTTTCCTGCTTTATTAGATTAGAAGTCGTGGAACTCACACCACGCACTAAGTGTTTAAACCTCAGTAATTTGTCAGCTTCTTTGAGTAGTCGATTAGTAGAAACCCCGTGGAATACGATCTAGTCTACTTCAGTAGGTTAGTTATTTGATACCGCTAAAACTGCAGCTTATCAAATTGGCGCCGTTGCCAGGGATTCTTCTAATTGTTTGAAAGAAGAGTTGGCAAATTATTCTTCTACCTTTCCGCCTTACCATTTATTTTTCCTCCATATTTCCATGATTTACCTGGGTAGTGCTTTTGAGTTTTGATTATGCAGGATTACAGGTGGGATGACCGGTACGAGAGTGGTACATCAATGAAGCACCATATCCCGAAGATTATCGAGAATTGCTACATCAACAACAACTACAGACAGCGAGATTTGACTCCCTCTTTGATAAGATCTCTTCAATGCTACAAGGTTACCAAGAGATACACCAACAAGAACATCAAAGTGGCGCTAGAGATAACCAAGAGATGCTTCATGAACATCAACAATGCTCGTCGAGAACCCAATCTGCCTTGGATAATATCTCTTCAATGCTACAAGCTCATCTCGCGACGGACATCAAGCTCGAGCAACCAAAGCAGTTAATGACAGAAGACGCTCAAGAGCTATTGGAAGAAGAAGATGATGATCCTATCCATGACTATTGTGAGCTAGAAGCATCTGATGAAGAATCCTTGGCGGTCGTGGTTGATTAAGACATAGAGCCAATCCATCCTGAAGTTGAAGCCGAGGAGGAGCACATAGAGATTGAGGAGATACCCTCACCTACACTTCCGCCGAGTCAACCTGTAGAGAAGATGGAGCACATTGACCATGCCGCGTCGTACTACCTCTTTCCTCCTCGAGAAGGAGAATTCGAGAAGAACTGGTCATCCAACCAGAACCGTGATTTATTGGAGCAATACCGGCTGCATCACCCTTCTGGAGTGCTACATGGCACTCAACCGCTGTCCTTGAAGAAGACGATTGACTTCAAGGAACTCCTAAGTTGGGGTCCCTAACAGGTACTGTCCGGCTCAAGGACGTTAAAAGAGAGCGCTTCGTGGGAGGCAACCCACGGCTGGAGTCCGTTTTTGAATTATTGAGTCAGTCTTTTTCGTCGTTCGAGTCGGTTTCGGGGAGCCAAAGTGTCAGTTTTCTTTTATTTTTGTCTGTTTTAATTTCTTGTGTCAGGTCAAATTTTCGCCGAAAATTTCTCAGATTTTTCAGCGAAAACCTTAGTCTGTTTGAGTCTGTTCTATTTTTGAAGTAGTTTTCGCCGAAAACTTCTAAAGTTTTCAGCGAAAATGCTTAGTTAAGTCGTCTGTCTTTGTTTTCAAAGTAGTTTTCGCCGAAAATTTCACCAGTTTTTCGGCGAAAACTTTAGTTGGGTCAGAAAATTTTCGAAAACCTTTAAAAAAAAAGGAGTCAAAATATTTTCAAAATTCCCCTTACCGTCCTTGTTCGACTTTTATTATGTGTGGATCCGGGGCACTTGTCCCGGTATCTTTTTGATCTTTTTGTTGTTTTTGTTTTGTAGGAACTCGAGTAGCTACTCCGCTCCACTCCGGACTCTCCGTGCTCATCCGTTACACCGACCATCATCTTCCAGGTTCTTCGTATCTCTCGACTCTAGTTTAGTTCTGTGAGGACACAGAACCGTTTAAGTGTGGGTAGGAGTCTAGAATTTGCCTGATCTTGCTTGCTATCTATGATTCTGTGGTTCAAATTTGAAATTTCTCTAGCATAGAATTGCTCAATTCTTGACTTTTGATGTTAAATTGACTTCAATTTTGAACAATGACGTCTAGACTGTTCCACTTAGAACCTGTAACCAACGTGTCGGAACTGATATCAAATGAGTTTAGGTCAGAACAGATCATAAATCACTTCTGTAGTTGAAACTTGAATTAATTGAATTAATTGGTTTGTTAATAACAAAGCTCGATAACACTGTTCTAAGATGATAAATGCTAGCTTCTTCCATGTTTTTCACTCCATATTTGATCACCTGTGATTGTGGCTTGAGATTAGATGGAAATCCAATTCAAAATATTGTGTAAAAAGTTATAACTAGCTAGGATTAAGTGGCTAAATTGTTAAATCAAGTAATAAAGTTGTGCAAATCAATGCTAAGTTCTTTAAAGTGCTGAAAATAAAGCTAGGCAAGCCCGACACCTAAGTGAAGTGTTCGGGTTGAGCACTAGCATAGGCACAAATACTGTGAGCTAGGCAGGTCCAACACCTAAGTGAAGTGTTTGGTATCGAGCACTAGTATGCAGTAAATAAATTGAAGGAAGAAGTTGAAACTTGAAATAAATTGTTGTTTAAATCGGTCCTAGCTAGAACATGTAACGTACAGATCTAGAAACGGATGAAGTTGAGTCGATAGCCACGTCACTTTTCCTTCCTCCACATCCACATCATGGCTAGAGCTTAAAGTTGTTTTTTTTAGAATTGGTGTTATCGTAGTCGGTTAATCATAATTAATTGTTTTGCCAAGAAACGAGCTTTGTTAAAACCACTACTTGAAGTGTGCAGAAATTAGTGAGATCGAAAACTTGTTTGGTTGATGTTCTTGCATGTGTAGGCCACTTTTTCTACGTGGAATAGTCTAAACCAAATTGTTAGAATTGAATCTCAGTTTAATCTCGTGTCATTTGTGAATTTGAGTGTGTTCTAGTTCAGTTTGGTTGTTGACAATCAAAAGCTTAAGTGTGGGGTATTGATGACACTCGATTTGACGTGATTTTCATCCCCATTTAAGCCACATTTCATGCCCCTTTGATGCCATTTTGATGAGTATTTGGTGTATTTGTCGTAACTTCGTGATTATAGGCTCCTAGTGCATACATTGTCCATTTATTGGCTATTTTTACCCTTTTTTTGAGCTTTTATGTTGAGCCTCTAGTTCACCACATTATAGAGGACTCTCTCACGAGTCCAGCGCTTCAAACAGGGACCAAATCGGAGTTCAAACGGAGTGGGAATCATCGAAACAAGTTGGAGCTGGTTTTTAACTAATATTTTCGGCGAAAATGTGGTGATATTTTCGGCGAAAATTCCTTTGAAAATCCGGGCAGAAACCCTAATTTTCAGCCTTTTCCAACTTGTAAAGGGTTTCTGGGGTATATATAGACTTTTGAACCCAGATTAGATACACATGAATTTTGGCTGATTAGCCACGACCTTAGGGTCGATAGATAGAGTTTAGAGAGTTCGAAGATCCGTGGAGAGATCGTGACGCCATCCTTCCACCTCGAAGAGCTCGGAGCTTAAAGTTGAAGATTCAGGAGATTGAAGCTTCGCCGGAGTCGTCAGAATTAGGTTTTTCAGTTCTTATCTGTTCTTCCTCTGTATGATGATTTCCTTTGTTGCCTTTGATTCTTCTGTTATCGTTATGAGTAGCTGAACTTGTAGAGCTTAGATTAGATGAACCCTAAGTGACCCAGTGATGTGACTTTAATTAGTGCACTTTAAGCTTATGAATGACCTTTGAAATGCCCGTGTTTATTCGTGAAATGACATGACTTATATGCTTTTATTGAAGTTTTGTGCAAAGTGTCATTTTGTTGTCCGGTTGCCACTTTGGAGCCAAATTCGTGGTCTATTGGAGTTGCCTCTGTGCATTTTCAGGTTATGGCATCAAAGTACGGATGACAAGGAGCGAATAGGAGCAAACGGGAGGTCATTTGGAGTCCGACGAGGGAGATATGAGCATTACAAGATCGGGTTTTCTGCAGAGTGCAGGGGTGCACGCCGTGCAGGTGTGCACGCCGTGCATGGGTGCACGCCGTGCACTGTCCCCTGCACTATAAATACTCTTGTTTTTGGCCATTTTGGGGATTCCTTTCATATCTTTTGAACCCAAAACACACACCCACGAACCCTCAAACCCTAGAACACGTTTTTGGAGCAATTTGAAGCCATTGGAGCTAGGATTGAAGCCAACAAACCTTGGGAGAAGTGCTTACAAGTGGAGAAGTGAAGATCATCTCAAGGATTCATCCATGGTGTTCTTGGTGACCATTCTTCCTTCTTTTCTCTTTACTCCCTTGGCCATGTGTGGCTGAGTTTCTAGGGTTCATCTTGGATGGGTAGATTAGTTGTGCTATGATAGAGAGATGATTGTATAGAACTTGCCATGATTGATCTTGGTTGTATGAGGATGATTCCTAGACTTGTTCTTAATGCCATTTTATATGCCATGTTTGCTTAATTTGGTCCATTCAATGTGATTTGATGCATGAGAGTGCTTGGATTGCATAGATTGTAGGTCTAGGGATTGAAGTGAGTGTGTTCTAAGAGATTAGATCATCTTATTTCAACCATTTTCACTTGATTTCTCTCTTGGGCATTTTATCGAACACTTGGTGTGCATGTGGATTTTCATTCAATTGAGTTTGAAAAGGCTTTTTGGTGAATCTCTTAGTGTTAGAGCATTGATATGAGAGTGTTATGCCTAGCCTTGTGGTCATAGAGTCTTAAGAGAGGGTCTTGTGTCTTGGCATTTCATCAAACACTTAGAATGCATCCTTTTTCACTTAGCTTGAGAGCGAGAGCCTAAGTTGAGTGGTATTAGATAGGGATTTGGTGCTACGAGAGTGCATTGAGTCTATAGAAGTGAAATGCATGGTCATCCGAATGCAATCTCGATCTTGATTAGCTTGTTTGTTCAATTAGTCATCTTGAGCATGATGAAACTACCCACCAAGAGAGCCCCCTTTGTCTTTGATTTGAACCACCTTTCTTCTTGCTTAATCTTTGTTAGTATTGCATTCCTTTGCCTTTGTTTCTGATTTTCTCGATCAAACCAAACCATTTTCAAATGTTTAGACCGTCTATGAGAAGTGTGAGTATTGGTCTATGAGAGGACCCCGTGGAATACGACCTTGGTAAAATAGCCTTTTATCACCCAGGGCTTTAAAGCGGTCACGGATCGGCGGTAATTAGATTCAAAGTTCAATCAGTTTCTCTTTGCATGGTTGTTTTGTTCTTGATTGTTTATGTTTCTTTTCTGGTTGATCGCCTAGATTAGGTTTTTACAAGCTAGGGTTAGTCACCAGACGTAGTCGTTAGACAGTTCCCTGCTTTGGCGCTTAAACTTGTCTTCCTTGATCACCTAGTTTAGATTCTTGTTAAGTTGAGGATAGAAGCGAACGCTCGCCTCTCTTTAAAACATCAATTCAACCAGTTAACCTTATAATTGGAGTGTGCCTTTTGTAGGAACCGGTTAGGGTTAATCCACTGCAAGAGTAACTCATAAATCGTTAGTAATTGCACCAGTTAAGTTAAGTCGTTGCGAGAGGCGACCGTACCCGGGCGGCTAGTTAATCTTGGTAGTTAGATCGGATAGAGCAAACGTTCGCCAGTCTTAAACCTAAGGGTAAGGAGTTATGGTGGTGTATAGAAACCACTTGAATTAGAATTGAAAACCGCTGATCTATTGATTGCCAATGCTCTGGTGATCTAAGGGGGATTCGAAATCTAAGTTCGTCTATCTTCTCGTTAGTCAAACCTTTACTTTTCTGTCTTTTATTTTCCTGCTTTATTAGATTAGAAGTCGTGGAACTCACACCACGCACTAAGTGTTTAAACTTGAGTAATTTGCCAGCTTCTTTGAGTAGTCGATTAGTAGAAACCCTGTGGAATACGATCTAGTCTACTTCGGTAGGTTAGTTATTTGATACCGCTAAAACTGTAGCATCACTTCTCTACCTCTGCCTTGATAGTAGCTTCGAGATCGAGCTTGCTCCTTGATCCTTCAGATTGTCGTTCCCAGTTCCTTGACTTGGAAGCACCGTTTGCGAAGTGAAGAAGAGCAGCTTCAGGTGTAAGTGTAGTGCAATCTCCTTCAGCTAGAGAATTGACCCACTTGGCAGATTCTTCTCGAAGCCCTCGAGCAAAGATTTCAGCTAACTGCCTTTGCTCGAATCCATGATGCGGACAGTTGTAGAGAAGTTCTTGGAATCGATTCCAAGTATCATATAAGCTTTCTCCTTCTTTCTGGGAGAATCTGGCAATGCTGTCCTTGATGGCAGTTGTTCTGGCTGGCGGGAAGTATTCTTCAACGAAGTCTTGAGCAAGAGTATCCCAATTAGTGTAGTAGCTAGGTGGTTTGCCAGTAAGCCACCTCTTAGCAGGGCCTTTCAGAGAGAACGGGAAAGCTCTCAGACAAAGAGTATTTTTGTCGAGGTTTCCGTTCTTGAAAGTGCTGTAGAGATCAAGGAAGTTTGCAAGATGAGTGCATGGATTGTCTATGGGCCTGCCTTCAAATTGTAGATTCCTAGAGATCATGGTCAAGAATGGAATCTTGATCTCATAGTCAGGATCTCCTTCAATGCGCGGAACGGCAATGGCAGATCGAACGCTAGTCGCGCTCGGCTTGTTATAGTCTGCTAGACTCTTCTGTGCAGGTGGTGGTGGTGGTAACTGATCGTCCATGGTAGGAGATGGAGGAGGTGAAAGTGATGCGGTGTATGAAGCGGATGAAGATGACGGTGAAGACGGAGACAAGGAACTCTCCTTCAGTTCCTCGATCTTGATCGGAGTGACGGGTGGATTGGATCTGCCTCTCTTCAAAATCTGTGATCGTAGAGGTGGAGCAGAACTACCTGGTCTCTCTGCACTCTTAGCCTATTCGGTTTGAGAGCGAGTCCAAGGACGGTGAGGCATACCCCTGTAAACCTACAGATAACAAAGAAAAACAAAACCAGTGTAAAATCGAAGTGGATGGAAAGGTGAAAAATGGAAAATAGAAGAATAAATTGCCAGTTCTTCTTTCAAACAATCAAAGAAGTCCCCGGCAACGGCGCCAATTTGGTGGACGTCAGTCGTTGTGATGCGTTCAACCAAATAACTAACAAAGCTAACAAGCTAGGGTAGATCGTATTTCACGGGTCTTCTATGATTGACTACTCCAAAAACTAGCAAAATACTCGAATGTAAACACTTCGTGCGTGGTGTGAGTTCCACGACTTCTAATTCTAAGAAATGCAGAGAAATTTAAAAAAAATTAAACTAAAGCAGATTGGAAATTAGGGTTGAAAACAAGGATGACAGACGAACTTAGACTTTGAATCCCCCTTCGTTCCCTAGAGCATAGGCAATCAACAGATCAGCAGATTTCGATTCTCATTCAATCAATCACTAAGACACCACCATAACTCCTTACCCTTAGGTTTAAGACCGGCAAACATTCGCTCTATCCGTTCTAACTACCAAGATTAATTAGTCGCCCGGGTACGGTCGCCTCTCGCAATGACTAACTTAATTGGTGCAATTACTAACGATTTATGAGTTACTCTTGCAGTGGATTAACCCTAACCGGTTCCTACGAAAGGCACGCTCCAATTATAAGGTTAATTGTTCAATTTTATGTTCTAAAGTAAGGCGAGCGTTCGCTTCTATCCTTAGCTTAACAAGAATCTAATCTAGGTGATCAATCCAGACAAGAAACATGAACAATGAAGAACAAATCAAACATGAAAGAGAAACTGATTGAACTTCGAATCTAATCACCGCCGATCTGTGACAGCTTTAAAGCCCTGGGTCACTTAGGGTTCATCTAGTCTAAGCTCTAACGAGTTTAGCTACTCATGTTTATCACAAAAGAATCAAAAACAAAGAAAGAGTTCATCATCCAGAGGAAGAATAGAAAAGAATCTGAAAAACCTAATTTAGACGACTCTGACAGACTTCGATCTTCCGTAAACTGCACTCCTAGCTCCAATTCTCCGAGGTGGAAGGGATGGCGTCACGATCTCTTTTCGGCTCTTCGAACTCTACCTCTTCGCTCCAGAACTTCAGAGAATTCTTCGAATTCTGATTACGAAAAGTATATTATGATGTGTATATTATGATGTGTCTCTTTATTTGGGCCGCCGGTTAAGTATTTATACTTAACCCTAGTCCAGCCGGATTTGCCTGATATTTTCGCCGAAAATAACAAGGTATTTTCGCCAAAAACTCTAGTGTAAATGGATGGCCCTTCGGTTGCATTCTCCTGTGATTTCATTTCGGGTCGAAAACTTAACGATTTCGCCGAAAATTTCCTTCAGCCGGCGGCGGTCGATTTGTGCTGATATTTTCGCCGAAAATCCTAGTGTATTTTTGGCAAAAATTCCTTTGTAAACCAGGCATGAATTTTCTGAACTTGGTTGGCTCCTTTGATCAATTCCGGTGCAATTCCTCGAGGTTCCAACGCCTTAGACATGACCTTGGCTACTTTATTTGACGGCAAAAACCTGTGTTAACATAAAAACACTAGAAAACCATCAAATAGACCCGAAACGGGCCAAGGTAACACAAATGGCATGAGATAGGGCAATCGATTGAATATTCGTTATTCTACCCTAAAAACCATGTCTTAAGCAAAGAAATGTCGCTTAAATGAGGCTGATAATCACGTCAAATCGAGTGTCATCTACCGCTAGCTGGTGTGGCTCAAGGGCAGCGATGAAAGGATGTAAGGCCCCAGTAGCTGTAGCTGGAATACTAGCGATAGGGATCACGGGGGTCGGTACAGCTTGTGGGATGATGGCCACAACCGCCGGTGTCGGTGCAGCCGGTGCGAGTGGACGGGAGGATTGAGCCCGGCTCTGTCGAGCCGAGGATCGTTGCGCTCTATCCGCACTGGTGGTCTTGAATCGCTTCGGAGCCCTGTAAAGCACAACTTAGGGGAGACCAAAATCAGAAGACAAGAATCCTACCCCACACTTAGGTTGACAAGTGGGGGCAAGCAAATAACCGAGAAATCACCGAACAAAACATAGCAGCAAAGGCACGGCCAGCACGTAGAGAGGAAAACGGCATTCAATCAATCAAGCATGAGGAATAACGCGGACCGATAATCACAGAGAACGAAGGAATCCATTAGCACGATCGCACAGACAACAATTCACGAGACAAAATAGATCAAGAGGTAACGCCAAAGTCTAGCCCAACGACATCGAAACAGCAACCATGCAAATCGAGGAAAATCCAGAAAGTCAACAAAAGTCAACCATGCCGAAAACCGAAAGTCAAAAAGGCAAAAGATTCAAACTCAAGGGCTGAACAACTAACCGTGAAGACATGACTCGAGAAAATGATTGGAAATCCCAGAAATCGATGAAAAGCTCGAAAAAACTTGTTCGGGTGGAACCGGAGCTGAAGAGCTCCGATTCTAGGAAGGGGCGGCGGTCGGCTGCATATGGTCGGCGGTGGCTGGACGGCGGGTTGGGGGAACAGGCGGTCGGGAAAGGAGGAAAAAGGGAGGGAGCTCGGCGAAAAGTGTTGTCGAGTGGGGGTGGTGGGGTGCGCGAAAACAGAGGTTGAAGAGGGGTTAAATAGCCGGATGAATTCAACAAAATTTTTGGCGAAAACATTAAAAATTTTCGGCGAAAATTGCTTTTAAAAGTCAAAAATTTTCGGCGAGAAGGTTCGGATTTCGGCGAGAAATTTTTGGGGGCGAGAAACTGGAGGATCAGGCTTGTTTTAAACTGGAGTTTTTGGCGAAAATCCTGGGAGGTTTTCGCCGAAAATTTGTTTGAAAATGGCTCGGTTGTTTTTTTTTTTGAAGGAGTTTTAAAAGGAAAATGACTCGACACGAAAACAATTGACTCCAGCCGTGGGTTGCCTCCTACGAAGCGCTCTTGTTTAACGTCCGTGAGCTGGACGATACCTGGATTCGTGTCATGGTTCTGTCGTGAAGTAGTGCACGTCGATGGAAGAGACAGCTAATCCTTGCAGATACCTCTTTAGCATGTGGCCGGTGACCATGAATGGCTCTTGATCATGCAATTTAATTAAGACGCTGTCCAAGGGCGTCTGTCGAACCACGGTATAAGGGCCGGACCAACGTGACTTTAGTTTACCCGGGAAGAGTTTCAAGCGAGAGTTATGTAAGAGGAATTCATCTCCGGGGTAGAACTGCTTGATCGTCTTCAATTGAGAGTCATGAATTCTCTTTGTGCACTCTTTGTATAGCTTCGTGCTCTCATATGCGTGGAGACGGTGCTCCTCAAGCTCGGCGATCTGGTCGTGACGCATATTACCTGCTACTGCATAGCTCATGTTCAACTCTTTATTAGCCCAGAATGCCTTGTGCTCAAGCTCAACTTTCAAATGGCATGCCTTGCCATAAACCAGCTGATACGGCGAGGTACTGATGGGAGTCTTGTACGCAGTTCAATAAGCCCATAAGACATCATTGAGCTTAGATGACCAGTCCTTGCGGGACCGACCAACTGTTCTATCAAGAATCCGCTTGAGCTCACGGTTTTTCACTTCCGCTTGACCATTAGCTTGAGGATGGTAAGCTGTGGACATACGGTGGGTGACGCCAAAGCGTTTGCACACCTGGTCGAAATGTCCATGGAAGTGGGTACCCCTATCGCTTATGATAAAGCGTGGTGAACCGAAACGCGTGAAAAGACGGGTAAGGAACCGACCCACCACTCTTGAATCGTTAGTGGGTAGAGCTCAGCTTTAGCCCACTTGGAAACATAATCAACGGCTACAAGAATGTACTTGTTTCCGTTGGAGGGTGTGAACGGACCCATAAAATCAATTCCCCAAACATAAAAAATTTCAGCAGTTAAAGAAATAATTTGGGGCATCTCATTACGGTTAGAGATGTTACCTGATCGCTAGCATGCATCACAACGCCGAGCAAAGGCATCACAATCACTAAATATTGAAGGCTAGTAAAAACCAGTTTCAAGTACCTTCCTTGCAGTGCGGTTGCCGCCGAAATGTCCTCCGAATTGGCCTTCATGACACTTACGCATGATGTCAGCTGCTTCGATGTAAGAGACACATCTTCGGATCATCCCGTCAGTACTAATGTGGTATAAGAAAGGCTCATCCCAAAAGTATGATTTGGCCTCTTTAAAGAGCTTCTTGCGTGCATTATAATCCAGCTCAGGAGGTACAATGCCGTGAGAGAGATAATTAGCTAGGGTAGCATACCAGGGCTCTTCTGAATCGGTCGCATTACTTAGCTCTTGAGCGTGAGGGATTGCCCAGAGTTCAATGGCTACGCTGTTGACCTGTTCATAAGTTTCAACACGCAACAGCTCGTCAGGGAAAGAATCATTGATCGGGGTTGTAAGAGACTTACCTGTCTGTGATTCCTCGAGTCGGGAAAGATGATCGGCTGCTAAGTTCTCTGCTCCCTTCTTGTCTTTAATCTCTATATCGAACTCTTGGAGAAGAAGGATCCATCGGATGAGCCTTGGCTTTGAATCCTGCTTGGCTAATAGGTGACGCAGAGCAGCATGATCTGTATAGACGATGGTATGTGAAAGAACCAGATACTGTCTGAACTTGTCAAAGGAGAAGACGATCGCCAGAAGCTTTTTCTCTGTAGTAGTGTAGTTCCTCTGAGCATCATTGAGCGTCTTGCTAGCAAAATAGATAGGATGAAATCTCTTCTCCTTTCTCTGACCAAGAACCGCGCCAACGGCGAAGTCGCTAGCATCGCACATGATCTCGAATGGAAGATTCCAATCTGGTGTTGTAAGGATCGGTGCGGTGGTGAGTTGAGTCTTCAAAGTCTCAAAGGATGCAAGACAAGCATTATCAAAAACGAAAGGAACATCTTTCTCAAGAAGTTTCGTCATTGGAAGGGTGATCTTGGAGAAGTCTCTGATGAATCTCCGGTAGAATCCAGCATGACCGAGGAAGCTTCGAACTGTCTTAACTGAGGTCGGCGGCGGTAAGCTGGCGATGGTTTCAAGCTTGGCGCGATCAACTTCTATACCGATCTTAGAGATCCTATGGCCAAGAACAATGCCTTCGGTAACCATGAAATGACACTTCTCCCAACTAAGCGCCAAGTTGGTTTCTTCACAACGAGCTAGCACCTTGTCCAGATTGGCTAGGCACTTAGAGAATGAATCTCCATAGACGGAGAAGTCGTCCATGAATACCTCCACCACATTCTCTACCAGATCTCCAAATATAGCCAGCATGCATCTCTGAAAAGTGGCAGGAGCATTACATAAACCAAAAGGAATACGATAATAAGCAAACGTACCAAACGGGCAGGTGAAGGTCGTCTTCTCTTGGTCATCAAGCTCGATGGGATCTGGAAGTAACCGGACATCCCATCTAAGAAGCAATAGTAGTCATGACCAGCCAATCGTTCAAGCATCTGATCAATGAACGGCAGTCGAAAGTGATCCTTCTTTGTAGCGTCATTGAGTCGTCGATAGTCGATGCAGACTCTCCATCCGGTGACTGTACGAGTGGGAATGAGCTCACCCTTCGGATTAGGAATGACTGTGATTCCGCGTTTCTTTGGGACGACTTGAGTCGGACTGACCCAAGGACTGTCGGCAATAGGATAGATGATACCGGCATCTAGAAGCTTAAGGACTTCCTTCTTCACAACTTCCTGCATCAGAGGGTTTACTCGGGGTTACGGTTGTCTGACCGGCTTGAACTCTTCATCTACAACTATCTGATGCTTGCAGAAGGTTTCAGAGATGCCTCTAATGTTGGCCAACTGCCAGGCTATAGCTCGGACATGCTTCTTTAGTAGCCTGATCAGTTGCTCTTTCTGCTCGGGAGATAGGTTTGAATTGATGATGACTGGCAGCTGGCATTCCTTCCCCAGGAATGCATACTCTAGATGGTCAGGCAGCTCCTTCAAGTCGAGTTCTGGCGGATTCTCATATGAGGTAGTGATCCGACTCGATGCTGGCTCGATGTGTGTAGGCGCATTAATGGGTGTGAATGTCGCCTTCTGCTCGTCTAGCTCATCTCACCACAGGCGCTGCTCTGGGTCTTCTGATGCACTGTCAATTCCTGAAATCAAAAACAACTCTAGCGGATCACTAGATAAAGCATTAGTGACGAAGTTGGCCGAGGCCAACTCTAGGGGATCAACAGTATAACAGTTATCATCTTGAGCAACAGAATATCACATGTTATCTTTAATGCGGAATGTAACACTTTCCTGTTCTACACTTAAAGTCAACAGGCCCTGTTTGCAGTTAATGTTTGCACCAACAGTTGTTAAGAAGGGTCGACCTAGAATAAGCGTTCCGTCTAACTCACGGGTATCTAGAACAACAAAATCTACGATTATGGTAAAAGGGCCATAGCAAACAGCTACGTCTTCTACTACACCCTTAGGCAGTTTGACAGACCTATCGGCTAAGACGAGATGCAAAGTAAGCGGTTTTAATTTCCCTAGATTCAGCTTTTCATACAGATAAACAGGCATAACATTAATAGAAGCACCAGAACCAGCCAGACTACTATCAATTTTAATGCCATTAATAATGCACGGTAATGTAAAAGGACCGGGTCAGAACACTTAGCTGGCGGTGGTGGCGGCTATCTCATGGGAGATGGCGCACCGAAGAGAGAGGCACATTCGTTAGTGAGCGTGACAGAGTATGCTTCTCCGTTCTTCACTTTCTTCACGAGATCCTTAAAGAACTTCCCAAGAGGTGGTATGATCTCTGCAGCTTCTGTCACTGGTATCTTGATCTCTGCAGTCTTAAGAACATTGTACCACTTCTTATACTGAGTGTCGTGATCCTTAGCCTTGCTCATTGCAGCTTTTGGAGAGGGAATCCGAAGTATATATGGCACCAATACGGGTTCAGGAGCTGTCTTGGGAGGAGGAAGAGGAGCCGATGCTTCTTCTTCCTCTTCTGTGATATCTTCAATTTCTGGCATATCCATGGCATCACTGGTATCTGGTATCACGTCAGGTTCCGGAGCCTTTGGGTCGGTTGTTTGCTTGCCGCTCCTAGTGGTGATAGCTTGAGCGTGCTCGCTCTTTGCACCGAGATCTGCTTGAAACGCTGTTTGATTAAGGAAAGGATTGCTAGTGAAAAGTCTTGTCATATTGCTTATTACATCTTCTATCCTTTGGCTTTGAGCTCTTTGTCCTTGATTGAGTGCGGCTTGAGCTTTTAACTGAATGTCGTGGTCATCGAGTCTGCTTATGATCTGATCGAACTTCTTCTCATAATCTATGTCTCTATTGTAATACGGCCTTGCTTGGAACTGTTGCTGTCCTCCAAAGAATCCCAGAGGTATCTGATAAGGATCTACTAACCGGTTGCTCTGGTTCTGCGGTACGTAGTTTCTGTAACCGGCGTAGCCTTTCTAATTGTTGGCGAAGCCTTGTTGCACGAAATTGACTTCTTCGGTAGACCAGACTTCTGTTTTACCGAAGTTGAGGCAGCTTCCACCGTTATGAGCACAGGTTCCACACCATCCACAGTCAGCCAAAAAGATGGTAGATGACGGGGGATCGAGAGGAATACCAGCTGCCTGTAGATGTTTCTGAACTTCTGCCTTGATCTGGTCTGCAACGCTCAACTGGCTCTTGGTTCCTTCTCTTTGTCTCTCCCAGTTTCTAGATTTTAAAGCACAGGTAGCAAAATGCAGAAGAGCATCTTGAGGAGTAAGGGCGGTGTGGTGAACCGCAATCGTTGTGCGTGCGTTCAAACAAATAACTAACAAAGCTAACAAGCTAGGGTAGATCGTATTCCACGGGCCTTCTAATGATTGACTACTCAAATAAACTAGCAATTTACTCAGGTTTAAGCACTTCGTGCGTGGTGTGAGTTCCACGACTTCTAATTCTAAGAAATGCAGAAAAATTAAAAATTGAAACTAAGAACAGAATGGAAATTGGTTGATTAAAACAGAGATGACAGACGAACTTAGACTTTGAATCCCGCTTCGTTCCCCAGATCATTGGCAATCAACAGATCAGTGGATTTTGATTCTCATTCAATCAATGTAACACCCGTCCCGAATCAACCCGAGTAACCCATGGTTGAACCGGTCCCAGGTACTACCGAGTAAAAACAAGGGTAAAACAGTGAAATTGGCGGTGATCAAAGGACAATAAAAACATAAGAGGCCTCATAAAAACGTGAAACTGGAATCCGAGTACAATCCAAACCATCATAAATCCCCCAATCCAACCATAACCAGAAAGTACATAAAAACCCCCAAAATCCCATAGTCAACTGAAATGAACAGAAAAGTCAACTCCGCGTAATCCCAGTCTTCACCTCATGGCTTCCGTCCAGAACTTCACGAAATCAACCTCGAACTCAAACTCCTCAGCCACCTCTACTAGCCACGAGATCCTGAAAGGGGAAAAGGGATCAATTTCCTATTGAAATTGAGTGAACCCACTGGGCCTACCTACACGTTGTCCTATTCTATGGAGCGGTCCCAACTCCGCACAAGACATTCAACAATGGAACCATACCCAACCCCCCTTTCCATATTTTAATTCCCTAAAACAGTCTAGGTGATCACGTTGGTCAGTTCTTGTTCTTAAGCACAATTCATAGCATTAGAATAACACAGAACTAATACATCAATCCACGGCACACACAGCATCATCACAACACAACCATCAACCAAGTCACAACCACAACCACAAGCACACAACCGTTCACATTCACATTATCTAGGTGAGTTATTAGGCGCCAAGGAGTTGTCCACACCACCACCGCCGGCCATCACATCATCCAGACGCATCCACTAGGGATCCTTCCACGAAGGAGAACGACATCCGACGCATCCCCAAGGGATCCTTCCACTAGGGAGAACGACAACCATCCTTGATATCCAACCAAGGGATTCACCCCAGTGAATCAGACTCAAACCATCGGTATTTCGGGTGGGGCAGTGTGGGCTCCTTCAGGTTCTACTTTCACATACAAGTTTTAACATAGAACTTCCAACTCATCACAATTCATCCACAACCACAACCCAATTCACACCATCCACATTATAACACCATTCACCACGCACACGTATTCCATCCGATACACACCCCTGTCACATCTCAACCACAATCAATAAAGGTAACCGGCTAGCTCACCGGCCACCCCCACCTGCAAGTACAGGGGAGGCCATGTCATGAGTCTAGGGGTCACCCACCTGTCCCTCATACTCAGAGCGACCCCACATTGGCAGGGCAACTCTCCTGCATCCACAACCAGCAATTCATAATATCATAGCACCTGCACTTATTTCCCAACCATCCTAATTCTCATTTCTATGTCCATCCACTACTTGATTCACTTCAGCTCACACCCAACCCCAAATCATAGCAATCAACAACAACAATCAATCACGGCAATCATCAATAGCAATCAAGTACATTCACAGAACAGTTTATCCCCTTTTACGCTCATCATTTTCATGCATAACCTAGGTTTTGTTCTAAATCCAATTAAAGCTCCTCACACTGTCCAAACTACTTACACAACGCTAAGCCCTCACCTGGAATAGAAGACGAGGCTCTAATCGTCTTCTAGTTCCCCAGAAACTCGATTTCCAACCACCAAACTCGTAGCTCTACCCTTCCTTACTGCTCACGACCTACACCCAGAAACCCAAAATGGAGGTTAGCGATCTCTTCTCCTCGTCGCTACGAATTCATAGCAACAAACGGAACTCAATTCCGACCTCTACAGCTCCCGGAATCACCCTTCGAAGATTGCTCGCTCTAGGTTCGTCAATGGCTTTTCGGGGAGAGAGAAAGGGGAAAGAAGTTGTGAATTTCCGTGCAAATCCGTCCTTTTATGCACGAAAAGTGCGCATGGCATGTCAAAATGTGCGCCGGCGCACATTGACCCCTAAAAGGCGCACATTTTGAATATTCCGCCGAAAGTTTGCTGAATTAATTGAAAAGTGCGCCTGGCACTTCTAAAAGTGCGCCTGCGCACTTCAGGGCCCAAAATCGGCACTTTTTGGTGCATCACCCTTCCCCTCTTTGCAACTTCGACCCAACTTAAACTCGAATGACCCAAAACTCAAGGGGAGCTTAAGAGCACTGATTCCAGTACCCTAGCCTACCGATCTTGAGTTCCAAACCGTTTGGTTGAGCGGGGATGTTACAATCAATTCTAAGACACCACCATAACTCCTTACCCTTAGGTTTAAGACCGGCGAACGTTCGCTCTATCCGTTCTAGCTACAAAGATTAATTAGTCACCCGGGTACGGTCGCCTCTCGCAACGACTTAACTTAACTGGTGGAATTACTAACGATTTATGAGTTACTCTTGCAGTGGATTAACCCTAACCGGTTCCTACGAAATGCACGCTCCAATTATAAGGTTAATTGTTCAATTTGGTGTTTTAAAGTAAGGTGAGCGTTCGCTTCTATCCTTAGCTTAACAAGAATCTAATCTAGGTGATCAATCCAGACAAGAAACATGAACAGTGACGAACAAATCAAACATGAAAGAGAAACTGATTGAACTTCGAATCTAATCACCGCCGATCCGTGACTGCTTTAAAGCCCTGGGTCACTAGGGTTCATCTAGTCTAAGCTCTAAGAGTTTAACTACTCATGTTTATCACAAAAGAATCAAAGACAAAGAAAGAGTTCATCATCCAGAGGAAGAACAGAAAAGAATCTGAAAAACCTAATTAAGATGACTCTGGCAGACTTCAATCTTCGGTAAACTGCAATCCTAGCTCCGAGTCTTCTAGATGGAAGGGATGACGTCACAATCTCTTTCCGGCTCTTCGATCTCTAACTCTTTGCTCCAGAACTCTTGAGAATCCTTGGAATTATGATTACGAAAAGTATTTTGAGGTCTCTTTAATTTTGGGCCGCCGGTTAAGTATTTATACTTAACCCTAATTCAGCCGGATTTTGCCTGATATTTTCGCCGAAAATACTAGGGTATTTTCGCCGAAAATCTTGGTGTAAATGGGGAGCCCGCCGCTTAATTTCTTATGTAATTTTCGGTCCAATAGTTTTCGGCGAAAGCTTGGTATTTTCGCCAAAAACTCTCTGCAGTTGACATCAGTGGATTTGTGAACATATTTTCACCAAAAATACTAAGGTATTTTCGCCGAAAATTCCTTTGTAAACCAGGGCAGGAATTCTTTCGACTTGATTGGCTCCTTGGATCGATTCTGGTGCAATTCCTCGAGGTTCCAATGCCTTAGACACGTCCTTGGCTACTTTACTTGATGGCAAAAACCTGTGCTAACATAAAAACACTAGAAAAC
Source organism: Linum lewisii (assembly GCA_034768395.1). NCBI lineage: Eukaryota > Viridiplantae > Streptophyta > Magnoliopsida > Malpighiales > Linaceae > Linum > Linum lewisii. The sequence goes on along the minus strand of CM068296.1, from coordinate 19,100,049 downwards.
CATCAAATAGACCCGAAACGGGCCAAGGTAACACAAATGGCACGAGATAGGGAAATTGATTGAATATTCGTTATTCTACCCTAAAAACCATGTCTTAAGCAAGGAAATGTCGCTTAAATGAGGCTGATAATCACGTCAAATCGAGTGTCATCAAAATACCCCATACTTAAGCTTTTGCTTGTCCTCAAGCAACTGAATAGAAACGCTCATGTTCACAAGTGATAAGATCGATTAAATTGGAGTTCAATCAAATACAATGAATTATTAGACAGATAGATCCTAGAACAAGAAACCTAACATGCATACAAATCAGCCAAACTACCTGGTCTCACTAATAAACTGCACACGACAAGTAGTAGCAACCAATTATGCACGAATTTGACCTGACCGACCAGACTCCTCACACAGGAAATATTTAGTACAATGGGGAACTCTCACTCTCTGTGTTTAAGGACGTGTTTCTTCTCTCGATCATTTTCTGTTACTGAATTCTGTCATAAGTTTGCAATTCGACCACATCTCCACCACTGTGACAACACGAGTATCCAGTCAAGAAGGACTTCCCTGCTAGGACTGTAACGAATTCTACACTACTTGGGTTTATGATGCGATGGATGATGGGAATGTATGATGATGGCTTTGTGCGGTGTAGCTTTCGACTAATTAACTTCCCTCGAATCTAATCTGTGGTTTCCTACCGTCTAACCAGACACGGGTGGAATAATGAACGCTCGTCCTATGATACCCTCAAGCAACCTAGCACTTTTATTATTTTTTTCTTTACAGAATATTTTTTCTGACTTTTCTTTTGACTTCGTTCTTCCATTTGTAGGGAGAAGAACGTTTTATTGAACTAAAAACTTGAAACCTTTTTGGCTTTTCTGATTTTTCTTCTTTTCATTTTTTTTTCGAAACTTGCTTCTTTTCTTCTTCTTTTTTTTTCTATATATTTTTTTTCATTTGTGCCGATTCTTTTCTTTCAGTTGCTAGGGGGCATTTACACGTCTGGACATAATAGCTAAGACCACCTGTTTAATGGCTATAGGCAGGTTACCACAAACCGACTTTCGGTAGGTCAATCTAGAACTACAACCACAGGGGATCAACGGGGAAATGAAAGAATGGGAAATGGCTGTAATGTATTATCGAACCGAAAGAACAGGCCAAGCTCAAGGGTCTATACCTAATGGATTTTATCGTTAGGTAGGCTATCTGGCTTAGTAGCTGAATCTAGGTGCCCCTATCATTCTAGAACTCGTGTCATTGTGTGGTCTCGACACTACAACAGAAGGATGGTTTAGTGGCAGGCCTCGTCGAGGTTAGTGGCAGGCGGCCTGCCACTAAAATAGGAGCTTACTCGCAGGCGCTGCCTGCCACTAACCACATTTGGGCCTGCGAGTAAAGCTGCTGCGAGTAAGCCCAACACGTGGCAGGCCCCGTGTTAATAGACAAATAACATAAACAGACAAGCTGCATACAAGAAATGAAAAAAAATAGACAAGCTGCATTATTAATCCAAGTAACATAAACACATGAGTCTAATGTGCATACAAGGAATGCACATGAGCACATAAATCAAAACCTAGAAGGTACAATTCTAGCAAGAAGAGTCTGTTCAGTAATCTTTGTTCAACAGCATAGGAGTGGAACTTAATTGAAATGCATAACTTGAAAGTAGTAGGTAACCTTGGCTTTGAGGGATTGGTGACAAGCTTTTCAAGAGAAGCAGAACCTTTGGACTGATTCTGGGGAATGAGAGAGCTAAACACCGATTATGGGTGAACAGCTGCGTCCTGAAAAAAAAATAAAGTGTCATGCAACAGTTACTGGGTGAACTCGTTCGGTTCGAGAATCTGAAATGACTAGAACTCAGAAATCAGAAGATAACATTAATAAACCATGGAAATACCTAGTTACTGATTATAATCCGTTTCGACGAGCAAAGATGAACCCTAATCCATTGGCTTGAAATCAGGAATCTGTTGGCTTGAAATCCGTAACACTAATCTGTTTCAACAAACAAACAACAGCGGACGTTCAAATCAGAAGAGAACATGAAGAAGTAGATGAAATTGAACAAGGAAGAGAGTTTAGATAATAGTTTCGTACCTTAGAAACTTCAAATCCGCGTAGAATTCAGAGAAAGGAAGAAGAGAAGAGAGAAGGAGAAAGGAAAAAATTTGTTGCGCAAATGACAGGGGCAGCTGATTTGGGGGTAGTCATTTGTGGATTTAGTGGCAGGCGGCTTGCCACTAACAGCTGGCAGGCTGTTGTTAGTGGCAGGCGCGACTGTGAGTAACAGGTGGCAGGCTGATGTTAGTCGCAGGCGCGCCTGCGAGTAACTGATGGCAGGCTGCTGTTAGTGGCAGGCTAGCCTGCGAGTAACCGCTGGCAGGCAGCTGTTACTCGCAGGCTGCCTGCCACTAACAGCTAGCAGGCCTGCTGTTACTCGCAGCCCACAAGGCTGCCTGCCACTAAGCCCACCCCGCCTGCCACTAGCTTAGTGGCAGGCAGCCCGGTCGCCTGCGAGTAAATCACCTTTATGTTGTAGTGCGAGTAGGTCTCATGCAAATTCTAACTCATTCAAGCAAACAGAAAACCACTCAGAAAGAATTGAAATTGCAAGTTACGTGCAATGGATCAAAAGCTCACAGTTGGTTTGCTAGTCGGATTCGGTCATTTTCATGCAATCAAGGCTACAAACTACAAGTGTGATTTTTTTTTGAGGGTAACTACAAGTGTGATTTTAAAATTCTGTTCTGACCAGGCAATTTAGCATCAAAGTATACAAGTTAGTTCTCAAGTTCTAGGTTAAGCAGTCTAAGCATCATTATGAAAGTTTGAACAACAACTTAACATCAAAAATCAAGAACTAAGCCATTCTAATGCTAGAGAGACTAGAATGGAATCACGAGGCACACAGAAAACACAATCAAGGGCAATCAAGTTCATGCAAGGTTCTCTAGCATCCTACCCCACACTTAAATCGGACTGTGTCCTCACAGGACTAATTCTAGAGTTCAGAGTGAAGTAGAAGAACCTGGACCGAGATGGTTGGCGTAGGGGGTGAGCACGGGTCCTCGGAGCGGAGGGAATCTACCAAAGCGAAACAAAGGGAATCTCCCTAGTGCCTACAAAACAAAAACAAATGAAACATAAAAAGGAAACCGGGACAAGTGTCCCGGGTCCACACAGAAAAAAGTTGGATCGAAATCCGAAAAGAATAAATAAAAAGAAGGGACAAGAAAGAGGATACAACCCGGTCACTGCTCGTCAGGCGCGCCGGGAGGTGGAAAGTGGAGGAAATCACCGAGCTGACGTTGCCACTCCAGCTGTGCCTCATTCTGCCTATCAGCGCGGTGCATATGTTGTTGCATAATAGTCCATCTCGCCTCTTGAGAGGCGTTGTCGGTGATGCGCCACTCCTGCAGTCGCTCATACAGCTTTCCAACATCCGCGGGATGCGGGTGGTGCTGTGGGTGAGGCGCCTGGTATGGATCTGGGATGGCCGGCGGTGACTGGTGAGCATACCGTGCCTGATGGTGTGGCGAGGGAGTATGGTCATGAAATTCTGGCTCGTACTGAGGCTGGGACTCCTCAGAATCATCGTCTTCCTCCGACTCATCCTCGCTCTGGAGGGGAGGATCTGCTGCTACCTGGGGACTGAGGTCCAGCTCAAGGTCGTACTCGACCGCCAAATCTCCTCCAACGGTGCGTACTCTGCGGCGTGGGATGTTTGGGCCATATTCGTGGCTGAGGCCGAAGGAGAGGATGAGCTGGCCGATGAAGTTGCCCCCCCAGGAGTGAGAGAGGTGGCGTCCTCCTCTTGGTCTTCTGACGGAAGATGCGAGCAAGCACCCATCCGGGGTGAAGAGGGTAGCTCTCCCGGATGGCGCGAAGAAGCAGAAGTTCCTCCTTGCTGATATGGTGGCGGTCCTTCTCTGAAGCATATAATAGCGATCTACGCCAAACCATATGGTCCGAGAGACGATCGCCGGGCACTCCAGTCATGTGGCTCCAGAGTGCGTGGTATGCCTCTCCGTCGTCCTCGTCGTCCGCCCAGCCGAGGTGATGACCGTGGTAATGCTCGTAGGGGATGCCTAGATGAGCTGCAAACTCATCATAGGTGAGGTTCCTGTACACCCCGCCCAGGTAGAAGGAAACGACCTTCTTGCTCTGCCTCCTCTTGTGCTCGACCAGATCAAAAGTGGCCCAGAACTCCTGGAGAGCGACGTCTGGGAAGTCGGAAGCGATAATGGTCAGCTCTAGGAGGCCGGCCAGTGCTAGGGCGTCGTGCACGTTCCGGTGGTAGTCCTCATCGTGATCGAAGAGGGAATCCATGGAGAGTGGTCGAACATTAGCTCCCGAAATGTGATCGAGCTTCTGGTAGCACTGAAAATAGTAGTCGGGTAGACGAGCAACAGTGCGATGGTGCCCAGCACGGCCAGGGAATGCTGGTGGAGGGCCCTGGATGGCGGGTGTGATGGGAGCGGGGGCTCTGGAGCTCGAGGCGGCGTCAAGTCTCTGCTTGGTCCTGCGCTCATAAGTGGTGTTCCTAAACAAGAAAACAAACCAGATTTGTCAAACTAATACACTACCCCACACTTAGTCGAAAAAAACTCAATTTCACAAAGAAATGAGAAAAACCGAGTGGGGTAAGCAAAACAGATTGACCGATAATCACGAACAATAAAATACATGCTCAGGAACAGCCATAATGGAATTAGCACAGTTAGAGTTCAGAAGTCAAACCGACATTCAAAAAGTCAACATAATAGAACATTGAACCCTAATCATGGCAAGACTATCACAAATCGGAGAATGACGGTATAATATGATCTCAGATGGCAAACACAATAATCTGAACGAGAATGAGCACATAGGGCAACCAAATGATCAAAAATAGTTCATGGTCAAACCGACATTTCTCAAAAGTCAACCTCACAAGGAATAGGACTTAGGCATAGCAACACATGATCAAACGATATGAAAATTAAGCACAACACTCCCTAAACATGCTAGAATAGTTCAACAAGTTCAGCTAACCAAGTTCACACGAAATCAGTCAGCACGCAAATCGAGGTAAACCAAAAAGTTAACCAAAAGTCAACCCCGACGAAATTCAGCATTCAATATGTCAAAAGATTCGCAATGAAAAGTTCTACAACTTACCTTGAAGCCATGGATGCTAAAAATGAACGGATTGGGAGGAATCGGTGAAAAATCAAAAGTTTTAGGGTTTGGGTGAACTAGAGCTGTAGAGCTCCGATTCGGCTGTTCTAGGGCTTGGATTGATCGGAAATGGGAGAGGAAGGGAGCGGCGGCGGCGGCGACGGTCGGCAGCGGTCGGTGGCGGCAAAATAAGGGTGGCGGTCGGCGGCTTTGATTGAAACAGGGGAGAGTTTTTGACAAAGTTTCGAAATGGGAAAGTGAGGAGGGAGAGAGAAGAAATCCGGATTTTTAAGTGAAAAAGTTGGCGATTTTCAAAGGAATTTTCGGCGAAAATAAGTGCAAGTTTTCGCCAAAAATCTTAGTTAAAAAGTACTGCCGGTTTTCAAAGGTATTTTCGCCGAAAATGTTGGTTAAAATCGTTTGGAAACACAGTGGAATTTTAAAGGGAATTTTCGCCGAAAATAGGGTGTATTTTCGCCGAAAATTTTGACCTGCACGATTGAAAATATTTTCACAAACCCGGCAATCTTCAGAAAATCACAGTTAAATCCACAAAAATCAGAACAACCTCAAACGACTTGCAATTGACACTACGACACACAGACTACACACGAAAAATAAGAAAACAAACAAACTGACACTTTTGGCTCCCCCGAACCGACTCTAAAACACTAAGGTTGACACAAATGAAAGACGAACTCCAGCCGTGGGTTGCCTCCCACGAAGCGCTCTTTTATTAACGTCCTTGAGCTGGACGATACCTGGACGGTATTAGGAGACATCCCAACTTAGATTCTCCTTAATGCTAGCATCAGAGTTCATAAAGTAGAGCTTCGGGGCTTCTCCGATGAGCATGAATTTCTTCCCGTTCGAGTGTAAGAGTTTGGTACGTCCGTCGGGAAGGTGGTCAGTGATCGTGAATGGTCCAAACAGTTCTGTCAAGGGATCATCTTCCACAAGGAAGACGGTGGATGGAATGAGAACGATCGGCTCCTTCTTTTCTTTAACCTCCGGCTTGATATCACCAGGGTCGGTGATCGTCAGTATTTCCTTAGGAGATGCTTTCGGCTTCTCCTTCCATACTTGTTCCAGCGCCGGTAGCTTGGAACGAATTGGTGGTGCAGCTGGCTCGGTAGAAGGTGGCGGCACAACTGGTCTCCAGACCATGTGAGTCTTTGTCTTTTTGTTCTTTCCCCGAGGTCTGCTAGGCTTTGTGCTCGGTGGCTTAGAAGAGGCTTTCAGTTCCTTCTTCTTTGGCGGCTTTTGAGGAACATATTTCGGTTTCTGCTTGATAACCTGTCCAGCACCTGTAACAGCAATTGATCTAGGCACACTAGGAGAGACATCAGTAACGGAGTTGACCGGAGTCAACTCCACAGTTTCAACAGCTAAACAATGGAATTCTTCATTCTTAGGATTATATTTCATTCCGTCTTTAAGGCGGAACGTGACCGTTTCTTTACCAACTCTCAAAGTTAAAGAACCATTTGGAATGTTAATTTGCATTCCGGTAGTAGCCATGAAAGGTCTTCCTATGAGAATGGTAGAATCATCCTTACTAGTGTCAATGATCACAAAGTCAGCTAAGAACGTGAAAGGACCACATTTAGTAACAACGTCTTTGATTTCTCCCCTAGGAGTTTTAAGTGATCTATCAGCAAAGATATGTTGCATACTAGGCGGTTCAAGTTCTCCTCGGTTCAATTTTTCATATAGACTCATAGGCATAACATTAACAGACGCGCCAAGATCAACCAAACAACGTTCTATCTCAATAGCATTAATGACAAGAGGTAGAGTGAAAGAACCAGGATCGGAACACTTAGCTGGATATGGAGAGGAAGGTTTCTTACTACGAGCATCAGGATATCCTTCTTTATTCCCCTTCATGCCAGTCTCGATCCTTGCATTCGGCAGCAATGCTCTTGGAAAATGACGCTTCACGACGTACGGTGGAAGAGGAGGATCTTCCTCCTTAGGCGCCACTTCTAGTGCTTCCTTCTTCTCTGAAGTTTCAGCGATCCTGCGTAAAACAGAACAAGCGTCAGCAGATAAGCTAGTAAATTTTTTAACAGTTACCATCTTGGCTTGCTCCTTTCTCGGGTTCGGCTCTGTCTGGCTCGGAAGTTGGCCAAATGGTCGACCAGATGCTAGCATGCTCGAGATGTTGTTCACAGCTTGCTCAATTCTTTGACCGGCTGCTATCTGTTCTTGATTGAGAAGAGCTTGAGCTTTAAACTGACTGTCATGATCGTCGAGTCTGGTGATGATCTGACTAAGCTTCTTGTCCAAGTCACTAACGTTGTGTTCCTTCTGGTACTGCTGCCCTGGATAGGTATTATTCAAATATTGATTCTGGCGATTGCCAGGAGCAGTTCCATAGTTACCCGGATTGCGGTGCGGCGGCTGGTGGACACCTGCCGACGGATGGTTAGGCTTCTGATCCTGAGCTGGACCAGCTGGGCAGTTATTCTGGTTCTGGTTATGGTTGGCGCCAGCATTGTAGGGGGTCTGTCTTGATAGTTCCCTTGCTGCCTGAAGTTGCGGTAGCCAGCATAACCATTCTGATTATTAACGAAGCCTTGTTGAATGAAATTTACCTCTTCGGCGAAACAGACTTCTGTCTTACCAAAATTCTGGCATCGGCCTCCGTTGTGTGCGCAAGCTCCACACCATTCGCAATCAGCAACATAGACAGAAGCTGCCGGCGGTTTGATTGGTGTGGAAGACTTCTTCAAATGCTTCTCTACTTCGGCCTTGATAGCTGCTTCAAGATCGAGCTTGCTCCTTGATCCTTCAGATTGTCGTTCCCAGTTCCTTGACTTGGAAGCACATTTTGTGAAGTGAAGAAGAGCAGCTTCGGGTGTGAGTGTAGTGCAATCCCCTTCAGCTAGAGAATTGACCCACTTGGCAGATTCTTCTCGAAGTCCTCGAGTAAAGATTTCAGCTAACTGCCTCTGCTCGAATCCATGATGAGGGCAGTTGTAGAGAAGTTCTTGGAATCAATTCCAAGTATCGTATAAGCTTTCTCCTTCTTTCTGGGAGAATCTGGCAATGCTGTCCTTAATGGCTGTTATTATGGCCGGAGGAAAGTATTCTTCAACGAAGTCCTGAGCCAGAGTATCCCAATTAGTGTAATATCCAGGTGGTTTGCCAGTAAGCCACCTCTTAGCAACGCCTTTCAGAGAGAACGGGAAAGCTCTCAAACAAAGAGTATTCTTGTCAAGGTTTCCGTTCTTGAAAGTGCTGCAGAGATCAAGGAAGTCTGCAAGATGAGTGCACGGGTTGTCTAGGGCCTGCCTTCGAACTGTAGATCCCTAGAGATCATAGTCAAGAATGGAATCTTGATCTCATAGTTAGGATCTCCTTCAATGCGCGGTACGGCAATGGCAGATCGAACGCTAGTCGCACTCGGCTTGTTGTAATCAGCTAGACTTTTCTGTGCAGGTGGCGGTGGTGGATTTCCGCCTGGTGGTGGTGGTGGTGGTAATTGATCAGTTATGGTAGGAGATGGAGGAGGTGAAAGTGACTCGGTGTATGAAACGGATGACGGTAACGGTGAAGATGGAGATGAGGAACTCTCCTTCAGTTCCTCAATCTTAATCGGAGTGATGGATGGAGGTGGATTGATTCTGCTTCTCCTTGGAATCTGTGATTTTCGAGGTGGAGCAGAACTGCTTGGTCTCTCTATACTCTTAGCCTTGTCGGTTTGAGAGCGAGTCCAAGGGCGACGATGCATACACCTGTGAACAACCTACAAATAACAAAAACAACAAAACCAGTGTAAAATCGAAGTGGGTGGAAAAGTGAAAGATCGAAAATAGAAGAATAAATTGCCAGTTCTTCTTTCAAACAATCAAAAGAAGTCCCCGGCAACGACGCCAATTTGGTGAACCGCAATCGTTGTGCGTGCGTTCAAACAAATAACTAACAAAGCTAACAAGCTAGGGTAGATCGTATTACACGGGTCTTCTAATGATTGACTACTCAAATAAACTAGCAATTTACTCAAGTTTAAGCACTTCGTGCGTGGTGTGAGTTCCACGACTTCTAATTCTAAGAAAGTCAGCTATATGTGTGCAGGGATTATCATCTGGTTTTCCTTCGAATTGTACGTCCCTAGAGATTAGTCTCAGGAAGGGGATCTTGATCTCATAGTCAGGATCGTTGTCGTCATGAGGTACAACGATAGGAGACCGAACGTTAGACGCGTTCGGCTTGCTGTAGTCCGCAAGACTCTTTGGAGCAGCCATTGCGGTAAGGGAAGATGGAACGGAAGTGATTCAATTCTGTACCTGCTAAGATCTGCAAGGGACAAAAACAAGCACAACCGGTGTAATATCGAAGTGTGATGGAAATGAAAAATGGAAAGATAGAAGAATAAAAATGCCAACTCTTCTTTCAACGAAATAGAAGAGTCCCCGGCAACGGCACCAATTTGATGAACCGTCGTTGTGCGGGTTCAATCAAATAACTACTAAGCTAGAAAGCTAGGGTAGATCATATTCCACGGGTCTCTTCTACTTGCTTACTCAAATATGTTGGTAATTAAATTCAAGGCTAAACACTTAGTGCGTGGTGTGAGTTCCACGACTTCTAATCTAGAAAAACGAGATGAAATGAAACAAAGATTAAATGCAGAAATAAACAAGATTGGTTGGTTGACTTTGACAGACGACAGGTGAGCTTAGACTTCGAATCCCCCTTAGATAACCAGAGCATTGGCAATCAACAGACCAGCGATTTTCAATTCTAGTTCATTCAGTTCACAGACACCACCATAACTCCTGACCCTTAGGTTTAAGAGTGGCGAACGTTTGCTCTATCCGATCTAGCTACCACGATTAATTAGCCGCCCGGGGACGGTCGCCTCTCGCAATGATTTAACTAACTAGTGTAATTACTGACGAATTATGAGTTACTCTTGCAGTGGATTAACCCTAATTGGTTCCTACGAAAGGCACACTCCAATGATTAGGTTAATTTTTCGATTTGGTGTTTTAAAGTAAGGCGAGCGTGCGCTTCTATCCTTAGTTTAACAAGAATCTAATCTAGGTGGCCAAACCAGACAAGAAACACAGAGAACAAAGAACAAATCAAACATGAAGGAGAAACTGAATGAATTTTGAATCTAATCATCGCTGATCCGTGACCGCTTTAAAGCCCTGGGTCACTTAGGGTTCATCTAATCTAAGCTCCACGAGTTTAGCTATTCATATTCAATACAGAAGGATCGAAGAAGAACAAAGAATACATCTCAGATAGGAAAGACAGAGAAGAACTGTAAAACCTAATTTCGACGAATCCTTGCAGCTTCAATCTGCTGGATCTTCAACTCCTAGCACTTGTTCTCCGAGATGGATGGATGGCGTCACGATCCGTTCCTGGCTCCTCGAACTCTTTTCACTCTTCCTCTCTCTAATCTCTATCTTCTGATTTTGTTTTAGTGTAAAAATTGATATCTCTTCAGCTGCCGGCTTTTTGTATTTAAACCTACCTGAGATTTTGCTAATTTTCACTGATATTTTCACCGAAAATATGGGGGGTTTTCTGCGAAAAATCTTGTTGAAAATTTAACTTGTTTCGTCTGTTCCGAAAGGCTGGGAGTTCTCGGCGAAAACTTTAGGGTTTTCGCCGAAAACTTCTTCTTGTGAAGGACTGCCATTTTGTTCTTGAGTTTTCGGCGAAAACGCAAGGAGATTTTTGCCGAAAACATGTGTGTAAAGTGGAGCAGGATTTCTCTTGACTTGAATGACTTCTCTGGTTGATTCGGGTGTGATTCATCGGGGTTCCAGTGCCTTAGACACGTCCTTGGCTACCTTATTCGATGGCAAACACCTGTGCTAACATGAAAACACTAGAAAACCATCAAATAGACCCGAAACGGGCCGAGGTAACACAAATGGCACGAGATAGAGCAATTGATTGAACATTAGCTATTCTACCCTAAAAACCATGTCTTAAGCAAGGAAATGTCGCTTAAATGAGGCTGATAATCACGTCAAATCGAGTGTCATCAGTAGAATCTTGGTGGAGGCTCAGGGCTTCTCGGGCGGTATCTGGGTTCTTTGGAACGCTACTTCAATTGGTATCTTGGAGATTGGTCGATCTGACCAGGTTATACATCTCGAGCTTAGTATGCCTAATATGCCCATTTTAGTGTTATCGGCAGTTTATGTGAAGCCTTTCTCGACAGGGCGAGTGTTACTTTGGGACGAACTCCGTGATTTTGCTGAGTGGGAGGATCGACCTTGGGCTTTGATGGGGGACTTCAACAGCATAACCTGTTCGGATGAGAAGGATGGGGGCGCTTCTTTTAATCCTTCGAGAACTGCCTCCTTTATTCAGTGCATCACCGACTGTGGATTTGTTGATGTGGGTCATGTGGGGCCCCGCTTCACTTGGTTCAGAGGATCAACCCGCGAAAGGTTAGATCGATGTCTTGCTACTATGAGCTGGCGTTCTACTTTTCCCCAAGCAATTGTCAGGCATCTCCCGCGCCTCAGGTCGGATCATCGGCCAATACTCCTCAACTTTTCAGGGTTGGCTACTCCACGGAAATTTAAGCGCCCTTTTCGGTTCATTTTACCTTGGATGTCGCACCCAGAATTTCCTCGACTAATTACGAGTAGCTGGAAGCCGGAGTGGGATGCTACTCGAAATTTGATGTCTTTGACGGGTAGGCTCCTTAGGTGGAACCGAGAAGTCTTTGGCAATATCACACAAAGGAAGGAGGCGCTTATGATGCATCTTCTTGAGCTGGAAAATATTACTGGGATAACCCCCTCTCCGGCCCTGAGAGAGGCGGAGGAAGCCACCCGGTTGGCACTTCAGAGAACTCTTTGGGAGGAGGCAGTTGTTGGGCTCAAAAATCCCGGATTGAGTAGATTAATGACGGGGACCTGAACACTAGATACTTTCACCAGAGTACCATCCGTCGTCGAGCAGTAAATAAACTGATGATGCTCCCACGACATGACGGCGTTTGGGAGGATGACGTCGCTGCTCTTAAGAACATAGTTCTGTCTCACTTCAGAGACCTGTACAGAGACGACGACATTGGGACTCAGTTGACTTGTGTCGGCTTCAGCCGATTGAGCTTGAAACAGGCTATTTTAATCTCAAATTCTCCAGGGACGGTGGAAATACGGCTGGTTATTAAAAGCATGAAGGGGATGAAGGCTCCTGGTTTAGATGGCTACCATCCAGCTTTCTTTCAGAAACAATGGGAAACTGTTGGTGATTTAGTTGTCAAGCTTATTCAAGGGTGCTTCTTGGATTGTGGTAGTATTGAGGCGATTAATGATACGACCATTGTGCTTATCCCAAAGGTCAGCAATCCAGAAACGTTACACCAGTTTCGACCAATTAGCTCTTACCAAATGCCTGGCGCATGGATTAAGACCTTTGATGAATCAGCTAATTAAGAGCACTCAAGCTAGTTTTGTGCATTGTCTCCAAATATCGGATAATATTATCATTTTGCAGGAGATTGTTCATACCATGGAGCGCTGCAAGGGACGGGTTAAGCGGATGGTCTTGAAAATTGATCTTACTAAGGCCTATGACCGAGTGAGGTGGTCCTTTTTGGAAGATACCCTCAGATGTGCAGGTTTCACAGAAGGTTTGATTCGTTTGATCATGGCTTGTGTTCGTAGGGAAAAATTCCAGGTCCTTTGGAATGGGGAACTTACAGATCATTTCATTCCGCAACGTGGGATTCGTCAGGGTTGCCCCTTGTCACCATTTCTTTTTACCCTGTGTATTGAAAGACTAAGCCATTTGATTGATGAACAGGTTCAAGCTGGTTGGTGGACGCCGATTACTCTGTCTGCTGGGGGACCGAGACTTTCACATTTATTTTATGCTGACGATCTGATCTTGCTTTCTGAAGCTTCTTCTAGTAAGGCTGAAGTTATTCTCCGATGCCTTGATGCTTTTGGTGATGCTTCAGGTCAAGCCGTTAGCAAAGAAAAATCTGTTTGGTTCTGCTCTCCGAATACGCCTAGGGGAACACCTTCAACTATTGTCGGGATCCTTGGTTTCACATTGACGCAGAACCTTGGGAGGTATATGGGTGTTCCGATACTTCACGAGTTAACGTCCACTCAGACCTATCAAGGTATCATTGACCGGATTACACAGAAGCTGACGGGTTGGAAAGTTAAGTCTCTTTCTTTGGCAGGTAGAGAATCTTTGGCTCAGTCGGTACTTGCAGCCATCCCAGCTTATGTAATGCAGACAGCCGTTATCCCAAGTACTACCTGTGAGGTTATTGACAGACTTATCCAGAATTTTGTGTGGGGGTCGACGGAGGAGACGCGCAAGGTACACCTCATTGCTTGGGAAAACATCTACAAACCAAAGGAGGAGGGTGGGCTAGGCCTTAAATCGGCTAGACTCCTGAATAGGGCATACATGGTGAAACTTGCTTTTAGCTTCTTTCAAAACCCGGATCAGTTGTTGTAACACCCCACCCCGAATCGCCCGGGTCGAACCCATTGGTTAGACTGGGAATAAGGTGTCACGGGTTAAAGTACAAAATCAAATCTATAAGAATCTCACTAAATCGCAATAAAATAAAATAAAACAACGCTAAGTGGAAGCTTCCATAGTTCAAAACCAAAACCAAAACCAGAATACAATCTCAAACTCATTTCTCAACATAAATGATTCCAAAATCCCCAAAACGTCAACTGATTAAAACACCAAAACATCTTCCAAGTCCTCGGTCACCATCCTTCAGTCTTCTAGCTCACTCCAAGCTCCAACTGCTAACAACCCAACGACTGCTGCTCCAAGCTCAACTCCTACTTCTAACTGAAAAGAGAGACTAAGAGGGGATCAGTTTCCTAATGAAACTGAGTGAACCCACTGGGCCTACCTACACGTTGTCCTACTCTATGGAGCGGTCCCAACTCCGCACAAGACATTCAACAATGGAATCAACCCAACCCCCCTTTCCATATTTTAATTCCCTAAAGCAGTCTGGGTGATCACGTTGGTCAGTTCTTGTTCTCAAGTACAAATCGAATAGCAGAATAACATAGATCAAGCATCAATTCCCTTCGCAACGACATTACCACAACACCAGTCAACCAGGTCACCACACAACACAACACAACACATTCACATTCAAATTGTCTAGGTGAGTTATTAGGCGCCAATAAGGAGTTTATCCCGCACCACCCCTGCCGGCCTGACGCACCTCTCTCCCCTGGAGAGGTCCAAGACGCATCCTCTCCCTTGGAGGATACCACGAGACCTTTCCCCTGAAGGAATCGTTAACTTGACTCAACCAAACAAATCACGCCTTTCCCTTGAAGACGTGACCGCACCTCTTTCCCTTGAAGAGGCACTTAGCACCCATAGTGCAGTTTTAGGGGGCAGTGCAGGCTCCTTCCGGTTCTATTTCCACACATACAATTCTCAACATCACATTCTCGAATCATACATCACATCTACTACCAACATACAACACAAAACAGCCACATCTCATTCATAGTCCATAGTTCACAACACATCTCGTCCTCCATGCCCCTGTCATGTTCACAGCACACACATCACAATCAATAGGATAACCGGCTAGCTCACCAGCCTCCCCCACCTGCAAGTACAGGGGAAGCCATGTCATGAGTCTAGGGGTTACCCACCTGTTCCTCTTATTCAGAGCGACCCCACATTGGCAGGGTAACCATCCTGCATCCACAACCAGCAATTCATAATATCATAGCACCCGCACTCATTTCCCAACCATCCTAATTCTCACTTCTATGTCAATCCATTACTTAATTCACTTCAGTTCACAACCAACCCCAAATCATAGCAATCAACAACAACGATCAACCACGGCAATCATCAATAGCAATCAAGTACATTCACAGAACAGTTTATCCCCTTTTACGCTCATCATTTTCATGCATAACCTAGGTTTTGTTCTAAGTCCAATTGAAACTCCTCACGCTGTCCAAACTACTTACACAACGCTAAGCCCTCACCTTAGCCTAATTGAAGACTCTGAGTTCTGTCCTAGAACATCCGTCTCGCTATCCTGAATCCACTGGTCCTGACGGTTCGTCAAATAGAGCCCTAACGAGGGAGTTATGCCCAAATCTCCGGTTTTCCAATACCTGATCTGCCAAACAGCCCCCTAGAGTCAAACTTCCAGAACACACCACAGTTAACCCAAAATTACAATCTGACCACTTAACTTCTGGTTACTGCTATCGGATCATAGAACTTCCATGTTTTGACAAACTTGCCCATCGTCTTCTCCGATGAGTTCCTCACCGCCGGTGACCCTCCGTCATCGCCGCCACTCAATCCCACAATCCTGGAGCCTCGGTCGCTTCTTTTCTACCTCTCCTATCGTCCTTCCTCGAACCGATTCAACACCACCGTCGTCTCCAAGCTTTCTGAAATCACCGCCACCTCCGTTGATGTCACCTCCACCGCCGCTCGTCATCTCCGATCGGTTCAATAATTGACCGGCGCCGCCATTCCTTCTTCCCTCTCTCTAGTGTCATTAATCATAAGTGCAATGATTCCATCCCCCAGCCGGTCTTCGTC
The DNA here is from genome assembly GCA_034768395.1 of Linum lewisii. Lineage (NCBI taxonomy): Eukaryota > Viridiplantae > Streptophyta > Magnoliopsida > Malpighiales > Linaceae > Linum > Linum lewisii. The sequence goes on along the minus strand of CM068296.1, from coordinate 19,084,308 downwards.
CTTGCTCAACCTCCGGTATACCCCCTCTCTCTCACGAAGCCGCCGCCATCCGCCTCGTTCCGCGTGCCTCCCCCAAACGTGGGAGCTGCTTTCTCTCCCCCTCCCTTTCTCTCTTGATTTCCGTCCCCCCAAAACTCCAACTGCTGCCTCCCTTTCTTTCTTTCCCCTTCTTTCCCTGCACACAGCCAAGCCAGTTGCTTGGGCTTAAAGCCCGGCCACTTCTTCTTCTTCCTTCTGATCGGCTAAAACGAATGGGCTAAAAGCCCTCTCCTTAATACCATTTTCGGCCGAAGGCCTTCCCCACTCTTCCCCACTATTGATGATCAGCTTGATCAACCTATGGGTCGGATCACACGGCTCGACCAATGGATTTAGGTCCCCGACTCAAAGGTTAATCTCGAAATTAATTAATCCTAACAAATCAACTTTCATTGATCGGGATTAAATTAAACCGATGAAATTATAATTTAGTTCAAATTAAATTCGACCAAGTTCAAGCCAACGAAGTACGATTCAAATAAATTAAATTCCAACCGGTTAACCAGGTTTGGGATGTTACAACTCTCCACAACTTCAAAGGATTTCGTCCCGAAATCGCAAACCTCCACTCAGCACTTAGCCACGTAGTGTGCAAACTTCCGCTTCCGATCATTAGCCTTACTCCACAACTTCAAAGCCTCGCGTACGTCGTCTACCCTCCACACCATACTTCTGAAACCACTTCAACAACTTCCATCTAATTGCATTAACACTCAAAACTATAGGAACTTCCTTTAAGCTTCAACACCTAGGATACGACCATTGACTAAATCTAGTACTACTAACTCTTTCCCTTGAATGCTCATGGTAATTAACATCCCAATTAATTATTGTTTCCATTTCTACTGTCCATTCACTTCTCCATATCCAACACCCCATTCCAGCTAATCCACCTTCTCAAAGCTACGACACTTCGTCTCTTTGGTTTCTTCGTGACTTAGGAGGACCGAGGACCAAAACGCTCCCAGTTGACAAATTTTCAAATCACTCTCTTTCTTAAAACCCACTTTCATTTCAAAATCCGAACTCACTTCCATTTCAAAATCCCCAACCCAATTTAAAAAAAAATCATTTGAAAGACTCCTGGAATGTCAGTACTGTATCGATGTTCTATCCTTTCCATTAGAGGGTAGCTAATCCTCTAACAAAATGAACAGTTCACCTATGCAGTAGAGACAAAACCAGGCTCTGATACCCTTGTAACACCCCACCCCGAATCGCCCGGGTCGAACCCATTGGTTAGACTGGGAATAAGGTGTCACGGGTTAAAGTACAAAATCAAATCTATAAGAATCTCACTAAATCGCAATAAAATAAAATAAAACAACGCTAAGTGGAAGCTTCCATAGTTCAAAACCAAAACCAAAACCAGAATACAATCTCAAACTCATTTCTCAACATAAATGATTCCAAAATCCCCAAAACGTCAACTGATTAAAACACCAAAACATCTTCCAAGTCCTCGGTCACCATCCTTCAGTCTTCTAGCTCACTCCAAGCTCCAACTGCTAACAACCCAACGACTGCTGCTCCAAGCTCAACTCCTACTTCTAACTGAAAAGAGAGACTAAGAGGGGATCAGTTTCCTAATGAAACTGAGTGAACCCACTGGGCCTACCTACACGTTGTCCTACTCTATGGAGCGGTCCCAACTCCGCACAAGACATTCAACAATGGAATCAACCCAACCCCCCTTTCCATATTTTAATTCCCTAAAGCAGTCTGGGTGATCACGTTGGTCAGTTCTTGTTCTCAAGTACAAATCGAATAGCAGAATAACATAGATCAAGCATCAATTCCCTTCGCAACAACATTACCACAACACCAGTCAACCAGGTCACCACATAACACAACACAACACATTCACATTCAAATTGTCTAGGTGAGTTATTAGGCGCCAATAAGGAGTTTATCCCGCACCACCCCTGCCGGCCTGACGCACCTCTCTCCCCTGGAGAGGTCCAAGACGCATCCTCTCCCTTGGAGGATACCACGAGACCTTTCCCCTGAAGGAATCGTTAACTTGACTCAACCAAACAAATCACGCCTTTCCCTTGAAGACGTGACCGCACCTCTTTCCCTTGAAGAGGCACTTAGCACCCATAGTGCAGTTTTAGGGGGCAGTGCAGGCTCCTTCCGGTTCTATTTCCACACATACAATTCTCAACATCACATTCTCGAATCATACATCACATCTACTACCAAAATACAACACAAAACAGCCACATCTCATTCATAGTCCATAGTTCACAACACATCTCGTCCTCCATGCCCCTGTCATGTTCACAGCACACACATCACAATCAATAGGATAACCGGCTAGCTCACCGGCCTCCCCCACCTGCAAGTACAGGGGAAGCCATGTCATGAGTCTAGGGGTTACCCACCTGTTCCTCTTATTCAGAGCGACCCCACATTGGCAGGGAAACCCTCCTGCATCCACAACCAGCAATTCATAATATCATAGCACCCGCACTCATTTCCCAACCATCCTAATTCTCACTTCTATGTCAATCCATTACTTAATTCACTTCAGTTCACAACCAACCCCAAATCATAGCAATCAACAACAACGATCAACCACGGCAATCATCAATAGCAATCAAGTACATTCACAGAACAGTTTATCCCCTTTTACGCTCATCATTTTCATGCATAACCTAGGTTTTGTTCTAAGTCCAATTGAAACTCCTCACGCTGTCCAAACTACTTACACAACGCTAAGCCCTCACCTTAGCCTAATTGAAGACTCCGAGTTCTGTCCTAGAACATCCGTCTCGCTGTCCTGAATCCACTGGTCCTGACGGTTCGTCAAATAGAGCCCTAACGAGGGAGTTATGCCCAAATCTCCGGTTTTCTAATACCTGATCTGCCAAACAGCCCCCTAGAGTCAAACTTCCAGAACACACCACAGTTAACCCAAAATTACAATCTGACCACTTAACTTCTGGTTACTGCTATCGGATCATAGAACTTCCATGTTTTGACAAACTTGCCCATCGTCTTCTCCGATGAGTTCCTCACCGCCGGTGACCCTCCGTCATCGCCGCCACTCAATCCCACAATCCTGGAGCCTCGGTCGCTTCTTTTCTACCTCTCCTGTCGTCCTTCCTTGAACCGATTCAACACCGCCGTCGTCTCCAAGCTTTCTGAAATCACCGCCGCCTCCGTTGATGTCACATCCACCGCCGCTCGTCATCTCCGATCGGTTCAATAATTGACCGGCGCCGCCATTCCTTCTTCCCTCTCTCTAGTGTCATTAATCATAAGTGCAATGATTCCATCCCCCAGCCGGTCTTCGTCCTTGCTCAACCTCTGGTATACCCCCTCTCTCTCACGAAGCCGCCGCCATCCGCCTCGTTCCGCGTGCCTCCCCCAAACGTGGGAGCTGCTTTCTCTCCCCCTCCCTTTCTCTCTTGATTTCCGTCCCCCCAAAACTCCAACTGCTGCCTCCCTTTCTTTCTTTCCCCTTCTTTCCCTGCACACAGCCAAGCCAGTTGTTTGGGCTTAAAGCCCGGCCACTTCTTCTTCTTCCTTCTGGTCGGCTAAAACGAATGGGCTAAAAGCCCTCTCCTTAATACCATTTTCGGCCGAAGGCCTTCCCCACTCTTCCCCACTATTGATGATCAGCTTGATCAACCTATGGGTCGGATCACACGGCTCGACCAATGGATTTAGGTCCCCGACTCAAAGGTTAATCTCGAAATTAATTAATCCTAACAAATCAACTTTCATTGATCGGGATTAAATTAAACCGATGAAATTATAATTTAGTTCAAATTAAATTCGACCAAGTTCAAGCCAATGAAGTACGATTCAAATAAATTAAATTCCAACCGGTTAACCAGGTTTGGGATGTTACAGTTGTGGGCTCGTGTATTACATGGGAAGTATTTTAAAGAGACTAATATAGGCTTCATTCCCTGCAATCTGCGCTCTCAGTCTAGTTTGTGGAAAGGCATGGTGAGAGAGTGGGATGTGATGATGACGGGATCTTACTCGGCTATACGGAACGGGAGAGAGACGAAGTTTTGGACCTCACGATGGGTGGACTCAGGTATTCGCCTCCTCGATTTTATTGTGGATGCGGATGCAGAACCTAATGTGACAGAATCGGTTGCTAGTTTCTTAAACCGGGATGGACAATGGGCCATTGAGAAGCTGACAAGTGCTCTACCGCTAGATGTTGTGGATGCTGTAGTGGGGATGTCCCCGCCCAGGGAAGACATGGGTGCGGATTGCTTAGTTTGGGGAGGAGAAGATAATGGCCGATTCTCGATAAAATCAACCTATACCCTTGTGCGTAATGAACCGGTGAACTCCGATCCGGGGATTTGGAGAAGGATTTGGAAGTGGAAAGGACCCAATTGGATTCGCTTTTTCTTGTGGTTGGCTATTCAAGATAGGATCATTACCAATAGTAATAGAGTGCGACGACACTTGTCATCTGATGCCTTCTATAGCTTCTGTCATGACTCGGAGGAGCAACGATTCACATTTTGCGGGACTGTGTTTTCACAAGAGATTCATGGGTTAAGCTGGGGGAGTTCGACAGCTCTACTACTCTTTGGCAGGGAGATTTGGCTACGTGGCTGAAACAGGGGCTTCACTCGGACAACAGCCTAATTTTCGGGGTGTATTGTTGGATGTTGTGGAAAATGAGGAACGAGAGGATTTTCACAGGAGCTAATCCCAACTCTCTGAGTGTCGCTTGTCGTTCGGTTAGCTAGTCGAAGCAAGTGTCAGATTCCATGGATAGAACTCAGGCCTCCCTGGGGAATGGCGTGAACAGAAGTATCGTTAATGTGCAGTGGGACCTAGGGTAGGAAGGCTGGACATTGCTAAACGTTGATGGATCTGTTGATGGTCGAACTGGTAAGGCAACGGCGGGGGGGCCTTTTGCGGACTAATGAGGGAAGGTGTCTCTTTGCTTTCACAATGAATATTGGAGCTTGTTCGATTACACGTGCCGAGATGTGATGTGCTATTGAGGGATTGCAACGGTCGTGGGAAGCAGGATACCGCAACGTTGTGTTAAGGATAGACTCGCGCTCGGCCATTGCTCTCCTAACGACTGGTGATAGGTTGACCAATCAGCATGCTATGGAAATGATGCTCTTCCAAGAGCTCATGGGTAGGGATTGGAATTTAAGGATCGAGCATACCTACAGGGAAGGAAACCAAACGGCAGACTTCCTTGCGGGTATTGGGTATGGCTACCCCTTTGGGAGTCACAACAATGTCGATTTGTCTGATAGTAGAATTGGATATTTTTTAAGGCTCGACCTTTTTGGTGTTGGTCAACCTCGTTCAGTTTTGATTAATGATTAAGGCGCTTTGCGCCGCTTTCCCACGAAAAAAAAAATTCTTCTCATAGACAATTATTAGGTGAACTGGTAACGTGTTTCTCAAGTTATGTTGATGATGATTTGCTTACACGTATGTGTTATTTTCATGTGATTAGAGTTATGGTTGTTTATGGTTCTAGTCATGTTAATAATGATGGATCTACATGTGCATGTTATGATTACGTTCTTGAGATTAAGGTTGTAAGTTTGGAGAGTCACACCTCACCTAGGTAATTATTAGGTGGTTAATAAAATGTGTCTCTCTAGCTAGTCCCTCGCCCCCAATACAGTTGAGAGGTGCGGGTTCAAGTCTCCATCCACTCAGTTAAGAGATGCGGGTTCAAGTCCCCATCCACTCAGTTAAGAGATGCGGGTTCAACTCCCCATCCACTAAGTTAAGAGGTGTGGGTTCAAGTCCCCATCCACCCTTTGTCTGATGGATACGTGCTTGATGACACTCAATTTGACGTGATTATCAGCCTCATTTAAGAGACATTTTCTTGGTTAAGACATGGTTTTTAGGGTAGAATAGCGAATATTCACTCAACTATTCTATCTCGTGCCATTTGGGTTACTTTGGCCCGTTTCGGGTCTATCTGATGCTTTTCTAGTGTTTTCATGTTAGCACAGGTTTTTGCCGCCAAATGAAGTAGCCAAGGACGTGTCTAAGGCGTTGGAACCTCGAGGAATCGCACCGGAATTGATTCAAGGAGTCAATCGAGTCGAACCAATTCCTGCTCCCATTTACACTGAAGTTTTTGGCGAAAATCCCCCCAGAGTTTTCGGCGAAAACTCAAGAAGAAATCGGCTGAGTTCAACAAAGAGAGTTTTCGGCGAAAACTCCAAGTTTTCGCCGAGAACCCTAAGGTCCAAAAATCACAGGAGAAACAGCCGAGCATTCAAGTCATTTACACTCAAGTTTTCGGCGAAAACTCAGCAGGTTTTCGGCAAAAACTCAAGGCAAAATTCGGCGGTATTAGGGTTAAGTATAAATACTTAACCGGCGGCCCAATAACAGATATACGACATAATACCATTAACTTTTAGAATTCTCCCGAGTTCGGAGGCAGAGTTTAGAGTTCGAAGATCCAGGAAGAGATCGTGACGCCATCCCTTCACCTCGGATACTCGGAGCTAGGATTATCGAAGCTTCGCCGGAGTCGTCTTAATTAGGTTTTTCAGATCCTTTTATGTTCTTCCTCTGTTCAAGATGAACTCTATCTTTGCCTTTGATTCTTTTTTTATGAACATGAATAGCTAAACTCATAGAGCTTAGACTAGATGAACCCTAAGTGACCCATGGCTTTAAAGCGGTCACGGATCGGCGGTTATTAGATTCAAAGTTCAATCAGTTTCTCTTTCATGTTTGATTTGTTCTTCGTTGTTTATGTTTCTTGTCTGGATTGATCACCTAGATTAGATTCTTGTTAAGTTAAGGATAGAAGTGAACGCTCGCCTTACTTTAAAACATCAAATCGAACAATTAACCTATTCATTGGAGCGTGCCTTTCGTAGGAACCAATTACGGTTAATCCACTGCAAGAGTGGTGAACGTGTCGTTGTGATGCGTTCAACCAAATAAAAACTACTAAAGCTAAGAAAAAGCGTATAGCAGATCGTATTCAACTCGAGGTTTCTTCTAATTGACTACTTTAAAGAAGCTGGCAATTTATTCAGGTTTAAACACGTAGTGCGTGGTGTGAGTTCCACGACTTCTAATCTATTAAGCAAAGGAAAACAAAAGACAGAAAGATTAAAAGATTGACTAACGGAAAGATAGACGAACTTAGATTTCGAATCCCCCTTAGATCACCAGAGCAACGGCAATCACAAGATCAGCGGTTTTCAATTCTAATTCAATCGGTTTCTATACACCACCATAACTCCTTACCCTTAGGTTTAAGACCGGCGAACATTCGCTCTATCCGTTCTAACTACCAAGATTAACTAGCCGCCCGGGTACGGTCCCCTCTCGCAACGACTTAATTAATTGGTGTGATTACTAGTGATTAATGAGTTACTCTTGAAGCGGATTATCCCTAACCGGTTCCTACGAAAGGCACGCTCCAATTATAAGGTTAATTGTTCAATTCGATGTTCTAAAGTAAGGCGAGCGTTCGCTTCTATCCTTAGCTTAACAAGAATCTAATCTAGGGGATCAATCCAAACAAGAAACTTGAACAATGAAGAACGAATCAAACATGCAAAGAGAAACTGATTGAACTTCGAATCTAATTACCACCGATCTGTGACCGCTTTAAAGCCCTGGGTCACTTAGGGTTCATCTAATCTAAGCTCTACAAGTTCAGTTACTCATATCAGAAAAAAGAGAATCAAAGGCAACAATGAAGATCATCATACAGAGGAAGAACAGATAAGAACTGAAAAACCTAATTCTGACGACTCCGGCGAAGCTTCGATCTCCTGGATCTTCAACTTTAAGCTCCGAGCTCTCCGAGGCGGAAGGATGGCGTCACGATCTCTCCACGGATCTTCGAACTCTCTAAACTCTATCTATCGACCCTAGAGTCGGCTGACTCTCAAAAGTCTGATTTGAGAAAATAAGAATAATGAATTGTTGTCTGATGTCCCCCGTTGGCTGCCGGCTGCTTCTTTAAATAGGTACGTTTTAGGGTTTCCAATACAGCGCCGGATTTGGAAGGGATTTTCGCCGAAAATAATGAAGTATTTTCGCCGAAGATGATCTGATGTTTTCGCCGAAACCATAGGGATAGTTTCGGCGAAACTGGCATTGAGTTCAATGCTCCGCCGGCTGTTCAATGTCTTCGGTCCGAGCAGTTGATTGATTTCTCCGAAACCATCCTTCTCTTGGCATCAGTTGGTTTGAACTGCTGGTTTCGCCGAAATTGGAAGCCTGGTTTCGCCGAAACTGTAAGTGTGAATGGGCAGATTTTCGGTTTGACTTTGATTGGCTCCTTTGATCGATTCCGGTTCAGTTCCTCGATGTTCCTATGCCTTAGACACGTCCATGACTACTTTATTTGACGGCAAAAACCTGTGCTTACGCAAAAACACTAGAAAACCATCAAATAGACCCAAAAAGGGCCAAAGTAACCAAATCGGTAGGAAATAGGGTAGTTGAGTGAATATTCGCTATTTTACCCCTAAAACCACGTTTCAAGCAAGGAAATGTCGCTTAAATGAGGCTGATAATCACGTCAAATCGAGTGTCATCAAATACCCCACACTGAAGCTTTTGCTTGTCCTCAAGCAAACTGAACTAGAACACACTCAAATTCACAAATGACACGAGATTAAACCGAGATTCAATTCTAACAGTTTGGTTTAGACTGTTCCACGTAGAAAAAGTGACCTACACATGCAAGAACATCAACCAAACAAGTTTTCGATCTCACTAATTTCTGCACACTTCAAGTAGTGGTTTTAACAAAGCTCGTTTCTTGGCAAAATAATTAATCATAATTAACCGACTACGATAACACCAATTCTAATCACAAAGACTTTAAGCTCTAGCCATGATGTGGATGCGGAGGTAGGAAAAATGACGTGGCTATCGACTCGACTTCATCCGTTTCTAGATCTGTACGTTACATGTTCTAGCTAGAACTAATTTAAACAACAATTAATTTCAAGTTCAATTTCTTCCTTCAATTTATTTACTGCATACTAGTGCTCGATACCAAACACTTCACTTAGGTGTTGGACCTGCCTGGCTCACAGTATTTGTGCCTTTGCTAGTGCTCAACCCGAACACTTCACTTAGGTGTCGGGCTTGCCTAGCTTTATTTTCAGCACTTTAAAGAACTTAGCATTGATTTGCACAACTTTATTACTTGATTTAACCAATTTAGCCACTTGATCCTAGCTAGTTATAACTTTTTACACAAGATTTCGAATTGGATTTCCGTCTAATCTCTAGCCACAATCACAGGTGAACAAATATGGAGTGAAAAACATGGGAGAAGCTAGCATCTATCATCTTAGAACATGTTATCGAGCTTTGTTATTAACAAGTCAATCAATTCAATTAATTCAAGTTTCAACTACCGAAGTGATTTATGATCTGTTCTGACCTAGACTCATTTAATATCAGTTCCAACACGTTGGTTATAGGTTCTAAGTGGAACAGTCTAGACGTCATTGTTCAAAATTGAAGTCAATTTAACATCAAAAGTCAAGAATTGAGCAATTCTATGCTAGAGAATTTCAAATTTGAACCATAGAATCATAGATAGCAAGCAAGATCATGCATAATCCTAGAATCCTACCCCACACTTAAACGGTTCTGTGTCCTCACAGAACTAAACTAGAGTAGAGAGATACGAAGAACCTGTGACGAGATGGTCGGTGTAGGGGATGAACACGGATAGCCCGGAGCAGAGCGGAGTAGCTACTCGAGATCCTACAAAACAAAAACAACAAAAAGATCAAAAGGATACCGGGACAAGTGTCCCGGATCCACACAGAATAAAAGTCGAACAAAGAAGGTTAAGGAAAATTTTTTAAAAATATTTTGACGATTGAATGAGAAACTGAAAGAAGGAAGAGAGAGGGTGAATCCGGATTTTAAAGGAATAGTTGGGTGATTTTCAAAATTATTTTCGGCGAAATTAAAAGGGTGGTTTCGCCGAAAATTTTAGTTCAAATGCACTGCCAGATTTTCGAAGGCGTTTTCGCCGAAAATAACCATATGGTTTCGCCGAAAACTTTAGTTCAAATCACTGCTTGGTTTTCAAAATCAATTTCGGCGAAAACATTATACACTTCGGACCGAAAATATGAAACAGGGAGACTCAGTTGAAAATCCAAAAGGTGATTTCGCCGAAAATGGTAGGGTGATTTCGCCGAAAATTTTGAACTGTTCGGGTTTAAAATATTTTCGCAAATCCGGCCAACTTCAGAAAATCACAGTTAAATCCACAAAAATCCGAACGACCTCAAACAACTTGCTACTGACTCTATGACATGCAAACAACTCACGAAAAATATGAAATAAAACAAACTGACACTTTTGGCTTCCCGAAACTGACTCGAACGACGAAAAAGACTGACTCAATAATTAAAAAAAACGGACTCCAGCCGTGGGTTGCCTCCCACGAAGCGCTCTCTTTTAACGTCCTTGAGCCGGACGGTACCTGTTAGGGACCCCAACTCAGAAGTTCCTTGAAGTCAATCGTCTTCTTCAAGGATAGCGGTTGAGTGCCATGTAGCACTCCAGCAGGGTGATGTAACCGGTAGTGTTCCAGTAGATCGTGGTTCTGGTTGGATGACCAGTTCTTCTTGAATTCTCCTTCTGGAAGAGGAAAGGGGTAGTACGGCGCGGCATGGTCAATGAGCTCCATCTTCTCTACAAGTTGACTCGGCGGAAGTGTAGGTGAGGGTATCTCCCCAATCTCTATGTGCTCCTCTTCAGCTTCAACTTCAAGATGGATTGGCTCTATGTCTTCATCAACCACCACCGCCAAGGATTCTTCATCAGATGCTTCTCGCTCGCAATAGTCATCGGTGAGATTTTCATGTTCATCTTCGTACGGCTCTTGAGCATCTTCTTCCATTAGTGGATTTGGTTGCTCGAGCTCGACATCCATCGTGAGACAAGCTTGCAGCTTCGAAATGAGATCATCCAAGGCGGATACTACTCTTGCCGTCTGTTGTCGATGCTGATGAGCCGGTATATACACCTCTTGATGAATTTGCTGGTCGTGTGTAGCTTCTGGCTCTTCTTCGAAATGCTCTTGTTGGTGTGTCTCTTGGTAACCTTGTAGCATTGAAGAGGTTTTATCAAAGAGGGAGTCAAATCTCGCCGTCTGTTGTTGTTGTTGATGTAGCATCTCTTGGTAATCCTCAATATTCGGTGCTCCATTGACGCGCCACTCTTGGTACTGATCATCCCACCTGTAATCCTGCATACTCAAAACTCAAAAGCACTACCCAGGTAAATCATGGAAATATGGAGGGAAAATAAATGGTAAGGCGGGAAGGTAGAAGAATAATTTGCCAACTCTTCTTTCAAACAATTAGAAGAGTCCCCGGCAACGGCGCCAATTTGGTGAGACCTCCGGTCGTTGTTCAGACGTTCAGCCAAATAAAAACTACTAATGCTAAGAAAAAAGCGTATAGCAGATCGTATTCAACTCGAGGTTTCTTCTAATCGACTACTTTGAAGAAGCTGGCAATTTATTCAGGTTTAAACACGTAGTGCGTGGTGTGAGTTCCACGACTTCTAATCTATTAAGCAAAGGAAAACAAAAGACAGAAAGATTAAAAGATTGACTAACGGGAAGATAGACGAACTTAGATTTCGAATCCCCCTTAGATCACCAGAGCAACGGCAATCACAAGATCAGCGGTTTTCAATTCTAATTCAATTGGTTTCTATAACCCACCATAACTCCTTACCCTTAGGTTTAAGACCGGCGAACGTTCACTCTATCCATTCTAACTACCAAGATTAACTAGCCGCCCGGGTACGGTCGCCTCTCGCAACGACTTAATTAATTGGTGTGATTACTAGTGATTAATGAGTTACTCTTGAAGCGGATTAACCCTAACCGGTTCCTACGAAAGGCACGCTCCAATTATAAGGTTAATTGTTCAATTCGATGTTCTAAAGTAAGGCGAGCGTTCGCTTCTATCCTTAGCTTAACAAGAATCTAATCTAGGGGATCAATCCAAACAAGAAACATGAACAATGAAGAACGAATCAAACATGCAAAGAGAAACTGATTGAACTTCGAATCTAATTACCGCCGATCCGTGACTGCTTTAAAGCCCTGGGTCACTTAGGGTTCATCTAATCTAAGCTCTACAAGTTCAGTTACTCATATCAGAAACAAGAGAATCAAAGGCAACAATGAAGATCATCATACAGAGGAAGAACAGATAAGAACTGAAAACCTAATTCTGACGACTCCGGCGAAGCTTCGATCTCCTGGATCTTCAACTTCAAGCTCCGAGCTCTCCGAGGCGGAAGGATGGCGTCATGATCTCTCCATGGATCTTCGAACTCTCTAAACTCTATCTATCGACCCTAGAGTCGGCTGACTCTCAAAAGTCTGATTTGAGAAAATAAGAATAATGAATTGTTGTTTGATGTCCCCGTTGGCTGCCGGTGCTTCTTTAAATAGGTACGTTTTAGGGTTTCCAATACAGCGCCGGATTTGGAAGGGATTTTCGCCGAAAATAATGAAGTATTTTCGCCGAAGATGATCTGACGTTTTCGCCGAAACCATAGGGATAGTTTCGGCGAAACTGGCTTTGAGTTCAATGCTCCGCCGGCTGTTCAATGTCTTCGGTCCGAGCAGTTGATTGATTTCGCCGAAACCATCCTTCTCTTGGCATCAGTTGGTTTGAACTGCTGGTTTCGCCGAAATTGGAGGCCTGGTTTCGCCGAAACTGTAAGTGTGAATGGGCAGATTTTCGGTTTGACTTTGATTGGCTCCTTTGATCGATTCCGGTTCAGTTCCTCGATGTTCCTATGCCTTAGACACGTCCATGACTACTTTATTTGACGGCAAAAACCTGTGCTTACGCAAAAACACTAGAAAACCATCAAATAGACCCAAAAAGGGCCAAAGTAACCAAATCGGTAGGAAATAGGGTAGTTGAGTGAATATTCGCTATTTTACCCCTAAAACCACGTTTCAAGCAAGGAAATGTCGCTTAAATGAGGCTGATAATCACGTCAATCGAGTGTCATCAAAGAGTAACTCATAAATCGTTAGTAATTCCACCAATTAGTTAAGTCATTGCGAGAGGCGACCGTACCCGGACGCCTAATTAATCTTGGTAGCTAGATCGGATAGAGCAAACGTTTGCCAGTCTTAAACCTAAGGGTCAGGAGTTATGGTGGTGTCTTAGAATTGATTGAACGAGAATTGAAATCCGCTGATCTGTTGATTGCCAATGCTCTGGTGAACGAAGGGGGATTCAAAGTCTAAGTTTGTCTGTCATCTTTGTTAAGTCAACCCAATTTCCCAATCTGTCTTTTACTTTTCGTTTTAATTTCCTTGCATTTTCTAGAACTAGAAGTCGTGGAACTCACACCACGCACAAAGTGTTAAACCTGAATAATCTGCCTTTATATTTGAGTAGAGGATTATTAGAAGACCCGTGGAATACGATCTACCCTAGCTTTCTAGCTTGGTAGTTATTGACTACACGCGCGTGAAAACGCGGTTCATCAGTGCTCCCAGACATTCTCAGTTATTTCAGTTGGGCATAGGGCTAGTTAGTTGAGTTAAGGGGCCCCTACCCTAGATAAAAGCTTGTCAGAGAGAAGTCAAGTTATGCATGGAGTATTATGTTTATGAGTCCCAAATGCAAGTTATGTTCAGGGAATGAGTTTGAATGACATATTCAGTTAATAGTTTCATGTATGATTTGTTCAGTAACATGATAGGTTTATGTGTGCATGTTGAGTTATGATTAGTGATGAGTTATTAAGTCATGTTATGTGCTTGTTGTGTTATGTGATTGATTGCGTTCTTGTTGTGCATCAATTCGCGATATATTGAGTTTCTAATAATACGCCTCATGTGATAGCTTAATAATTATGATTACTACTTGGTCATGTTTAATGAACACTAGTCACTTAAGAATCATAATGATGAGTACAAGTCTACAAGTCTTATGAGATGATTAATGGAGTTAAGATTGTGAATGCCATGATAACTATGTTACATATAAGGTTGTGTATTGTGTGATGGATAGCTTTGTGATGCATGTTTAGAAGTATCATTATTCTTAGTAATATGATTGACCGATCCTAAGTTCTTAGGATCCCTTTTATGTTTCTTTGATGATTTGAGCATGAAAGACTGACCCGAGCCACCCACCAGGTTGTTAGATGTTGTTTAGCGAGCTTGAGCCTTGAGGAGCTGATTCAGGTGTGGAGTGGTGTCTACAGTGATGTAAGACTTGGACTTGAGACATAGTTCATTAAGATGTTTTCTCGAGACTTGTTTTCATTTCGGTTTTTGCTCAAGTGTTTAGGGCTCAGTTATCGAGTTATGGTTTTATGATGACAAGTTCTATTTAAAAGTTTTACACTATTAAATTTTATTTTCAAGTTCCCTGACCGGGGAATTTTTGTTGAGTATATTGAAGTTTAAGCGTAACACCCTCTTTCAGTTTAAGTTTTCCGCTATTTTAAAGGGTATTTTGGTAAATCCCTTTATTTTAAAAGTGAGGGTGTTACAAACCCCTCAGCTCGTTGTGTGACCAAACTAGCAACCCGGTGGTGAGTCTTTCAATTCTCACCTCCACCTTGCTTTTTATTTCTCCGGTAACGCCCAAAATAGCGTCGTTTAAGTCGTCTTCTTCCTTGGATTCTTTTTATTTGAACTCAAATCCACCCAGAAATGGCCAAATAGATAAGGAATCGACCCCACTCCGACGACATTAACGACCATCCCTTCATATTACGATTGAACCCGTAATCTTATCTTTTTGGCACTAAATGTCTATATAAGTCGTTCACTTCTTCAGTTTGAAGCTTGCACCTCCCTAAACCCATCTAACCTGAATTCTTCATCCTTCGATTACAGTTCTGACAAAGCTTGAGTCGATATGCTCCAGGCTTCATCGAATCGTTTCAAGGCCACCAATTGATTTATCTCCTCCCTACGAACCTTTACCCTTATACAAATGTTCTTTTTGATCCAAGAATATGGAGAAAGGAGCTCGCTGATTGTAAATTCCACTACAAGAAAAAGGAAGTTTAACAGCAGAATTTTATTCAATCTAACAGCGGATAGGCCGATGTTAGCAATCCTAACGGCGGACCCGTGTCCACTGTTAGGTTGACTAACATAAGCTTAGCTAAAAGCGGATAGGCGCCCGCCGTTGAACCTGACAGCTTACAGCTTATATCAGCTGTTAGATCTAACAGCGAATAAAAGCTTTAACAGCGGATAAGTTCCGCTGTTAGAATTTTGATATGATTTTAAAAAAATTGCAGATACCTGCTCCGCCAGAGCAGGTTTCCGCATCTTCTTCTTCTTCCTTCTTCTTTTTCATCTTGTTCTTCTTCCTTCTTCCTTCTTCCTTCTTCTTCTTCTTTTTCCTTCTTCCTTTTCTTCTTCCATCTTCTTTCTTCTTCTTTTATCTTCCTTCTTCTTCTTCTTTTTCTTCTCCTTTATTTCTTCTTCTTTTTCTTCATCTTCATTCTTCTTTCTTTTGTCTTCCTCTTCTTCTAAGTCAGATCCTTCTTCTCCTTCTTTTGTCTTTCTTTCTTTCTTCTTCTTCTTCCTTTTGTCTTCCGTCTTCCTCTTCTTCTTCTTCTTTAGGCCCTTGTTCTTCTTCTTTCTTTTTTCCCTTTCATTAACTTTTGTCCTCTTTCTTCTCCTTCTTCCTTCTCCTTTTTCTCCTTCTTCTTTCTCTTTTCCATAGATTTCTCTTCCAAAATTTAGGAATTAACACAAATCCTAACTGAATTTACGGAAAACAGAAAACAAAATAAACAAACAAGACACGGATTGGTTGGTATTGGGCACACGGATTACCACATCAGCAATCTTTAACAGCGGACATTCTAACTCGCCCCCAAAATTTTGAATCCTCGCGAAGGCGGGATATTTTGGTGCCCTGTGAATCTTCTTTCTAACAGCGGATAATATCCGATGTTAGGTTCCCCCAAAAAATTTCATTCCCCGGATTCAATGAGAGTTGTTTCGGAGCGTTCCAAGCATGCTTAGCCGAGTAGTGAGCATCTTCCCAGCGAGAATTTGGAGTTCCCATGTCCTCCTGAATCTTTGTCGGAGCTTGACCACCGGTTCGTCCACGCTCCAGGCAGTGGCGGAGAGAACTCATGGGAAGGGGGGGTCATCTGACATCCCAGGAAAAAAAATTGCACCAAAAACTCAACTTCCCTGCTTCCACAGAGATTTGAACACCTGACATCAAGACCTATTAATTACCAACTGACAACTTTAGCACTTAGCTCACACCAACTTACTGTATACATGTGCCAAACAATATATCTGTAGCATTTTAGACAAATAAACAACAATACCCCTAAATTGGTATTCCGGCGTTTCACTTGCTTTTTCTTTCCCAAACTAGCTTTTGTACCTAACGCCCTATGGGCGGTGCTGTTTCACTTGTTTGTTTGATCATAATAAGAACAAAAAAAATTCAAATACAATTAATTATTATTATTTATTCTTAAATTTATAGTCATTGTATTATTACTCATAATTTCAACACAAAATATTGTATTATTACTCACAATTTCAACATAAAATTTCATTGAATATTTTTTTTACCTTATTTTAAAACTTTATATGTTAAATCATGTATTTATTTAGAGATTAATTTGACTATGATTATTTTACTATGTATTTTTACATTAAAATAATATATTTATATTCCCAAATTTGTAATCAAAGGTCAAAGGTATTTATCAATATTTTCTCTTAGACTTGGAAATATATATTTTAACTGTTTATTTTTTAAAATAATCTTATATTTTATTAACCAAATATTCTATTTATTTGAATAAAATAAAGTAATTTCAAAAACCAATTTAACCTTATCCAGACTTCATTTATTCAGCTAGTTTGTTATCAAACTCACTCAATATTTCGTAAACTTCATTCATATCCTAAAGGTTGCTGAGAGGTAAGTTGGTGATGAAAATCCTAAGACGCTAAGTTCGAAACAATAAATTATTTAGAAATACGTCATTCAAATATAGGAAATGCAA
Source organism: Linum lewisii (assembly GCA_034768395.1). Classification (NCBI taxonomy): domain Eukaryota; kingdom Viridiplantae; phylum Streptophyta; class Magnoliopsida; order Malpighiales; family Linaceae; genus Linum; species Linum lewisii. The sequence continues at coordinate 19,067,232 of CM068296.1, read as the reverse complement.
TCTTTGAGGATGAAATTTCATTATAAATAGAAAGCTCATATGTAGTCCGCAAAACGTCTTGACAACAAATAATTATGATCGCACTTTTGTCACTTACTGGTATAGTGCGTCACCGAAAAAATATTGCTACGAAAGACTTAGTTGATACTCATTAATATATATTGACAAATTTATGTAAAACTATTTTATTGTTAAGTTTAGTTCATGGATTTTGAAAAGAATAAATGGGTGATATATAAAATATAACATAACATTTTTATGTAGACAATATATATGAACTATAAATGAGATATTATAAAGTTCAGAAATAACCATATATCACGATACCGTCAATGCATCCATAAAAACATGGTCATCTTCGCCCTCTAGTCATCTAAAATATTACAACTCACTTATCTCTGTCCTCGCAAAAAATCTTCCTCATGGAGTTTCAAACTTAGTCTGTAAGGTGTTCATATACACTTCCAATTGTCATAACAAAGACGAAGGAGGTGAAATCATTGGTCAGGAAGCTGCGAAAGTTGGTAGTGGATCTTTGAATTGTTGTACTCTTGATTTAAATGGTTATCCATGGATATATTTTTTGACAATTCCATGGAGATTGATCAATGAACCCATCTACCAATTACTGCACACCCAATGGAGTCATTGTTGCTATCTTGGATGCCATGGCCGAAACAATCTCGAATATTAGTATTGAGTGATGGACATAATGGCTCGATCTCTCTCATTGTAGAGATTTGAGTAACCAAATTTTGAATCGTCATAGATTTTGATGGTTGGAGATGGGAGAATGATAAACGTATTGCTTTACATATTAAACTCGAGAAGGAATGGAGCGTACTAAAGATTAAGAGGAAAAAGAATCTTCGGTCATGCTAAAAGGGGTCTATGGTTGGATCTAATGACTGAGCGTATGATGACATGGAATTTTAAAATTATTATTTTAGTTGACGTGGTCGCCTGTAAGATTTTGGATGGAAAATTGAACAAAAGTGGACGAAATGGAATGACTGGGCGTAAAGGGCTCGTAGGCGGTGAATCGGGTTGAAAGTGAAAGTCGCCAAAAAGTGGCGGAAAATATCGATCTTTTCCTAAATCAAACTTGAGTCATTGATGTGTTAAAGATGAAAGTTTAAGTGATCAATATGATAAGATTGCCATAACTTGAATGACCAAAAATATTATTAACCAAAATTATTAATTAGTCTCTTAATGTGAGAGCATTTATTAAGAGTTTATATAAATTTTATTTTTGATTTAAAACTTGTAGATGAGGTGGAAAATTGAGAGAATAGCATTGTCCTATGTGGCAAAAAGAATGTGATGATCTCCCATATATTATTTTAAGATACCCAAACAAATACGATTTCATGAGAAATAAAAATAGCCGCCTGCCCGCCTCTGCAACTCTACAATTGCAAACAACTATTTCAATAAAACTGAAACTTTTTTCTTCTCTTTCTTGCTTTCCATCTGATGCAATCGAATCTTTGTTGTCCGTCACTGTATTATTAGTGGCTGAACTCAATCCCTTGCATATTGATGGTAGTTGTCGCCTGTCGAAAGAGGAAAATTCTAATCCTAAATTCTGAATATTCTTCAGAGGTAATACAGCTCAACTTCTACAGTTCTACTGACTATGATCATTATATATTTGTTGTTGTTGACATGTTGTGTTCTTCTTTTTTATTTCAGTTTAAACATATAGATGGAGAAATACTATTCAAAGAAAGCAAAAACAACTCACAGAACTGTTGAAGAATCTAATTTGGATGCAAGCAAAGAACTTCCTACTGTACCAACGTTGATGCCATCTCAATTACCTCAATCTTCGATAGCGATTCAAGCTGCAGAATTGCATCCAAGTAAGTCTCCCTCATTTGTTGTCAATGGAATTTCGTTACAAGCTGATCAAGGACTAAGACAAAGATTATCAAGTTTTCATCCTAACATACAAGACGAAACTAGGAGAGCTTATATCAAAAAGGTCATTGTCAACCTCGAGGTCATTCATTCCCTTTCAAACTAGAAGGCTTACTGCTTACATTGTTATCTCTTTAAACAAGAAGGTAACATTAAGCAAGGTGGAGGTGATTTTTTTACTGGTAATGGGTTTTCATCTTGGAATAAGGCAGATCGTCTTTTGCGTTATGTCGGAGCCACTAACAGCTCATACAATGATTGTGTGAGGAAATGTAATGCCTTGATGAAACAATCACAAAGCATAGCAGTTGCTATTAATAAACAAGATGATCAAAGCAAGAAGGATTATCGAACTCGTTTGGAGGCTTCAACTGAATGCATCGCTTGGTTAATAAGAAATGGATGTCCACTCCGTGGACACGATGAATCATTGGAATCAAACAACAGAGGATTATTTCTTGAGCTTTTGAAGTTTTATTCTCGTGGTAGAGAACATATACAAAGTGTTGTGATGCAGAATGCTCCAAAGAACCTTCAAATGACATCTCCTGATATTCAGAAGGATATTGTTCATGCGTTGGCTGCTGAAACAACTAAGTTAATTGTTAAGGATATTGGAGATTATGTATTTTCTATTCTAGTCGATGAAGCTCGTGATGTGTCAATCAAAGAGAAAATGGCTATGGTTTTACGCTATGTTGATAAGACATGAAGTGTTGTGGAGAGGTTTTGGGTATTTCTCATGTTGCAAATACTAAAGCCTTGACTCTTAGGAATGAGATTGAGTCAAAGTTTTTGAAACATGGATTGAGCTTTTCAAAAATAAGGGGACAAGGGTATGATGGACCAAGTAAATGAAAGGAGAAATTAATGGGTTGAAAACATAATTTTGTCAAAAACTCCTTCTGCATATTATATTCACTACTTTGCTCATCAACTGCAGTTGACACTAGTTGATGTTGCTAGAAATCATGGTGAGATTAGTTTGTTCTTCAATGCTGTTAGTGTCTTGACTAATTTGGTTGGAGCATCGTGTAAACGAAGAGATATTGTTCGAGAAACTCAAGCAGAGAAAGTTGCATATGCTATTTCTTGTGGTGAAATAGAGGCAGGACGAAGTTTGAATCAAGAAATAAGTCTTAAAAGACCATCTGATACTCGTTGGGGATCCCATTTCGCTACTCTTGTGAATTTGGAACTTATGTTTTCATCTTTGATCGAGGTGTTAGATGTTATTCAGTATGATGGGGATTCTGTAACAAAAGGTGAGGCAATAGATATGCTTGTAGAAACTTGAAACCTTCAACTTTGTCTTAATATTGAAGTTGATGATTGGAATATTGTCAATCACAAATGATTTATCTATAGCATTGCAAAAGAAGGATCAAGACATTGTTAATACTATGCATCTTGTTAATGTTGCAAACCAGAGGGTGCAACACTCGAGAGATTGTGGATGGGAGTCTTTACTTTATGATGTGGTTGCATTTTGTGTCAAGGAAGGCATCAGAGTTGTTGAAATGAATGATGCTTATGTCCCCCCTGGAAGGTCTAGGCGTAAGGGCCAACAAGTCACAAGTTTACATCACTTTCGAGTTGAAGTGTTCTACACAGTTGTAGATATGCAGCTACAAGAACTCAATAATAGATTTGATGAGGTCAATTGCGAGTTGCTATGTTATATGGCTTGTTTAAGCCCAAAAAACTCTTTTGGTGCTTTTAACAAAGAGAAGTTGATATGCATTGCTGCATTTTATCCTGAAGAGTTCTCTTCCATTCAGATGAGATTACTTGAGCACCAATTGGATTCCTATATGTTTGACTTACCACTGATGAGAAATTTCAAGACTTGAAAGGGATTGATCATTTAGCAAAAAAGATGGTTGAGACAGAGAAGCATAATGTTTATCCATTAGTCTATCTGCTTATTAAACTGACACTTATCCTACTTGTTGCAACGGCAAGTGTTGAGAGAGCTTTCTCAGCTATGAGCTAATCAAGAACAAGCTTCGGAATCGCATGGGTGATCAATGGTTAAATGACACATTAGTTGTATACATTGAGAGAGATATGGATGATAGATTAAACACTGAATGTGTCATTCAACATTTTCAAAATATGAAATCGCAACGTGGTTCGTTGTAATTGTAAACAAAGATTTTATATTATATGAACTTTATATTTACAGTTTAGTAAGATAATTTTATTTTATTTTGTCAAGACATTAATCGACACCCCCTAAATCAAAATCCTGGCTACGCCACTGGCTCCAGGCTTGTGTCTTTTGAACAATTTCACTCAGATCCATGCTTGTCCGTTGAAACTTACTCTCCCTGCTTGTGCTCTGCTTTCTTTGTTTAGTTGTTTGACAAATGGTGGTAATAAACTAGTGCTTCCACTTCCTGGTTGTTTTAACCCCTCTGAGTATTAACTTCGTTTGGTAGCTACCCTTCTTCCCAGCTGTAGCCCTTCCATTCTCCGGTTGTGAGTTACCCTCCTTCTCCTCTGTATCTTTGAATGACTTAGACCATTCAGCAAAAATCCTAGTTTTCCCTTTGGCTCCCTCTGTTTCTTCCTTAAACTATCTCTGATCTTTACTTTTTGGAGGAATAGATGTGAATGGACACCATTAATTTTCCCTTTTCATTGATTAAGCCAAACCTTTATTCCTTTCTTCATTTTACATTTAATGGTTTTGCCCCTCTCATCTTCCTAACCACTTTGACATTAACTCCTTTTTCCTTTTCCCAACAAAAAATGTCTTCCCGGATCAAATCCAACAAATAATCTTATTTAACAAATGGGAAAATGCTTCATAGCACAATTAATGTTGTTTGAGTGTAAGAAAAGGAAAGGAATGATCAATTACGAATCTGTGATGATTCTACCGAAATCAGGGAGGAGAAGAGAAATTCCTCAGGGAGTTGAGAGAGTTTGAACAAAGAGTCGTTGGACATATTTTTTTAGGTTTTAAATAATAACATAACTAAACCATTATACATTTTCATTATCTTCATGACTAAGTTATAATATATTGTCTGTTTCATTTTACATCAATATTATCTCATGTCATGGAAATTTGATATCATAATGCGAGCATAACACCAAGCAACAAGTTCGAAAATTTTCTTCAAAAAGAGAATTAAATATATCAAGATTGATGTCAATGGATTCAAAAAATTAAAACAAACAACATTTATAAAGAAGAAAAATCATTTTGATCATTCTAAAATTAGTTATATGCATTAAATTAAAAGTAGGGAAGTTGGTGAAATTGTTAAAAGAAAATAAAATATATATATAACTTCATTGGAAGTTGTCGACATTCTAGTTAATGGTGATCCGAAAGGGTTTTTCTCGCCTTCGCGAGGCCTCCGGCAGGGGGATCCTCTCTCTCCCCTTCTGTTCGCCATTTGCTCCGAGGGGCTTTCTTGGCTTCTTATGTCGGCGACCACGTCAGGAATATTGCATGGAATTCGTATTAATCGGCAGTGCCCCTTCATCTCGCACCTGATGTTTGCAGACGACACAATTTTGTTCCTTCGCGTCTCAAACTCCTACATTGAATCGCTTTTATCTGTTTTTTATCGGTATAGGAGTATGAGTGGCCAGAGAGTAAACTTAGCAAAATCTGCAGTTTTGTTCAGCAATAACACTCCTCCTCTCACACAACTTCGATACAAAGAAGCTCTTTGAGTCTGGTTTCTCGGTCGCTCAAAAAAGTATCTAGGATTACCATGTATTATCCTACGGTCCAAGGAGGAAATATTCCGGTTCATTGAAGATAAAATGACGCTGCGCCTTCGTAGTTGGAAGCGGGAGTGTTTGTCGCCGCCAGGGATCCACACGTTACTGCAATCCGTCATTGCAGGATTGCCAGTTTATGCAATGTCTTGCTATGCTTTAACTGACAATATGTGTAAAGCTCTGAATATTATAATGGCTAAGTTTTTGTGGGGCCAAGTCTCTGATGATCGCCGGCTCCACTGGCTCTCCTGGGCAAGGTTAAGCCTTCCAAAAGAGGAAGGTGGATTGGGATTCCGCGACTTTGCTACTTTTAATAAGGCTTTGTTGGCTAAACAGTGTTGGCGCATCCTTACGAACCCGGATCTTTTACTGTCACGTGTCTTAAAAAGTGTATATTATTCTAATACAACGTTGCTTCTTAGTAACGGTCGGGGACGTCCCTTCTGGGGTTGGCAAAGTTTGCTAGTTGGGCGAGACTTTCTTCATTCAGGACTGGGGTGGCAGATTGGCTCAGGTATGCAGTTGACGCACTTCAGGATCTCTGGCTGCTAGGAAACACACCGTCGCGCCCATCCCTTCGTGGATTGGGGGTGTACTTAGGGCCTCTGACGGTAGCCGGCTTTGTGGCTCAGGGCAGATGGAACGTCTCGTTGCTTAGATATTGGTTCTCGGAGGACTCGGTACAGAAAATCCAGTCGATACCGCTTCCAGGTGGGGCTATAATCAAGGAGATCCTTCAGATGCAACGGGGAGCCCACTCTTGGCGCTTTATGACGGTTCACCGTTCAGGTAACAGGGCCGCCCATTACGTGGCTCGTATGGCCCTGGACAACCTCCCGGGAGTCATGGAGGTAGACATGACTTCCCGGGTTGGGACTCGATGTTCAATTCCTTGTCTATGCTTGCTGTCTCCGTATCTCCGAAAGGAGCTGCCTCGGTAAAAAAAAAAAAGTTGTCGTGGATGTTATGAAGAAGTATACTTTAATAATTTAATAGTGTTATTATGGATCTATAAATCGGGCAATGCTCTGCGATAATAACTTTCAACTTAGAATGTAACTGGTGCAAATTCTCTGATCACATCCTCGCCATCTTCATCCACGTTTCTTTGGTCATCACTAGTAGTCGGCGTTGGAGTAAGAGTGGGGTTTCATCGATGGATCATGTTGTGCGTCAGTCCGTCATCTTAGCGGAGCCTCGTGACAAGCCGGGCGAAATTTTGTGTCTTCCGCTGGGAATAGGCTGGACAAGACGCCTCATCTACACCATCATCAATCAGTATCAAATTTTATGAAGAAGCGGATGACCGATCTCCACTCTATCAACTTAACCTCCTCTTCTTCTATTTCTCTATTACCCAACATCCTTTTACTTATCTTCTACTTTAATTCAATTGTCCCTCCTTCCCTTTCTATCTCTTGCAGGATCAGGTGGCGTGGCTTCATCATTGACGCTCCATCAGCAACACCGTTACATAGGAAGGAAGAAGTGGCGGAGCCAGGGGCTCCAAGCGGTGTCCCCGGACACCGCTTGGCAAAAAAAAAAGTCTATAAATACATTAAAGTGTTATGAAAATGATGGAGAACTATGAACTATGAAGTAGAGAGAAAACACAAGAGAGAAAAATGAGAGAATTGCTTCTTCTTATTCATCCCAATAGATACAATGATGTGCTCTATTTATAGGCACATAATACATAACTCCTATAAGCTAATGTAATTACACATGAATAGAGAGAATAATGAGTCATGAATGGGCTCATATAATTACATATGAATGGGATGAAGAATGGGTCATGGAAGACATTGATTCTTATGATCAATGTTAAGGAAGCATCCTAGGTAGCATCTTATGAGAAGGTAGCATCCTATGTGAATCATGGACATTCACTACAATATTATTCATAACACTCCCCCTTGAATGTTCAATGGTTAATGATATGCCATTTACAACTTTACAAGAGAAAAATCAATAGAAGGACAATACATCTATAGGGATATAATATATTGTTCGTATAATACGCTATCACATACTACCTCATTAAAAACCTTACCAGGAAAACCCAATGGGAAAAACCATGGTTAAGGAAAAAAGAGTGCAGTGCGTATTAACTCCTCCTCATGATAGGATGACTCAAAATCGTTCAATCTTTGAACTTTAATTTTATACAAATGATCTTGATGTATGAAATAACTTTGTGAACAAATATGCTAGATTGTCACTTGATCATAATTTTCACTAGTTATTCCACTAGTATCTAGAAATTCGTGCTGGAAAAATAATTTCATCAAACACATTCTTTTAGCTTTTCTAATGCGATCGTCTTACAACTTGAGGATACATATACTCATTATGCATGATATATATGATCATGCATGTGAATGATGATGTGGCTTTATAGTTTGTTTCATGAACCACCAAATAGTTATATTGCCAAGTGAACTCAATTTATAATTGACCAACGCAAAGATCGTATCGATATTTAAAGACCATGTAACTCATTGACATGTATTTCAAGATGCTCAAATAAAATAACTTGAAATCTTATGTTATTTGAACATAACATAGTATATGCTTCAATTGATCTTCATGTCATTGAGTGAGAATAGAGTATAATCTTGCCAAAATAACAATTGATAGATGAATTAAGTCTTATAAGACTAGCAAGATTCATGAGTGCTCTTGTTGCACTAAGATACGATACTTCAGGACAAAATGATTCTTACTTTACTGATGTATATTGACATCTACTCACATATAATGATCTTACTACCATCAAGGTAGTTATGGACAATATATATCCATATCGAAATTTTTCAACATTTCGGTAATGTATCTTTGTTGATAAACAACAATCATGTTTGAGAGATGCTCAATCTGCAAGTGATTTGCAATGATATTGTTTCATATCTTTCATCTCAAACTCTTTAATCAAATAGCTAATTTCTTTGAGAAACTCTTCACGAGTCTCAATAGCTAATCAAATAGATAATAAGATGATGACTTCTTAACCTTTGGAAATAAAGAAAACGCATTTTCAAAACAAAAAAAAAGTCATAGAAATTTTGGTACGATATAATTTCATCAAGAATTAAATATAAAATATTGACAAATAAAACATAGAAAATATTTGGTATACGAAATATATCATTCTTTCTCAATCTCATAATGACGTCAATTCAATAATATTATTGAATACTGTTCACGTGAACTTGACTTATTGTTCGCATTTAGCAAGACTCATTCCGAAAATTTCATATACGCATATATGTCATTATTAGACAACTCATACATATAGGTTGTAATGACATCCATCAAAGACAAATATTTCCCTTCACAAACTGCCAGACTAATCATATAATGAAAAGTTGTTGCATCCACCAAATGAAAATATGTTTCATCATAACCAATAGTATAAGGTTTTTGTCATTGTACAAAACCTTTCAGAATGAGATGTCTTATAACCCACAACTTTACGATTTTCATTATAATCGCAGTGGGATAAATATATATGTCTCGTTTGCTTACATCTTCATGTGTAGAGACTTTTTTATAAAAAAAAATTTTTCATTTTTCTAGGAAATATAATATTGTCGCAATCATATTTTGCCATTTCCAATATTCTTTCTTTGCATGCATTAATGAATTTGGCTCATGATCCTCATTTTCACTTATCAAATTTAGTGTTGCATTGTAATAAATTTTTTACATCAACGTTGACTTCATCATGATTCCAAAGTTTCATCAAATACATTGATATATCTTTCATTCATAATTATCAGGTACCTGATGCTCTTTAGGAGCACATGTATTTGTTTGATATCCTTTATCTTACCCTCAATTTTGACCATCTTAATTTAAAGCTCATTTTCACGTTTTGAGGATTTATATCTTTGGAATCGATTGATTTTTCATACTTCATGAGTGCTTTAGACTCATTTGTGTTTTTACCAATACGAAAACACTTATGTTGGAGCAAATGTAGTTGGCATAAGAGATTTTTATGTCACTATATCCGGGTCGTTGAAACATCTGGCAGTTGATTAACTGAACTATGTTAATGAATTATCCTTATGAACTTCAAGTTCATACTGTTTTAGTGCGATGATCAAAATGAGATAATGATAATTCATTCCAACGAATCTCTTTGCCAAACCTTTTTTTATGTTGGGAAATTTGAATCACAAAATGATGTGTTCATCTAAGTGAGTCATCTATAGATCTCCCGACAATAGTGTAAATATTTTACTATCAACGAAGACTCGTACCCAACATATATAATTTCTCAATCTCTATTATTAGACTTATCTTAATGAATTGTGGTGGAGCAATTGAGATGTATATATCACATCTAAATATTCTTATATGGGAAATATGAGGTTTTGACCCAAAATCAATTATAACAGGGGAACTCATTATAACTCGTTGGCGTAATGCGAATTTATGTTTTTCATGTAGAGTAACACGTATATAAGATAATGAGAATATTTATTCTTAATGATGTATTTCACTTATTGGATATCGTGAAAATGTGCTCATAATCAAAATGATTGAGCTAATAATCTCGCGAATTGGATGTTGCGAGTAAATACCTAGACATGTGAATGTCTAGTTGATGCATCAATTAAAATATCTAAATGGATAATATGTTGGGTGTATCTTATGGATCCAAATATCACCCTTAATTCTTTAGGTAAGCAATTCATTGCTTATTTTTGTCAATAGTTATCCAATAATCAACTTAGATTGATGTGTGTGGAATGTTTCAAAATTAACCACATATATTCTCAATTTTGCATAATTGTAGAACCGGGATGGTTTAACCGGTTATGCCAAATAATTTTGCCAGGAGAAGTAAACTTTTAGTTTACATTTGTAAGAGCTTCAATGTGATGATAAATTATAGTACTTCCAATATTTTTGTCATCATAATCTATATATGTGAATATGATGAACATACATTCATTATCTTGTCTTTGTTTTCACAATATGATATCCATTAATGTGATATCTTTAAAACTTAATATATTCATACACAATTGTGTAAAATATAATGCACACCATCAATATGGAATCTCTTTCCTCAATGTAATAACTTTGGAGGATGTAATAGATTATAAATTTTATCAATGTGGAAATTTTCATCGATTGAATAATATAAGCTCTTTCTAGTATTAGTTTTGGCTTTTTTCCATATTATAAAAAGAGTATTTCTCCTTTATTGAAGATATCTGCTGATACATCATCGATAATGTATATCGAGATTACTTGATGTTGATAGTGCTTGTAAATAATCTCATTTAAAACGAGAAATAAAATATCACAATTTTAAATTATCGATATCACAAATAGGTGGCGATTGTTCTCATCACAATCAGTAAAGATGATATTTTTCGAATAATCGATAGTAATTTGATCCACCATTTGTAATTGTACAACTAATACGATGTATGAATAATTCTTATTCCATTAGAATCATTGCATACTCCTTACTAGATGTTGAATTTATCACTTTATTCATCAAGAATTTTCAACTTCCATTTGGAATATACTTTCTTTGTAATTCGCCTTACAATGACATCCAAGCAAAATATTGTTTGCATATATAAATAATGATCATGTCATGTCATATTCACTCTTTGAAATGATATAACATATGTAATTTGATGCATTCCATTGCAATAGTTCTTTTGCTATCATGTCTCTTAATACATTCATATCGTGGATTGTAATAGTATCTTATAATTTACTTCATGGAATGTGATACCGTATTTTGGACCATTGACACTGAATCATATACATCATTTATTACCCAATATAGGGAATTGTAATAGTGTTATCCGGACTATGATCATCCAAACAAATTTGATAGTTGTATCACCATTTATGTGGTCATATTCATTCTCTCTTTCAAGTTTGTGAAAGACACTTGAATTTTCATTCTTATGACCATTACAATCATAGATGAATGTCTTCTTTTGTTCACTTGTGGAAACATAGATATTGTCACTTTATAGACATTATTATAATCATTCATATCAAGGAATGATATCATGTCTCATGGATCATCAACATTTGAGACATATAAGATAATCCATTTTCTTTGGATAACATGTGTATCTTGGTACACTTATATATTCTCTTGGAATGCAATTGTATATTCCAAAGTATTGGTTCGAATACCAATCTTTCTCACATGAATCATAATCATGTTTTGCTACTTTTGATTTGAAGAAATGTTCTAGCATATGTGTTGGATATATTCTCTTTGAGAAATGACATATAGTCTTATAGACTATTGATATACGAATAAATTCCAACATCCAACCATCATTGTTTCTAGAATCATCATAACGAATAGCTTTCCCCAAGAGAAACAATAAAATAATAACGTATATGAACAATAACTAATTGAAACTTCATAATACATAGTTCATACCTTATGTGACGATCTTGTTCTCCAAGGAGTAAAACTTCATGAAACTCCAAGATGGCAGAGCTTCGTGATGATAACGTGTTATGAAAATGATGGAGAACTATGAACTATGAAGTAGAGAGAAAACACAAGAGAGAAATATGAGAGAATTGCATCTTCTTATTCATCCCAATAGATACAATGATGTGCTCTATTTATAGGCACATAATACATAACTCCTATAGGCTAATGTAATTACACATGAATAGAGAGAATAATGAGTCATGAATGGGTTCATATAATTACATATGAATGGGGAGAAGAATGGGTCATGGAAGACATTGATTCTTATGATCAATGTTAAGGAAGCATCCTAGGTAGCATCTTATGTGAATGTAGCATGCTATGTGAATCATGGAATTCACTACAATATTATTCATAACATAAAGCATATTCAGTTTTTTTCAGTTGACACGTCAACATTTTGGGGATTTTTTCTGATAAATAAAAATTTTATTTCTTTTCTCATGTACAAGGATTGAACTCTCAACCTTATGTTTAAGAGACAAAGTGAACAACCAATAATACCACACCTAATGATTACAATATCTTGTTCTTTAATCAAAGAAAAGTGACAGTGTTTTTAACGTAACAACAAGAAAGCATAACTATAATGCTTTTGTTTATCATATCTCTAACAATTGATAAAAAAATTATAGTTTTTTTACCAACATATGAATTAAATTATTATATATTAAAAAATAGAAATAAAAAAGATAGAAAAAAATTCAACGACACGTCTAAGTAATCTAAATAAAAAACAATTTTCCACTAAAATATTAACAAAAAAATCGGCTGATGGGCCGATGATAATCTATTATATTTATATTGTTAATGTCTAGATTTGAACTTTGGACACCACTTGAATAACTTAAAATTCTTATTATTTAGTCAATTTAATATTTTTTCAATAATAATTATACATTAATAAATAAAATATTTAATTCTAATTCCTACAATCCTAGTGCTAGTCCGTTACGTCCGTAGAAAAATCAACAAATAATTATGAAGTAGGAATATGTTAGTCATCAAGTTGCTTTAGGACTCAAGGGCGAATTCGGGGGACCCGACTCACCCCTCTTTCGGTTCCAAGCTTCAAAATTGAGTATATTTTATTCGGTATTTTGAATCCGATTCAGTGCATTTTTCGAATTCGACTTAGTGCATATTTGAATAAAAGTCTAAATCTCTATAGCCCATTTAATTAGAAGTGTAAAACTAGAACAAGTCACAAAGTCCATATTTAATTTAGGGTTAATGCACCTTTTTGCCCCTCTACTATGCAAAGTTAACAAATATACCCTTTTACTATTTTCTAACTGATTTAACACCCTCTACTTTGAAAAGTTTAACAAATATGCCCCTACATTTATATTTTTATCCATTTTTCGTTTAATAAGTTGATTATACATGTTATGTCATATTATTTGTCATCAACATCGCTAATTGGGATGTCCACAAGGTGAAAAATATTTAAATTAAAAAGAAAAGATAAAGGAAAACCAATTATAATCACTATTATGTACGGAGGCGTTTGCAGTATTCTTTTTTAATTTTCTTTCTAATTTAAATAATTTTTTATTGTGAACATTCCAAAAAGCTATAAGGTGTACAAATAATATGATGTGACACGTACAATCAACACATCGGATGGAAAATAGATGAAAAGTTAAAAAGAGGGGCATATTTGTTAAAGTTTTCAAAGTAAAGGGTGTTAAATCTGTTAGAAAATAGTAAAAGGGTATGTTTGTTAACTTTGCATAGTAGAAGGGTAAAAAGGTGTATTAACCCTTTAATTTATATCTATTCATAACTATACCAATTTTAATATAGAAAGAAACAAAGCCTAATACATATATTGTGAAAGTGGATTTGAAATTGGATTAGCGAGTCGTTTGGATGGGTGATTTGGGAGGAGGAGATTTCAAATGTCTAGAGACTTGAAATAACATGAGAATTGAGGTTCCCTTGTTGAGGGAAGAAATTCAGAAAATTAAAAACTAAAAATTACATTCACATTACAAATGACAAATATATCCTTCATTAAAATTGTGAATATGGGGAATTAGTTGAGGGCAACTAGTAATTTGCCTCAAATCTCTCTCAAACTCTCCAAATTTCTACTTTTTTGTGGTGATTTTAAAATCACTCTCAAATCTCTATTGGCCCACCAAAGAGATTTAAAATCTCTCCCAATCTCCCTACAATTTTATAGCTCAAACAAGTGATTTTATTGAACTCTCTAGGGAATGGATTTTGGCCCCAAATCACCCAATATCCCCACCCCAAATCTCTAATACAAACAACCCCTAAGTTTATAATTTTGGATCACTTTTCAAGGGTTTTCTTTCCGCTATTGTTCTTCCGTCAGTCTGTGCTTCTCGCCACTATTATCCTCAGCTGAGTAGCTGACAACCCACTCAACCACTCCAATTTTCATTCCACTACACGCCAAAACTCGATGTGGATTATTGTAAGGTGAATTATTATTATTATTTTAATAATTTTTTGGACACCACTTGGTAAAATTCCTGGCTACGCTACTGAAAGGAAGTCTTCAGGGATGGGTCATCGAATAGTTTTTGGTGACTAACCATCAACCACCTTGACCATCGACGGCAAACCGAGCACGAACGACAGCACCGAGAGTTCCTCTTCATCGTCCTCCTCTGGCGCCATGGAAGAAGTCATCACCGTAAACCGCGTAATCGTCTTAAATGTTATGCCCGCCCAACCAACCGCTACTCCGACGGTCGCATCGTCATCGACTTCATCACCCAGTCCCTCAACCTCCCTCCATACATGGATCTAATCAAGCAGGCCAATGCGACAGGCGGTGGGGAGTGAATTTCACGGTCGGGGTTCCACGTCGATAATCCACAGGTTCTTG
Source organism: Linum lewisii (assembly GCA_034768395.1). Lineage (NCBI taxonomy): Eukaryota > Viridiplantae > Streptophyta > Magnoliopsida > Malpighiales > Linaceae > Linum > Linum lewisii. The sequence continues at coordinate 19,052,194 of CM068296.1, read as the reverse complement.
GAGAGGCGAGTTGGTGTAGTGGGTGGGGGAGATTGGGTTTTATGACTACGCTTACTTTCTTGGATCTGAATTTTCCGGTGATACGATCTGAAAGCTTGGCATCACCAATGTCACCAGAGTCATTGAGGTAAATGAAATAGATTTGTCAATAAATGTACACTTATAATTACTTCTTAATTTGATTTCAGATAAAACGACGAAGGAGAAGAAAGGCCTATGGAGATGCTGCCATAACTGCAACTGATAGGGAACAATTTCATTTCCAGTTGAACTGGAAGTTGATGACGGAGGAGACGATTTTCCAGGCCACACTGACGACGGTTTTGAGGCAAAGACAACGAGTTTTTTTTCCTCCTTTTCCCTTTTTCTTTCTTTTTCTTTGCATTTTCGTCCTTTATATTTATATTTATTTTTATTCTCATTGTTTCGTATCCTAATTTTTCATTTGAGTAGTTTGTAGCGTTTGACATGTAAGTCTTTATTATCTATTAATTATATTTTTCTCTATATCTTTCTTGTTTTGTTACTTATTTTCGTTCTTAATTTTTTTCATTGGGTTGTTTGTCCGAGCTTTTTCCATAACTACATGTTTAATAGTATATTGTTGAGCATTTGACTCCCTTGTCTACCGTTGATTTTTATCGTCGGTTAAATGGTTACACTTGCTAGCTACTTTTTCTGATGGCTGCATACAGGCTTGTTGGCAACTCTAGACTTCCATCTTATCCAGGTACATCCGATCCTTGTATACTAATATTTTTTACTTTCACGATGTGCTCTTGCTGTCGATGGGTTGGTTTCTTGCAGGTGGATATAGAACGAGGTTGGAAATTAAAGATGTGGAGCTAGTCTTACTGAAGCTATTGGCTGGTCATGTTCATTCAAATCCTGGAGGGGCTATTGTAGAAGAGATTATTCAGTGACAGAGGAGCTCCTGCTTTGCGTTTCACGACGATTTGCCGTTCAGAAAACAGATTCGCCCATTACGTAGCTTGCATGACCCTGACTAACCTCCTAAGAGTTATAGAGGTAGACATGACTTCCTGAATTGGAACTTGATATTGCTTCCTTTTTGTGATAAATGTTTGTGTCTCTCCGCAAGGAGCTGTCTATGAAAAAAAATTGTAAAAAATGTCGGGGTCGTTTGTCAAGTAGAATTGGGAGAGGAAGAATTGAATTAGCTAGAAAATTCAACTAGATGGAGAATTGGAGAAAATTGTCTGCTTCGAAAGTAGACCGTTCGGAGGAGAGAATGTTAGAGATTGTGTGGTGGAGAATTGAATATAATAAAATAAATTCAAAATCAAAACTGAATTGTAAAATACTAGAAATAACCAATTCTCACAAATTCTCCCCAATTCTATCCCCTCCATTATAGAATTGAAATACACCCAATTCTCTGTGGGTCCCACCGTGAGGAATCTGAAATCTCTACAATTTCCTCTTCAATTCAACATGTCGAACGAGCTATTTAAATAATTTTATAATAGGCTTCAATTCAACCCAATTCTCCGGCCCCAATTCACCCTGACGAACTACCCCGTCATCTAATTCCCAAAAAATTTCCACCAAAATTGTTTTTTTCCATTTTTATCCCTGCATTCATTTTTTCATTTTGAATTTAGGATTGTCTTCATGTTTGATCCAACGATGGATGCTCGCTTAGATCTGAGAAATTTCGCTTTCAGATCAATAATCAAACTATTCGACCCCCCCCCCCCCATCTCACTCAACATGACTTTTTCCTTAATTCACCATATCCAAAGTTGCTTCTATCACAACAAAGCCACACCGAATGGAGACATTCTCGCAAACAAATCAATACAAATACCATTTCCATGTATCCCCATTCTTAAATGATCTGACTACACATTCAGCGTCTGTATCTGACTGCACTTGCTACTTTCCCATCATAGCTAATCAGTCTTCTGTTTAAACAACAACAGTTGCCTGTCTCAATCTGCGCTGATGAATATCCCAATTATACACCCGAGCAACTGTCACCTGTCAAATGCAGTTTACATGTCATGAGCTACTGCTTAATTTTCAAGATGCAAAATATGAAACGCCCCTTTTGAGTATCACACATTAGTCAGACACAACTGCTTATGTGCATATCAACTATACCTGTGTTATTGTAACTTGGTCCCTTAGGAACTGCAAATCAGCTATAAGGACTTCCAAACTAGCTTTAGCATTCTCTAAATTTTTCTCCAGCATAGCTGTCGCCTGCATCATAGTACCAAGAGGAAATCTTGCACTTAAAACAACCTCGAAGCAAATATAAAACCTTAAAACAAGCAGCACCAAGTCCCAACCTCTTCACACGAATACTCCAACATAACATTTGCCCCAGCCACAAACAAACTGAGTTGCTTTCATCAATACGAGCCCGAGAATAGATGCCTTCAGCGATTTCAAAGTCGGTAACAAGTTCTTGTACTCCAAATATGAAACCAGAAAATTACCAACAGTATCATATATGCTTCAGGAGTTCAAGTTGCAATCAGTGAAGCAGGAAGTCTGACATAAGACAAACTTTATTCAAAATATCAAGAGTTTTGTGGCACCACAAGCATACACATCCAGTTACATTGTTCAGGTGTTTTCCAACAAGTTATGACCATAGCTTGACAGTTGAACATCCAGGCATGTACAAAACCCAAAAAAATGGCTATGATTCAACATCTTCCTTACTTGACAACCAATGAGCTAGTTAAAACTTAAAAGCATGAAAACATACACAGCAGAAAGACAGAAGGAAACAGGACATTAGTACATAACAAAGCTAATAAGTAATAACTGCGATAGAAAATTTGCAGTATGATAATATATCCAAGAATTTGAAAGAACAACCATGTTTAGGCAAAATAGAAACTTAGTGGACATCTGAATTGTGTCTCTGCTGGTTGGTAATTTGGAAGATATAAGATAAATGACCTCTGGAACATAAACATATGCATGCTTAAAGGTTTAAGAAACTAAATGAATGAAAATCTTATGATCATGTTGCGATGGAAATTGCATGTCTTGCTATCCTGACTAACGAAGCCAATCAAATGCACTACAAGGTGAGGAACAGTACAAGTCAACTCTAAAAGTAGGCAGCAATCGTCTTCATATAGCTAACATGATATCACGAGCTAGAAAAACGAACCTCACTAGTACCCTTCTTAGATTGCAATGTGGCAACCACATCCAAACATTTCTTAATGTCAGGGATCTTTGCCTGAAACCCATTATTAGGAAGTCGTCAGGAATTTTAGATTGTAAAGTAGAAAGCATATAAACTACTTTGCATGCATAACAATGTCCGAAGACCATCAAGTTTCTAAGACTAAAAGCTACTATTACGATTCATTTCCTAATCAGCTATATAAGACACTTCACTATAACCATTCATCTTTTCAGTTCAGGTTACGAAATCTATGAATAACGACTACGCAATAGGTTCAGAAATATTTATATCCAAACATACTAAAATTCGTTGCTTAAGCAAGATCCATACTGAGATTGACAAGTTGAAATGACAGACTGAAAGAACTTGTGACAAGTGGCACCATAACAATAGCATTATACCTCCTAAGCAGACAGAAGCAGTACCTGAAGGTCCCTTTGCTGAGCAAGCAGCTTCATTTCCACCACTTTATACTGCTGAAGTCTACATGAGACATTCAAACAAAATTAGAAAAGAACCCATTTCCACTATACTAAGAACAGTTGTAGACATTACAATGTCCCAAGCACGGGAAATTTGAGAAAATTAACTGAAACAGAGGAAAAGTCAGGAGGAGGAAGGCAGACCTTTCTTGGAGGAAAGTGAGGGCAGAGTTGGCATCGAGGCCAGATTGTGTAAGATAGATCTCGACATCTTCGACGAACTGAGCTCCCGGTATACCTCTCCTCTCGGTTGCCGTTGACAATGCTGATGAGGAAGCCATTAATGAAGAATTGGAGGGGGTTAGGGTTTTCAGGCTTTAGCTAAGCAATGGAAATTTGAAGAACTAGAAACGAATCAGGAAGACTGATTGAGAGTCGATCGAGAGAGAGAGCGCGTGTTGTTGCTAATGATAGTTCTGATGGTGAAATGCTGGTGGTGTTTGCTGGCTGTACTAGAACTGATGATGAATGGATTCTTGATTCTGCCTGCACCTTTCATATGTGCCCTAACAGGGATTGGTTTTCCAGTTATGAATATGTTAATGCTGGTGGAACTGTTTTGATGGGTGATAACTCATCCTGTAAGGTTGCAGGGATTGGATCTGTTCAGATTAAGATGTTTGATGGTGCAGTTAGAACTTTGACAGATGTCAGACACATACCAGATCTGAAGAGGAACCTAATTTCATTGAGTACTCTTGATGTAAAAGGGTATAAGTACACCGGTGAAGGTGGAGTTTTGAAGGTTTCCAAGGGGTCTCTTGTGGTCATGAAAGGTGACATGAAAGCTGCAAATCTGTATCATCTAAGAGGTAGCACAGTTACAGGTAAAGCTGCTACAGTTTCAAATTCCTTATCTGATTCTGATGCTACTAATCTTTGGCATATGCGTTTTGGGCATATGAGTGAAGCTGGTATGACAGAGTTGAGCAAGAGAGGACTTCTTGCTGGATGCAATGCTAGTAATCTGGAGTTCTGTGAGCATTGCGTGTTTGGTAAGCATAAGAGGGTGAAATTTAATACTTCAGTTCATACTACTGAATGTATTCTTGATTATGTGCATTCTGATTTGTGGGGTCCGTCTCGAGAACCATCTTTAGGTGGTGCTCGATATATGCTAACAATTATTGATGACTACTCTCGACAAGTGTGGTCTTATTTCTTGAAACACAAATCAGATGCATTCTCAACTTTCAAGGAGTGGAAAACTATGGTTGAGAGGCAAACTGAGAAGAAGGTGAAGAAGCTTCGCACTGATAATGGGATGGAGTTTTGTTCTGACGAATTCCAATCTTATTGCAAATCTGAAGGTATTATGCGACACTACACTGTTCCTCATACCCCTCAATAGAATGGTGTAGCAGAGCGAATGAACAGGACCATCATTTCTAAAGCTCGCTGCATGTTATCCAATGCTGGGTTGCCTAGACGTTTCTGGGCAGAAGCTGCTTCGACAACTTGTTATCTAATTAATCGCTCTCCCTCTATTGCGATTGACAAGAAGACTCCTATTGAGGTATGGTCTGGTTCTCCAGCTGATTATACTATTTTGAGAGTATTTGGTTGCACTGCTTATGCTCACGTTGATAATGGAAAGTTAGAGCCTAGAGCAGTTAAGTGCATCTTTCTTGGTTTTAAATCTGGTGTCAAAGGTTACAAGTTGTGGAATCCAGAAACAAGAAAGGTGGTGATTAGTAGGAATGTTGTCTTCAATGAATCTTTGATGTTACTTGACAAGAAGTCTATAATGATCCTGTTGAGATTGAGCAGGAATCAACTGTGCAGGTGGAGAAATCTATGGATTTTGATGAAGAATCAGAAAATATTGTTGTGGATGTTATGGATACTGTTGATACATCTACTGTTGAACATTTTCCTAATATTGTTGACCCTCCACCACCACAGTCTATTGCAGCTGATAGGCCTAGGCGGCAAATTTGTCCTCCTAAGCGATTAATACAAGAAGTGAATGTTGCTGCTTATGCATTGAGTATAGCTCAGGAGATTGAAGGTGGAGCAGAACCTGCTTCATATTCTGAAGCTGTTAAATCTCCTGACTGCAATAAGTGGATGACTGCAATGCATGAAGAAATGGAGTCACTTGACAAGAATGGTACTTGGGAACTTGTCAAGTTGCCTAAGGAGAAGAAGCCTATCCGCTGTATGTGGATATTCAAGAGAAAAGAAGGTATCTCACCTATCGAGGAGGCGAGGTATAAGGCGAGGCTAGTCGCTAAAGGTTACAGTCAGATTCCAGGTATCGATTTTACTGATGTTTTCTCTCCAGTCGTGAAACATAGCTCTATTCGTACTCTTCTTAGCATTGTGGCAATGCATGATTATGAGCTTGAGCAGTTAGATGTCAAAACTGCATTTTTACATGGTGACTTGGAAGAAGATATTTATATGGACCAACCTGAAGGGTTCATTGCTCCTGGAAAAGAAAACCTTGTTTGCAGTTTGAAGAAGTCTCTTTATGGTTTGAAGCAATCTCCTAGGCAGTGGTACAAAAGGTTTGATTCCTTTATGATCTCTCAAAACTTCAAGAGATCTGATTATGATAGTTGTGTTTACTTGAAGTTTGTTAACGGTTCACCCATATATTTGCTGCTTTATGTTGATGATATGTTGATTGCTGCAAAAGACAAAGCAGAAATTTCTAAGCTGAAGAAGCAGTTGAATAGTGAATTTGAGATAAGGATTTGGGTGAAGCAAAGAAGATTCTTGGAGTTGAGATCATTAGAGACAGGAAAGCTGGTTATCTATACCTTAGTCAACAAAGGTATATTGAGAAAGTTCTCCGTCGCTTCAACATGCATGAAGCAAAACCAGTGAGTACTCCCTTAGCTGCACATTTCAGACTGTCATCACTTGGTTGTCCGCAGTCTGATGATGATATTGCATACATGTCTAGAGTTCCATATTCTAGTGCTGTTGGTTCCCTAATGTATGCTATGGTTTGCTCTCGTCCTGATTTATTACATGTTTTGAGCGTGGTTAGTAGATATATGGCTAATCCTGGTAGAGAGCATTGGCAAGCTGTGCAGTGGATTTTCAGATATTTGCGTGGTACTTCTAAAGCTTGCTTGCAGTTTGGAAAGTCCAGAAATGGACTTGTTGGCTATGTTGATGCAGATTATGGTGGAGACTTGGATAGTAGAAGATCACTCACAGGTTTTGTATTCACCATCGGTGGTTGTGCTGTGAGTTGGAAAGCTAGTTTGCAGAGTTCTCCTGCCTTGTCTACTACAGAAGCAGAGTACATGGCTGTTTGTGAAGCGTGTAAGGAAGTTGTTTGGTTGAAGGGACTATATGCTGAGTTTCTTGGAGATAGTTCATGCATTACTATATTCTGTGATAGTCAGAGTGCGATTTGTCTTACAAAGGATCAAATGTATCATGAGAGATCGAAGCATATTGACGTCAGGTATCACTACATTAGATGGGTCATTGCTAAAGGAAAGGTTAAGGTGATTAAGATCAGCACTCATGACAATCTAGCTGATATGATGACGAAGGCAGTTCCTGCTGCTAAGTTTGAGCTATGCTCGAGCTTAGTAGGTATCACTCTCTAGTCCAGGAGGGACTTTGGCGCACGACGGTGATTGCTCATTTTTGGAGGAGATTTGAAGTTTGCTACAAGAGGAATTCGTCTCAAGGTGGAGTGTTGAAGTTAGGTGATCCAAATTCCCTAACTTATGGGCTAGCCTCTTTTAGGCCCATTAGGTTATTAACCCTATTAGGGTTTTGTATCTCCATCCTATATATACCCCTTGTTAGCTGTAGGGAAACTCAAGCCGCACTTTGTAAAATCCAATGTTGTCAGGACCGGACCGGTCGTCGAACCGGTATAGTGAGAGGTTTGAGGGTTAAAGGTTCAACCGGGATTAAACCGTAAAAACCGGTACAAGGAACCGGTACTCTATTATTTATAAAAATTATATATGTAATGTAGATTATGTACTGAAATGTAACAATACGTTTGCATATATTTTATTAATCATATTTCCATAGTGTGGGTACTAAAATGTAATTTTACTTCCTATATAAATGGGACTCTTCTTAACCCTTAACAAACCCTAAACATTCCGCGTTTGTCCTTCTTCTTCTCCGCCTCCTGCCTCTCCATCACCAAAGTATTCTGTCTCTTCTTCCTCTTTCTACTCTTCTCCTCAAGATATGACTCTTCAAGATCCATTCTATCCCCTACTTAACTTGTTCCTCTCAATCGATTGCCTTGATTATGGGCACTCAAACTGATTTCGACAATGGAGTTTCGAAAAAAAAAACTCTGATATAGAAGGACGACGACAATGGAAGGAGGTGGTTGTTGGTTCCAACTTAGGACATGGGGTTGGACGAAATCGAAAAAGAAAATCTCACTCCATTGTTTCGATTTCGTTTTTTCTTCATCCACTTAGTGTTTTGAGTTCCGGCCGGCCAAAACCGTTAGATACGGTTCGAACGGTTTTTATGATTTTCGCGGGTCGAACCGATTTTTTGCCTGAATTGAACCGTTCTCATTTTCCCCTCGAATCGGACCGGATTGAAGGTCGGTTCCCCGGTTTTCCGGTCCAACCGGCCGGTCCGGTCCGGTTTTAATAACACTGGTAAAATCCCTACATCTTGTATTATCTCATCTTAGTGGAGCTTTCGTCGCCGTCGTGCGTCCGTGGTTTTTTCCTGCAAGGGTTTTCCACGTTGAATCGTTGTGTCGTCTCTCTCGATCTTATTTCTATTTCCGCTTATTGCTTGTCGATTTCTATCAAGTGGTATCAGAGCTCTTGGTTTCTTGAAATCAGGGTTTCATCGACATGGCTTCTCTGAAATACGATCTTCCCCTTTTGGAGACAGACACACGATTTTCTCTATGGCAAGTGAAGATGCGAGCTGTTCTATCAAATATAGATCTGAAGGAGGCGCTGGATGGATTTAGCAAAGCTTCCACTGAGTGGACAGCAGAAGAGAAGAAGAAGGAACGGAAAGCCCTCTCACAGATTCAACTTCACTTATCTAATACTATTTTGCAGGAGGTTATGAAGGAAAAGACTGCTGCTGGATTATGGCAGCAACTTGAAAAGCTGTGTATGACGAAAACTCTTACCAGCAAGATGAATCTCAAGCAAAAGTTGTTTTCACACAAACTGCAGGATGGAGGAAGAGTGCAGGAGCATATTTCTGAATTTAAAGAAATTGTGGCTGACCTTGAATCCATGGAGGTAAAATATGACACAGAAGATTTGGCTCTTATTCTTTTGTGTTCTCTACCGAGTTCTTATACAAATTTTTGAGATACAATTTTGTATAGTAGAGATACTCTCACCCTTGATGAAGTTTATGATGCTTTAAAGTTTAAGGAAACAATGAGACAGATGGTTGGTGAGAGTTCTACCTCTCATGGAGAGGGCTTATATACTCGAGGAAGACAAAAGGAGAAAAGTTCTAGCCATAGATCTAGAGGCCAAAGTTCGAACAATTACAAAGGTCGCTCAAAATCCAGACCAAAGTCTAAGTCATGCAGATATTGCAAGAGAGACGGTCACGACATATCTGAATGTCGTCACCTTCAATATAAAGAAAGGAGAGACCAAGGTAAATCAGAAGATGGAGGTAAGGCCTCTGTTATTGCTTGTCGATTTCTAACAGCGCGCAGAAGTGAAACGGAGAGAATCAGAGACTTTCAAGTTTCAACACGGATGGCGACAAGGAAAAAAGATGCCATTTTAAATTCATTCCTCGAGTGGGCTGGGCTTTGGACCTTCAGTGCAAGTTTCGTTTCTTGTTGACAAGTTTGTCAAGATAGTATATTGTATAGGAGGGATTGGTTTCTTGTTGACTAGTTCTCATAGTTAGGGTTTGTTGTACCAATGAAGGTCAAACTCTACTTTTTGGAAGAAGCTTAGGACAACAGGTTATCAGTACGAACTTCCAGCTCTCTTAAACATGTTACCTTACTTAACAACAAGAGCAACATTCTTTTTTTTATATATCACACTTGCAAATTTACTCGCTTTGAGGTCAAGGCTTTTGATTGATTAACAAAAGTTGTTGGAGGTGCAACCTTTACGACCTTTGTAGGTTTAGGGTTTAACTCTAATGCCTTTGCACTCATGGCCTGATTGTAAGCGGTCATATCCAACTTTTTCTTATGCATTGCATGGAGAGTCAGAATCATAGTTATGCGCATCCATGTTCATCAGTATGAACTTCAATTGGAGTTTAGGGTCCATGGTGGATATCATGAGTAGAAACCGTTCTAGCCTTCTCGCTAAGAACAAATGCATTGTCTCTCTCCTCTTTAGAGGAGGTTTCAGTTAGATAAGTAAGTGGGGTTGTGAGGACATCTAACTTGTTATTAGCCTTCCCAAATTGGAAAGTTGGTGAGGGCTTCTCTAAGCCTTTCAACATACATATATGTGTGAGTCTCTCTTTCTCAAGGATTGTATTGTTTTAGCCATTATATCTGCAAAATAAGTGCAAAAACAATTTGTTTCAATTAGTATATAGCTCAAAATTTCAGTAAACAAAGAGTTTATGTGTATTTCATTCACAAAAAGAGTCTCTTAGAATGGAATATTTCCAAGATCTTAAATCCATCAAAAAGTTGATCATACTTTAGCACGGCCACTAAAATTTTGCAATTTAAGTAGACCAACAACTTTTAGTCAATCACAACTCATTTTGCGAGTACTCTTGATTGATAAAATGACATTCACAAAATCAACTATGCTTCGAAACATAACTTTATCTTTTGTATTCGTTAAGTATAACAAAAAACGAAGTTATGGACTCCTAAGATTCACCATTTCTATCCAAATTTTCATATAACGGGTCATTCGGTCGCCCAACTCGTTACCGGGTGGCTATATTTAAAAATTAGTTCGGGTGACTGAATGACCCGTTACCCGACTCGTTACCGGGAGGCTATATTTGAACGTTCAGTTGGTCGACCAAATGACCCGTTACTCGACTCGTTAGCAGGTTACCGGGCGACCAAATTATATAAATATTTTCGAAAGGTTTCAGAGCGAGTCAACCAGTTAGATCCACTATAGTTTATAATAACTTCAGCGTTAAACCACATTGTTATACTCATCAATTTAATGTACCTGTACAATTTGAAAAATATTGATGAAACATTCATAAAATAATTATATGTAAAAATACCTAAACATATATAAGACTTGATACATGAACACCAAAATGGAATTCCCTAGAAATTAAGAAATCGCCAATTGTATTGGCGTTTTTGTGATATTGTGACAAAAGTTTCCCCTATTTTGTATTAGGGTTATTATTTCTAAAATGCTCTAACTTTGGCGATTTATTTTAAAAATGCACTAAGTTTCGGAAACCCCAAATCTATCACAGACTTAACACCGTTAGTCCTGCTTTGTAAAGTTTTAGACATTTTGAACCAAGTTGCTAACGGAATTAATTTTTAAGTTATTTGTCTTCTAAAATTAGTAACTCAAGTTTTCCGAAATGCATTTTAGACCCTCATCAATTCAATCCCTTACAAATCCTCCCAAACCCTTCCTCTTCTTCGACTCCAACCAACTCCCGCAACCAGCTTCCACCCACGCACCTGACCGCCGCCGCCAACCGACCCCCGCCGCCAACCGCCGCCCGACTCCGACCAGCCCAACAAAACCCCAAAAGGGGCAGAGCCCTTCTTCTCTTTCGTCGAGGAAGAGGAAATCCGAAGACGATAGCAGCTCCACCGAGGAGGACGACGAAGAATCCCAAAAGCGGCCACGGGAGGAGGAAGTAATCAAGGCTAAGATCTCTAATGTCTATGTCAGAACCGAAGCCTCCAATACAGGACTCGTAAGTCAAGCATAAACCCTAATCCCTAATTTGATTTGGGAATCTAGGGTTTCAGTTAATTCAATTTTTTTTGAAACCTGCAGATTGTGAAGGATGGATATCAATGGAGGAAATACGGGCAGAAGGTGACCCGAGATAACCCTTGCCCTAGAGCTTACTTCAAATGCTCTTTTGCTCCTAGCTGCCCTGTCAAGAAGAAGGTAACCTCTCAAGCCTTTCGAACCTTTTGAATCCGAATCGAATTGATTCCATTCCATAAGTCAATTGTTGATTGTATCTTATATGGTTACAGGTTCAAAGGAGTGTTGAGGATCAATCAGTAGTAGTTGCAACTTATGGAGAGCACAACCATCCATCAGCAGCAGCACCAGAAGCAACTTCAACTTCGAGCTCCAGCGACCGCAGATTAACCATTGCTGCCGCTGCTGCTTCTGGATCAACGACGACGACCACCGTCAAGACTAGTAGCCCGACCAGAATCTGCTCCTTTTGGGGTTTTGTTGGGCTGGTTGGAGTCGGTTGGCGGCGGGGGTCGGTTGGCGGCGGCGGTCAGGTGCGTGGGTGGAAGCCGGCGGCGGGAGTTGGTTGGAGTCGAAGAAGAGGAATGGTTTGGGAGGATTTGTAAGGGATTGAATTGATGAGGGTCTAAAATGCATTTCGGAAAACTTGGGTTACTAATTTTAGAAGACAAATAACTTAAAAATTAATTCCGTTAGCAACTTTGTTCAAAATATTTAAAACTTTACAAAGCAGGACTAACGGCGTTAAGTCTGGGATAGATTTGGGGTTTTCGAAACTTAGTGCATTTTTAAAATAAATCACCAAAGTTAGAGCATTTTAGAACCTTTGTATTATAATTGATTCAAATGTTGTCCTAGCTTGGGAATTATGTTATTGAAGGACCAAAAGTGAGAAAAAATTCCTTATATGAGCCCATTGTCACTTCAACAGTTAAAGTGAACAGATTTTTTTATTTCGGGTTAGAAATAAATTTATCAATGAGTTAGTTGTAATATAAATAGCTATTATGTGCGGGACCATGTAGGCTGACATAAGGGGGGCTTATGTCCCTTAGACATAACCCCTAATAGCCTTTGGATCACCTTCTTAAAGATCCAATGGTAGAAAATATAATATTATTAAATAATTAAAACTCATAATAAATTCCCCTAATTAATTTAATATTTTTACCATATATGAGGCCCTTTTTTTCTACTATCCTTCTTTCATCTTTGTTTCAATTTTTTACCAAACCCGCCGCCGGAAACTTCCTCTCAAAAACCTCAATCCAAAATGGATGTTTACAAGTTATTTTAGATATAAAACAATGTTAGCATGCTTTTTGGGGGTTCAAGTACTGTGATGTAATACTAGTATTACTGATACTAGTATTGATGGATTATATTAGTATTATATGGAATAACATTCATATATCTATTACGTCTCTTTAACTTTTATTTTTTGGGAACACTTCCCTTTTGACTTATTCCTCCACCGAAGTTATCATGGATGCTTAATTTTTATTTTAGATGTGCTACTGTCATAAACTCTGATTTTGTGTGGTTTAAATACTTTGATTTAATACTAGTATTAACAATACTAGTATTGATATTTATACTAATATTATATGGAGAAAACCATAGGGTTCTCATTTCCCTGTTTACTGGTGCATCCAGAGATGTTATCTTAGCTGTTTAAATATTTTTTTCGATGTGATACAGTCTTATCATGATTTTGAGCGTTTTAAAACTATGATTTAATACTAGTATTGATGTTTATACTAGTATTATATGGAACTTCAACACAATATGATATCGTGGATGTTTCGAGAATAATAGAAACAACCTGGAAACAAAGGAAACCACCCAGCCTCTGAGAACGAATGTAACCCACATGATACTTTAATTTTTAGAGCTGAAAATATAATATGGTATATATTTTGTAATACTAGTATCAGATTCAGATGTTGTTTGGGTAACCTATAAACACAGAACAAAAAACGTGAAGTTTGAACAATATTATTAAAATTTGTATCAGAGAAAGGAAACCCACAATAAATCTTTTTTATGCATCCAAACGAGAGTCATTATTAGTAGGGAAATCTGCAAATAAAATCATTAAATATAAGAATATTTGATTTAATGTAAATTAGGTAATTAAAATATTGAAGATAATTCATTAAGATATCTATTAATTAGAAATACCTATTAACTATCCTATCTTATAACAAACAAAAGAGATGATGTGGAGGCTCATCATTGGTTATGTCTAGGGGACATAAGAATTCCTTATGTCACCCTGCTAACAGTACAATTTTGAAAAATAATTTAATGAACTAGTTATGCAATGCCATGTATTAGCGTAACCGGCATCATAACATCATTAAAGCATTTTCCAAAATATATATGACATTACATAGATTATACGTATAGGGTTACATCAACTTTGTCACACAATCAGCCAAGACATTATTAAATATACCAAAAAAGAAAACCTTTAAAGTAGCAAGTGAATCTAATCAATCAAGAAACACATACTCTTATGTGATAATGAATCCATTCGTCATGTCAAACGAGTGTAAGCAATATGTTGGATTGAGTATGAAACACATGGCAAAATTCAAACATCACCAATAACATGTAACATGTATGCATGAATGATGTCGTTTGGTATGGATCTCTTATTAAAAAACGAATGTATAAGATGAATGAGATCCTCAATTCTCACTTTCTCTCTAATTCTCAATCTCCTATATCAAACGGGCCCTAAGTAATAACCCTTCAACCAACCAACCAACTGCAACTGCAACTTCCTAGCTCTCTCCTTAATTACCTAGGACACATTACACATAAGAACAGAGGAATTACTCTCAACACTGTACACATCATGGGAGACTGAGTAGCACTGTCCATGATTTCACTGTAAATTTGGAATCAGCAAACAAACAAGGAGACATGTGACAACCACAGAAAAGGACCACTGACTAAGGTGTCAATACAATAATAATACCCCACAAATCCACTTTAATAACAGTAGTCCCACTATTGGCTGCTACCTTATCCATGCATATATATATGAATCGAAATCAAGACATAACATCCCAAGAATGTAACAGTGATCAACTGAAATGAGAAATCACTGCAGAAAGTATACTAGTAATGCTCTGTTGTCGTATCAGCCATTCAATGCTACTGTGTTCAAAGCATAAATGGCAACAAAAACTAGTTCACCATTATAGATCCTAAGCAATGTAATACCAACACTTGTTCAAACATATAAGGAAAGGGTAATAGTGATTCACCATCAACAACCAATACTGACATCAAAACCACAAAGGCAGTACCCAAAATGAATCTCTCTGGCTGCAATTGCTACTTCCTCAAAACTGTAAACTGTACGAAGGAGGAAGATAACTCTCTTACCCAAATTCTTCATCAGTTGCAGTACTTCCACGCTTCCAATCTAACTCCAAGCAGGAAACTCACAACAGCATCAACACAAGCATACTGCACTTGCTCAACCGAGAGCCAGTAGGCATCCCAATTACTCATACCAACAGAAGAGGGCTTGTGAACTCCACCATAACCCAAAACCTCCTCCGCCAGAACCTCCATGGACAAATTATTAACCAATCCCCTGGATTTAGCAGCAATGATACGAAGATCCAGAAGCTTAGACACTTGAAGATTATAGTTCCGCAGGCGTCCTGCATCGCTGTGGTTCCAAACGCCGACGAAAGTGATGTCAGGGTCGGCTAGAAAGCGCTCGAGAAAGCGAGGAATGGAGCCGGCGTGTCGAAGTTGGAATAGTAGGCAGCGGGAGCCGATGCAGAGCTGGAGAGTTGAGGCGGCGGAGGTTCTGGAAGAGGGAGCGAGCCACTGGACGCCGAGCCCCACCACGAGTTTATGGCGAAGGTAACGGTAGTAGTGGAGCATGTAGCGGAGCCATTTGCGGACCACGGAAGGAGTGGAAGTGACGGTAGTGTAAATTATGTGGTCGAAAAAGTGGAGGTTGAACTTCCGCTCACGGTGCGGGTCGTAATCCTGGTAAGTCTGGATCGAAAATTGGCCGGGATTCATGGTTGTTCGTCGTCTGTAGGCGAGTGAGTAGTTAGGGTTTCGTCTGGTTATTGTTCTTGGACAGCAAGAATCCAGAAAGACGACAAAACGGAAAGGTTTGTCTTGAATGTAGCTGTCACTTACTATCCACAATTTGTAGGCGCTTTTCGCACATTTAATGCGGTAATTACCATCGGAGTCCAATTCTTTTGGATTTTGTACAAAATCATCAATATGTATGGAATTTTTTTTATCAATCCCATACGTTTTAAAATAGTACAAATTCATTCCATCGATCACTTTTTCAGCCAAATTAATTTGCTAACATGCCTAGCCAGCAAAGGAAGTTATATAACTTAGGGGTCGTTTTTTACGCGGAAATGAATTGCGGTGGAATTAAAATTCGGAAGGGATTCGATTGTTGGGGAAGACTCTAATTCCTTCCAGATTTTAATTCCTTGTTTTCCACTGTATCATTACTATGGGTCGTTTGTTTGAGAGAATTCCAATTCTCTGAGAATGAGGGAGAATTAGTGGGAATTTAATTCCCTAAAATTCAGTTGGAGAGAGAATTTAATTCCTTGTTTGGATCAACTTTCCGAGTGAAATTTATTCCTAAAAAGAATTTAATTGAGAAGCAAAAAGTCAAAACAACCTCTTTCTTTATCTCTATTAGGGGTGGAAATCGGTGCGGTTAGTGTTAACCGCACCGAATTTTGCGGTTAACCGCACCACAAAATCTCCCAAATTAATAACCTTAACTGACCCGCATTTGCGTTGCGGTTAACACTAACCGCACTGCGGTTATGCGGTTAGGTTAGTGGTTAACCACAACTAACCGCAAATTTTAAGAAAATCAGGAAATCATATTTTTTAACTCGGAAATGTCCAATCCAATTCAGTCCAGATAACCACGACCTCACGTGTCTCTAAATCCATAAATTCATAAATATCTAACACACGATAAACATTAATAGTTTCAAAATTCCTCCGAAAGCAAATAAACATAACTTCAAAATATCTCCCATTCCAAGCTCCATCTTTATTAGCCTTGCATAGTTGCAGTTGCAGAGTTGTTAACTCGTAATGATTCGGTGATTCCAATCCAACCCGAAATCTACAAGTTGTATCCCCCTACAAGTTCCAATTCAAGAAATGCCACAAGTCAGTAGAGCCGGTTTCATATATATCAGAAAGCAGAATTGGCAGAAGATAACTCCACTACTCTACTACGCCTACAACTTACTTACATCAATGCCAAACAATTTCTATTCTAATCTTCAATTCTTCATCCCATACTTTGAAATAAAATATTCAGCACTTTCTAATCTTCATCCCATACTCTACTCTACTGACTTCATCCACATCAATGCCAACTGCCAAGCACTTTCTAATCTTCATCCACATCAATGCCAAGCACTTTCTAACTCCACTACTCTACTACGCCTATGAGCAACAAAACACATCAGTAGTAGGCTAGTAGCTGCTGATTTTTCATGCTTTAAAAACAAAACACAGCAGTAGACACTAGACAGTAGCAGTGGCTATCTGCTGATTTTTCATGTTTTAAAAACAAAACACAGCAGCATGATTCCTTGTTCAAATGGACAATTACCATGTTTCGAACAAAACACAGCAGCATGATTCCTTGTTCAAACAAAACACAGCAGCATGATATTTCATGTTTTGAGCAGCACTTTCAAACGGACAGAATGGACAATTACCTACGACTGTCTTCCACCTTGCATCTTCATTCAGCCGAGGTTGCACCTACTTCTTTTTCGAAGGATGCTTTCACATTGTTGTTGTCCATATTATAGTCTGCAAGGGCAAAAGCAACAAAATGAAACAAATCAACAAATCAAATCATTGTCCACCTAAAGTTCTAAACTGTTAAACCCTAAACAATTAAGCAACAATCAAATCAGCATATAAAAAGAGGCTGAAATTCTTAATTGTCCAGCAATAAGTAGCATACAGCAGTACAACACAGCATATCTGCACAGGCTGAAATTCTTAATTGTGCAGCACAATAATAACAAGCATACAACAGTTCATTGTAGCATACAGGAAGTCAAGAACAGCCTCAGTTACAACAACAATTCATTGTTCCGAACAGCCTCAGTTACAAAAGCAATTCCTTGTTCCGAACAGACTTGAGACTTGAGAGAAAGAAAGAATCAAAGAAAGAAAGAAAGAAAGCAAAAACCCTAAATGTACCTGGAGGAGTAGTCGAGCAGCCGCAGCAGCCGCCAACCCGCAGGGAGAGAGAGATGGACGATCGGCGGCAGAAGGAGAAAGAGTGAGCGGCCGCCAGAGATGGAGCAATCGGAGTCTGGATGGAGCTGGAGCAATCGACTGGCTGTGGTCGACTATCGAGCAAGCCAAAGGGGGGTGGGATGGGAGCTGTTTCGGCTGTCTCAATTTGAGAATGAGGGGATTTTTTAATTTTAACTTTTATGTGTTCCGAAAGTAATATGAGTTTCTTACATTTTTTTAATTTTATTATTTTATGCGGTTAGGTCGGTTAGTTGCGGTTAACCCGTGCGGTTAGTGGTTAAACCGCTAACCACAAAAATCCCAAAATGCCTACCGCAAACCTAACCACTAGCCGCAAAAATTGGTGCGGTTAGTGGTTATAACCAATAACCGGTAACCAATTCCCAGCTCTAATCTCTATTCTCTTGCCAAAATTTACAGCATATCATTCATGGCTTTTTCGTTAGGTTGGTTGCTAACTTAGCCACTGAGAAATGGCTGGTTAGTAAGTGTGCAGTAAATCCGTAGTCTCTTTTAACATTAGTTCATATATTTTTTGTTAAGAATCAAGAATCTAATCACTTCCAATCACTAAGAACCTAACCAGGTTGAACTCACTTTCAAGATGTTGCCTCTCTTCTTATCAAGAACCAAGCCTCTAACCATGTATGTCCAATCGAACTTCCAATTAGGGCTGGGAAATCGGTTAAGGTTAATGAGAAAAAAAATTGACCGACCGATTTCGGTTAACCAATGGTTAACCGATGAAATTATCGGTCGGTGGTCGGTCATACGAATATTCAGGTTTCGGTCATCGGGTAAAAGTAGGTTAACCGCTGGTTAATCGTTATGACCGATTTGACCGAAAATTAGAGGGGGGGGGGGGGGGAACCAATTTTTAGGGTTAGTTTGGTTTGGTTCATTATTGTTGTCGGCAGCAGCAGTCACTCTCTCTCACTCGCTCTCGATCGACTACGTCGATCTCCATTCACCACTGGTCGACGGTCGCCACTCACCACCACCCGCCGTCAATCTCCAAGTCCAATAAGCCGCTGCAGTCGGCAGCCGCCAACAATTCTTCATTCACCAGTCAGCCGCTCCAGTCGGCAGCGACGTCAAGCGAAGGTCGAATCGACTCCATTCGGAAGCCCAGCCACATCACTCCCTCGCTCTCGACTCTGATCTCCAGCCTTCATTCACCGCTGGTAAGTTCTCTTCTCTCTTCTTCTATTGTGTTTTCGTTCAACATCTCTCTGCAGCTCTCAATCTTACTATCTCAGTGATTGCTTCGAAATGAAATAGGAACAGAACAAGGGAGCTCGATTCGACTGGATAGGTTAAGTTAATAAGTTTCCACATCAGTTTAGCGGCATAGAGTAGACATGGAAAGGTATGTTTATCCTTTCCTCCGATTACATTTTCATTGTCCGATTTAGTTTGAATCAGCAGATGGGTTGGTGTTCGAATTGTTATTGCCTTATTGGTACATTTCTGGAATAATTGATGAGTAGTAGCAGTATGAGCAGTAGCAGTACTTTGGTAGCACTATTTAGCTCCATCTTAGTCGGAGGATTCCTAAGAAAGATGTCTCCCAGTTGTATCTACGAAATTCGTTTTTGTGAATCTTTATGGATGTTGAATTGAATGTTTGAAACTCGGTCTTCTCTATTAGGTCACCACCTAAGTTTTATAGTAAAGTCATGGCATCCCCTAGTTTCAATTAAGAATAGCATGGACTGACAATTTCAAAACATAATAAATCAAGTTTGCAAAGCATACCAATGCATATGCTTGTGGCTCTGCAACGGCTGCATTTCCTGGAATATCAGAGTTGATTATTTCTGCTGCTGAACTACTAAATACAGCACCAACAGCAGCACCGATCATCAAACTTGGTGCATATAGTCCTCCTACAAGTCCTGATCTTTCTGAATCTTTGCCCCCTTTTTCAATTATATGTCATTTACATTTGTCATTTGGGTTTGACACATATAATATCTTATGAGGTAGCAATGGGATTTCATGAACAGCTGGTACTTTTGTAATGTCAATTTTTCCATGCATGTTTGCTGATCTATGAAATGAACATAATCCATCTCTTTTCATCTTTCTCTTTACTGCCATGCATGTTTGTCTTTCCATCTTTCTCTTTACTAATCTATGAAATGAACATCATAACATCATTGTCTTATTATGTGCTGTGTAATTATATGACTAGATTAAATTAATTTTGCTTTTTGAATATGATTTGTGTAGGGGTTCTAATTCTAGTAAAGGGGCACTAGCGAGAAAGCGAAGGTGAGTAGGAAAGATAGGTGTCTTAGGTTAGCTGTTGATGGAGCATTAGAATAGGAGATGGAACATGAAGAAGTCAGATTGTCACAGAAGTTAAATGCAGAACTTGGGGGAGTTTATGGATCCGAGTAACCATGTTGCGGTGTTGGTCCTTGTACATAAGCTTCAAGGTATAGTGTAGGGGACAAAGTTCTCCAGCTGAAACAAATGTTATATACCCAATTCATGGGAGGTGGAGAACTCTTAATGTTACAGTCGTTATGTTGCAAATTTTTTACATAATATTAGTAAAAAATTGGTCGAATTTCGGTCAGTAGTTCAAAATCGGTCGAAATTCGGCCAGTCGGTCAATTTTCGGTCAGTCGGTCAAAATTCGGTCGGTCAACTTTTTGGTCGGTTAAATGTCAAAAAATATGGTCGGTCAATTTTGGTTTTGACCGAATTCGGTCAAAAAACCAATATTATAAAATCGGTCGGTCAGTCGGTCAAAAAATCTTCAGGGCGGTTAACCATTGGTTAACCGATTTCCATCGATTTTTGACCGCACCGACCGATTCCCAGCCCTACTTCCAATGTAGCAGCTGCAGAGCATCATTAATATTAATAAACCTTAAACATCTCTTCCAATACCAAAAGATGCATCAGGTGGAGTTTACAAGGAAGTAAATTTAGGCTTGTTATTGATTTAATAAATTAATAATTCTTCATCTGCGGCAGTGAATAATTTCTTCATGGAGTTAAACCAACCAAAAAACAGAAGTATAATCCACATTCCAAAGTAGTACAAATATCACAGAAGAAGTACTTGTTACAGTAGAGATTTGCTTAATCGCCTTCCATGGTATATTGGTTCCGATTTGTCTTCTATATATAATGGGAATAGATAAAGCTCCATTAGGATGTTGAGTAAATTCAATATTAGATACCAACAATAATCTCTATATCCTTTAGCAATCTGTAGATTCAGCTTCTGCTTCTTTGCAGCCTCTCCTACAATTAGATCTGAGCTCTCAACACGGCATACAACAGAGTTTTCCCATCCCACTCACTCCGTCCTCGAGACGTTTTTTCCCAACCAATTAACCACACCATTGCCGTCGAGGAACTTCACAATAGGGTTTCTTCTGTAGTCGACGCTCGTGACCTCCAAAATAGAGTGAGTTGGCGGCGGGAGCTCCGGACGACGACGGCGGTCGGAGCTCCGGACGACGACGGCGGTCGGAGCCCAGATGATGACGGCGGCGGCGAGAATGAAGATATCAACAAGGATGCCCACAATGGTGTTTTCCTCTGTTTGATGGTTTAGCCGCTGTTGTTGTCCAAACTCCAACTGTCCTGCTATTCAAGCTCTAAGTTTAGTGAAGGACAATCTTTGTCAATTAATCAGAGAATTAAGAATTCCCTGATTACCAATGAGGAATTAGAATTCTCAGAATCGGAGAATTAGAATTCCAACAGAGAATTCAAAATCAAATTATCGGGCCCTGTTTTGGGCTATCCAAACAGGGAATGTTTTAAATTCCCTCCGCGTAAGGAATTGGGGTCGGATTCCCTCATCCAAAAGACCCCTATATGGACTTCAAACAAAGGACCACCTAACATGACTGAACTACCCTTTCTATCAATCCGAACAACTCCTACTTTCTTCCTGCATCTCATTTATGCTGTTCTTTTACACAAAATACTCATAAAATTCGAGCTCACCATTATTTAAAAAAAATTATATCGACCAAACATGAATATTCAAATAATCAAAATTATTCAAACATTCAAAGAAAGTGGAATAATATGGAACCTTAGCTTCATAAAAATTCTATGAGACTTTTCACCTCAATGTTAATTCATCTCACCTATTAAAATATTATAGAATTTTTTTTCTTATAAAAAAATGAATCAAAAAGTTGTTTTCTCACGTTAGAAAATAGAAGGGTACTGTTGAAAAAATCAAGGAAAAAAATATAAAACCTGTCATCTCCTTCCCTTTTCAAAGGGTTTTGAAAACCCAGCCGGAGCTCATTTGAAATCTTGCCTAGATTTGAAATCCGCCGGTTTTGTGTACCATGTTTTACACGGAAAACAAGGGAATTGGACCAAGCAGGAATCAGACAGAATTTCTGGCCCAATTATTGCGCGAAAAAACGACCCCTTAGGTGAAAAGTCTCACTCATCTCTTTTGACCTAACAGATCATATACTAAACCCAAACTAATCCCAACCCAAATCACTCAAAAATCAGTCTAAAGCTTTTGAATCAGTATGAAACTTCATCTTTCCTTATCTAACCCCTACACCTCCATATCCTTCTTTTTCTCCTCCTCCTCCGTATCCTCCTCCTTCTTCTTCTTCTTGCATACTTGTTTTCTCCTGTCGTAGAAAAGAAAAGAACCCCTAATTTTTTTTTGTCTCAGATCTAGGCTTCACTGGCTAGGAATATTTTTCGATGACAAAGGAAAAACTTTGTCTCCTACACAAAGTTGAATCCCCACCCTTGATCTCATCCCATCTTCCATATTAAATAAATGAATATAATTTAATAATAAATTAAAGTGTATCTGGCGGTTATAGCAAGTGAATGATTTCAATTTATTTAAATTATTAATTTAATAAAATGTTTTAATTATCCCTCCCTTAAAATGTGGTAACAAAATATTTTCTCAATCCTCTTCCCCTATTTAATTTACATGTTCGGCTTCTTCTTCTTTATTTTTCGCTTGCATAACCAAACCACACAGCCGCCATT
Source organism: Linum lewisii (assembly GCA_034768395.1). Classification (NCBI taxonomy): domain Eukaryota; kingdom Viridiplantae; phylum Streptophyta; class Magnoliopsida; order Malpighiales; family Linaceae; genus Linum; species Linum lewisii. The sequence continues at coordinate 19,029,353 of CM068296.1, read as the reverse complement.
ACTAGTTATTTTTAACATCCATTTTCTACCCCAATTCACAATGTTTGCAACCACAAACAAACTAGTTTTAGGGATCAGACATACTAGTACTACGAGCATACACGTATTGAATACATACAAGTATTGCTTGATTTATACAAACACATATCACGCTACCGATTCAAGTGTGAATGGAATTCATCATAGTCATATCAAATTTGCCCCATTTCAAAAACTGATCTATCTCACTGGTATTACACAATATAACAAATACTAAATCAAGGGACGTGTCATAGTCAATATAACTGATCCATCTCAAACGCGAATCAAGGGTTTAGCGTCGGTCATTAGTCGACCGACGCTAAATTCCTTCTCAACAAGCGACGCGAAACTGTTCTTTTTTTGTAGTGACACCGAACCACGTACCAATCATACCATCTAATTCAACGAGCCTCCATCAATCAGAAACAAGAAGCAAGAAAGACCGAGACTTGACAGAACCGACAAAGCCCCAGAACCTGAACCTATTATACCAAAATTCACAATGATTGCAACCATATACATACTCAAACATACTAGTACTAGGGATCGAACATGAATTTCTGTAAAAAGCATACTAGTACGAGCATACAAGTATTGAATATATACAAGTATTTGATTCATGTTCCAATAGCATCCCAATCCATCCATAATCTAACTAAAGAACAGTAAAACATCACAATCCATGAAAAAAAAGTGTCTAACCAATGGCAAGAGTTGTGCTATATAATCAGAATTTCTTGAATTTAGTTGAGTTTCTTCGTCGGCGGGTGAATTTGGCTGCGACATTGATACAATCGGACGAGGGAAGAGTTAATGGGTTACTGGCGGAGAACGCGAATACCACCAGGAAACAGCTAGGGCGGTGCGGGTGGAGCGAACCAGAAGAACGGCGACGGCTGCGGAGGGTGTGGTGGGTTGCGCGGGCGCTGAATGGGGGAAGAAGGATCATTGACTCGGGAACTCGAACCAGATGCGTGCGGAAGAAGGATCGTTGACTCGGGAACTCGAACCGGGTGCGTCCATTACTTAAAAAAAAGAACTTAAAATCATGTTTCCCTTAACAATGGTGGTTGGCCGCTTTTAAATCCAGCAAGAATATGACTACGGGAGGGAATTAGGGGAAGGGAATATTACAAAGCCTCATTTTAAGGAATTTGAGATAATTATAAAATATTAAAATAATCAATTACCATTAAATTCCGAAAAAACAATTAATTAATGTGGTGCTTAAGGGAATTGAGGAAAGAGAATTAACACTTCTAAAAAAAGGAAAGAGAATTAACAAAAATCAGTAAAAAAACCACAGTAAAAAAAACCTTTTTAAATACAAGTATATGAGATGGTTAGATTAAAATCACATAGATCTAATGGCTGAGAATTAACTTTGTATGGCTGCAATAGAACTAATCAATCCCAACTATGGATTCCCTTACTCTTTTTGGTTTCATTATTTATGGTAATTTATTGTATTAATTAACTATAATCAATCATTATCTCTTATATTTGTTTCCCTTTTATCCATTTATTTATTTATCATTACTTTAAATGCATTTTATTATAAATTAGGGTCTATATTTCAGCTAATATAGACCCTAATTTATCATGGTGTAGTGATCAATCATGCTTGGTATTATAATTTGATGAACGAGGGTTTAGATATTAGTATAGTGATAATAGTATTTACCACAAACATTTCAAACTTACTCTTATAATTGGATGAACACATACTATAAAATATTTCTCAATTAAAAATTCATCAAAACAACAACCACATACTGAAATCTAAATTTGATAATCCCCACTACTAATAACAGTTTATTTGAAAGATAGTCTATGCCAGTAACATATAAACACACACTGAATACTAGTATTTCACTAATGTAAACAATAGATCAATACTAGAATCAAACAAACAACAATACTGGAATCATAGTATTTCACTGAATACTAGTATTTTTGAAAGATAGTCTATGCCCCAAATTTCACCTCCAAACAGTAAATCAATGCTAGAATCAAACACACTACAATACTGGTATATAATTTTGGATCCCTTGTTTCGAACTCATTAACAAATAGGAAAATATAATATCCCCTTATTGAATAAAGTATATGACAAGAATTATTGGCACTCAAATTCGAAGGTACAAATTGTTCATCCCCATAATTGAATATTGGTATTTGGCTCATAATCTCATCCCCGATCCCAATACTTAGTTCCAAGAATCCCAAAATTCAAAACATCTATTCTTTTTAACACTAAGTTCAAATCCTTACCGAGAAAAAATACTAGTATTGACATACATAAACAAACTAATATTAATAGCCCATTCATAATTAGAAATGTAAAATTGAAGTTGCAACAAGTATAGATTTGAAGACTTTTTATGTTATTCAAATTTGTTGTCGCGACTTGAAAAATTTTCCTTCAATTTGGGCTCAGTGCATAATTCAATCATGGATCCCCTGTAACTATTTATCTAAACATGATGTCTAGTTTGATAATCTATTAACAAAAATTATAAAAAAATTATCATGAAATTTTTAATCTGGTTATTAGCTAAATACACATGTTAACTAGTTATCTGATTATGATGTTAGCTAGTTAACAATAAAATAACTAGTTAGAGAACTTGTTAACAAAAATTTTAGTGATTATGGTAATCTGTTAACTAGTTATTAGCAAAATAATCTGTTAACTAGTTCAGATAACTAGTTATCCTTAAAAAAATACTATAAACTAGTATCACTAAAAAAACACTGTTAACTAATTTTGATAACTAGTTATCCGCTAAAAATATGTTAACTAGTTATCTAATTAATGATGTGAACTAGTTAACTAGTTATCATGATATATAATAACCTGTTAACAAAAAATCTTGTTAAAAATTTGATTATATGATAATACGTTAACTAGTTATCAGGTTAAAATTTGTTAACTAGTTATAATGTTAAAATCTGTTAACTAGTTATCAACAAAAAAATCCTAGTAACTAGTTATTAGTAAAAAAATCATGTTAACTAGTTATCAGTAAAATAACCTGTGAACTAGTGCAGATAACTAGTTATTAGTGTAAAAACCATGTTAGCTAGTTATAAAAAAAACACTATTAACTAGTTATCACCAAAAAATGTGTTAACTACTTAACAAGTCTTCACCAAAGTTTGGTCGTTCGTCAAAAAAATCGTCGGAGTCTCGCCGGAAAAGTCATCGGAGACCAGCGTCCGGTCACCGGAGACTCGCCGGAAAATATTTAGATTTTAATTTAAATATAAATAATTAAATTATGTGTGTAATGTCATAAATACCCCTAACAATCTACATTGTTGGATCAGTCAAATAGTCAAACATTATCTAATGGTTGACTGGAAGGTTGGTAAACTTCCAACCCTTGCTTTTTATTGGACGTTGATCAGCTGCGATTACAATTATGTGTCAACTCATGTCGAGAAGTTTACAAATCTCTTGTGTGGGAGACAACCAAGGGTGTGTCGAGCCAGATGGTGTGGCGCACAGTTTGACTGACGGGGGACCAAACATAGGCGCAAATTCAAGTTAGCATCCAGGAACCAACAGATTTCGGAGATAATAGAGACACCATAACGATGAGAAATCTCTCAACCTTTGACTTTGTCCAAGACTAGACTTGCATCTCTTTCAATATCAACTTTTACCCTGCCATTACGAGAAGATAATGTACATGCATCCCTGCAAGCTAACAACTCAAGCACAAAGGGATTAGAAATACTTGGATAAAATATGCTTGCATGTGGCGAATATGGGGCTCCCATTTGCATTACGAACGATACTAACCTTATCTCTCCACCAAGTGGGTTGAAGATTGCACTATCGAAATTTATCTTCAGTCGGAACTGAGCTATGGGTGGCACATTGCTGACAGGGGAGGAATGAAAAGCGGATTGGAGGGAGGGGGGAGGGTAGGAGGCTAAGGTTATCAATATCGTGGAGGTAATGGCGACAGAGGGTGATGAGAGAGTATTGAACGTAGTAAAAAAACAACCCAATTTTGAGACTTCCATACCCTCCAACATGCAAGAACCCAATTGGAGGGCAGTTGCCAAGATGTGGCGCCAAATAATGGCAGGGAGTATTGGAGGAACAGGAATGGCCTGAAGGCCAAACACCGAATATATCATACACACGATCGGGAAACTATAAAGAAGGTGTTCCACCAATTCCGAAACAGGTAGGCATGTTGGACAAGTGGGAGGGATGGATATTCGATGAGAGATTAATCCTTTAGTGGTTGATAATTTTAAGGGTATGAATAATTAGTTGTTAGTTAGAGATATACTCGGTCACATATATAGGTCGGCTAGTATGATTTTCTTGTTATTTCAATTATCTTTTACAACAAACACTTGTATTAGTATCCTTTCTAATCTATAAAATGAACTCACGAGAGTTATGAGATTCAAGATCACGGCGTTGAGTTTACTTATTCTTAGATAAGATGTGATGACATAGGCGCAATAGGAAAAATCTTAGCTTTGGTGGTATTGCAAAGACTATATCAATCTCCAAAGAGTTGGGTCTATCGGGCAGCCAGGCTTGTCGATTGCTTTTTCTAGCGCCGTTGTTGTAAAGCTACCATATAACCCGAATGGGTAGAGTAAATCTTTGAAGGTGACAAATTCCAGATGGGTCTGTCCCACTGCTCAACAATTGGGGGAGAGAGAGCTTGATTCTACTCACCGATTCAAGTCGGAAAACAGTTAGAAGACGATATTTATCCCAGGAGGAGTTTGAGATAAAAGAGGAAAATAAAGTATCAGTCGCCTGAGCTAGGCATCCCAATTCCCACCTTCTGGAGTGCCATTGTGAAATGAACCATCACACAATAGTTTAAACAGAAAACTCCTCGGCGGGGGAACATATTGTTGATGGTTAACAGGAATGAACGAGGAGGTGGATCTGGAACTCTTGTAAGATGATCACTCCTTAACTCATTATCTAGTCTCACCGAGATGGATTCACTAGAAGAAAACTTGTCATGAAACACACCCTCGTTGCAGTATTTAAGATTGCGAAAAAGTAAACTACTTTAGTGGTGCAATCTTAAATATAAAACAGCACTTCGATTTTCTGATTAAAATTAATGTAACTGTTAATTTCATTATTTATCTTTACTAATTTGTTCAAAAATTTTATAAAGCTATTATTTATCTTAATAATCTTAATGGTAGTATGATGTATTTGGTTTTGACACATAGGATAGAGCCCTTCTCACAAATTTCCACATTATCACTCAATTTTTAAATCAAAATTCAATTATTTTTCTTTCTTTTCATTAAATGTCCCAAAATTAAACACCCTATGAATAAAATTATAAGTAATTTAATGTTCACCTATAATATCTTAACATAAACTAATATATGAAAAAATAGTTATATTTATAATATTTTATAAAAAATTAGTAATTTTTTTTTCTAAATACAGAAATTTTATTAAAACATTTTCTTAATCACTTCGACAAAAAAATCATTTTATTATAGATATATACTTATATTTATAAATTATAGACATGAAAAATAATAATCATGATATTTTATAAATTTTGAAAAGTTAAATAGAAATAATGATTCAATAAAATGTAATCAACTATGGTTAAATGACGATAATATGAATAACCAAGGGGTGGTTTGGTTGATGGAATTGGGTCTGGGATTTGAATTTCAATTCCCGGTTCAATGAGATTTGTAGTGCAATTATTTGAGTCAATTCCCAATTGACCGGGAATTGGGTCTCAATTCCCGGACCCAATTCTATCAACCAAACGGCACCCATATGTTGTTTGATGGTAACCCGTAATACTTGGGGAAACAAGCATAGTATCAAGTTGGTCGTGGTTGATGTTCCAACCTATGATTTTGATGACATCTGTATTGATCACCTAAAGCGATCGATGGTGTCTGACTAATGAAAAAGAATGTGACTGGAAAAATGTTGGAAATCATGACATGGTGACAAGAAGCTATACAAAGATTTTGAATATGGATATATGATTTTCATCCGTCAATGATTTATGGATTCACGACACAGATATGAATTTTTATATAAATAGGTATAGATTTCTTTCCGATTAAATTTAATAAGTATTTATATATATTTGAAATGAAACATATTCGTACCATTCCTCACGCCTAAATCTAATAGCTTCCAAAAAATAAAAATATTATATGACTGCATTGTTAAATAAAATTCCCGACCAACGGGTCGGGTTCAAAACTAGTTAATTAAAACGAACGTTTAGATGTAATATTTTTCCAATTGGATGTCATTTGTTTTTTTTTTCCGTTAATTGTGATGACATCAATGACATCAAAGCAATTACATGTTCAAATTGTCATATATTCCAAAAATACCCTCAATCCTTTGCTCGCAAAAATTGCTTGAACTTTTTTCCAAAAGTCAAGCTCGGTTTGATCATTGTCGACAATCTTATCCTCTGAAACTCCGATCCGGACTTTAGCTAACGCTTCATCTCGGTTGTAGTCCAACTTGAACTCCGAGTTGTCATTATTGAGAATTTGTGGAGAGTTTTGTAGAACTAGAAGATGTAGTGTTTGCAATAATGTGAGAGTTACGAATTTTTATGAATAAAAAATAGTCTATTTATAAGCAATTCATAAGGTTAAGTATAAAAAAAAAAAAAACAATTTGTGTCGTTGGACACAGTTCAACTGTTGGAATCCAAATTCTTGTGGTTGGAAACAACTTAAAAATTAGCATACGACCATTTTTGAATTTATTCTTTTGTCTAGACGGTGAGTCCAACCATTAAAGTAAAATTGACATTTTAACACTTTGCTCACATAGATTTGACACTCAACTCTCACTATTTTCAAACCTCGGTAATTTGACACTTACTATTTGAGGAGGTTTAGTCTTAACTTTTAGCAATTTGAAAATTTACTATGGATCATTGGAGATGATCCTAGGTCGAATTGAATGCCAAACTTTAGAGACGGGGAATCTTGGCAATATCATCAATGATATGCTACCATCAACATGGAAAAATGAAAGATAATTGCACAAGTACTATTATTATCATTATTAAAAATAATGAGAACACAGATTAGAAAATCGATAGAGACTCTAAATTAAAAGAAAAAAAAACAACATGAATCAATCAATTAATTAAGTTGGGCATTAGGGTCAGCAGCGGATGGAGGATCTCGCAGAGGACAGCACAATGAACAACACAGAAATTTTTGTTTCCTCCATTTTTCGTACAATCACTAACACATTTTTTATAGCATTTGGGATCTACGTCAGCAGCAGAAACAGCTTGTAGTTGATCTCCTATCATCATCCCTGCAACAAGAAGCAGCATCAGCAGAAATTTCAAAACCTTCTTGCTGCTCTCCATCTTCTTAATCTTTTTTTTTTTTGCTGATTAATTAACCTTGGTTGGTTGGTTTGTTCTTTGCTTAAGAATTCTTCCTTAATCCTTTTATATTGACTGCTACAGGTTATTAACAAATAAAGGAAGATCATTATAATATATGAAGAATCTTGGAAATAATTTATTGTCTATTCAGAATAAGAATTAAAATATCATATAATAAATTATATATAACATATAATAGGGTTAATACACATTTTTGCCCCTCTACTATGCAAAGTTAACAAACATATCCTTTTACTATTTTCTAACCGATTTAACACCCTCTACTTTGAAAAGTTTAACAAATATGCCCCTCCATTTTTCTTTTCATCTATTTTTCGTTTAATGAGTTGATTATACATGCTAAATCATATTATTTGTGCACAACATCGCTAATTGGGATGTCCACAAGGTGAAAACATTTAAATTAAAAGAAAAGATAAAGGAAAATCACATTATAATCACTATTATGTAAGGAGGTGTTTGTGGTATTCCTTTATATTTTTCTTTCTAATTTAAATAATTTTCGTTTGGGAACATTCCAAACAGCGATAAGGTGTACAAATAATATGACGTGACACGTACAATCAACACATCGGATGAAAAATAGATGAAAAATTAAATAGAGGGCATATTTGTTCAACTTTTCAAAGTAGAGGGTGTTAAATCGGTTATAAAATAGTAAAGGGGTATGTTTGTTAACTTTGCATAGTAGAGGGGTAAAAAGGTGTATTAACCCATGTATTTATAACGGATTGAAATTAATTTATTACAGGCGTATTCGCCCAGGGCCTAGGCAAATTCGCCCATGGCATAGGCGAAAACACCTGCTGGGGTTTAGATTCCCCGATTATTGCTCTAAACCGGTCAGAAATCTGGTCAAGGAATTGTTTCAGAGTCATGGGTCATTTCCGCCTAGGCCACAGGCGAATTCGCCTATGACCTAGGCGGAAATACTCATAGATGTACATAGTTTGAACAGGTATTTATTTAGGTACATAGTTTCATTTTCTTCTTTATAATGGTGAAAAGTCCAAGTTTATATGTGAATAGGAAAGAAAATCAAAGAGATAATCTCTACAATTGTACAAGATAAAGAGTTTGTGCGTAGCTAGCATTGAGTTCAACTATATATATACTCGTGAAAAGGATTTTTTTTTGACAAGATCTCGTGAAATGGATGCTCATCGAATAGAGACCAATATTTGGTTGTCGGAAGGAATGGATCTTTTCAGTTATCAGGGTGATTCTGTTTTGTTGACCTTTAAGTGTGTATTATAAGGTATAATGTATTTGGGTAAATATATATAGTAAAATAAGAGATTTTATTTGGCAGACGAACAATATAAGGTATTATTATTTGAGTTTCAATATTATATTAGAATGCAACCTTTCGATCTTATTTGAAATTTTAGAAGGAAAAATAGAAATTATATAGTGAAAAAAATTCATAATTCAATATCAATCAAACAAACAAAAGAATGCAACCTTCTTGTGGTGTAAAAAGCTGCTGGCGAACATGCCAAAGTAGTTAATCAACAATCCCGTGCGAAACTAGAACAAAACATGATGATCTTCAAGTGTTCCTCCACATTGTCGATGGGCTGGTTGAAATTATCCTGGACCATGACGTTCCCACTAATGATAGTCACGCTTGGGAATTAAATTAAAAAAAAAAAACAAAAATTAGCATGCATGTCGTATACTGACTACAAATATATAAATATAATATGATGGATTATTGTTTGATCAATGATCACTGCATTAGTTAATAATAATATGGTACGTATTAGTTACTACTTACCGTAACCTAGGAGAAATAATGGACATGCAGCAACGACGACAATGAGAAGGGAGAAGCCGTTTGGGAACATAATTTTAGTCTTCTCTGCGGCCGCCCAACACCAATTGATTGAACGATTAATGAAGGTGAGGGAGAGAGGATTAACCATTATGTCAGATGCTATGTGGTATGTGAGCTTGGGAACTAGAATGCGTTTGTTGGAAGTATGGTGGGCTAATAGAGAGATTTAATTAATTTGGGTGGCTAGTTTGTTATTTTAGAAAAGTGGGAAGATTTGTTTATATTGAAGGAAGAAAGTAGGAACTAATTTTTGTGAAGAATGAGTTGAACGTGTGGGAGAGAGAACATCCAACAAAAACAAAGCAATTGCCCTTATATTTATACATTTTCAGGACTTGACAAGTAAGTTCAGTCCAATTTTAAGAAATGCAATTTTTCATTTTCTAGAATATTTGGAACCCGAGTAAGACGTGTGAGCAGAATCTGATGCAACTTCAATTCGCCATTAGAGAGTTGGCTAGAAAAAACAACACAAACTCTAGAGTCATGATTGAGAGGCTCCAAAATGAAATCAAGAGGGTTCAAGCCCTTACAGCGGGGGGAAACCATATAACACGTGAGAGGAACCTTCTTAAAGCCCTGAATGAGGAGTGGAAAAAGGAAGAACGTTTCTGGAAATAAAAGGGCAAGGGTGAACTGGCTTAGGGTCGACGGGGATCGTAATACCAAATTTTTTCACGCAACCACCATACATAGAAAACTAAGGAATTCCATCACAAAGCTCAATGATATGAATGTGGTCTGGATTGAGGATCGTTCGGACATTGAGAGAAATGTGTGAGATTTCTTTAAGGATCTCTTCACTGGTAAGGATGAGATTAGCTCAAGGAACATTGCGTGTGAACTTCTGACAGTAGTGACAAGTGAGATGAATACCGAGCTCTGTCAGCCGATAACAGTTGAAGAAATTAAGAATGCAGTTTTCCAGCTGTGGGCTTCAAAGGCGCCAGGTCCGGATGGGTTCTCCGGAACTTTCTATTGGAAACTTTGGAGCGTGATAGTAACTCAAGTGTGCAAAGAGGTCACAGATTTTTTCAGAACAGGGAGTATGTCAAAGGGGTGGAATGATATGAATATTACCCTAATCCCAAAAATCCCAAATCCAGAAGAGATCTCCCATTTCAGACCCATAAGCTGTTGCAACTTCAGATACAAGATCATCTCCAAGACCCTATATCTACAAGGCTCAAAAGGTTTATCCCATCCATTGTTTCGGAACCGCAGTCTGCTTTTTCTGGAGACAGAGCCAACCAAGACAACGTTATAATTGTTCATAAAGTGTTGCACAATTTCAAGGCAAGATACCAAAAAGGGGGAGAGTGGAATATGATGCTCAAAATGGACATGAAGAAGGCTTACGACTTGGTGGACTGGGATTGCCTCAACGATATTCTAAGGGCCCTAGGCTTCAATTCTATTTGGTGCGGATGGATCAGAGCTTGTATCCGGTCGGTGAAATTCTAGATCCTTCTTAATGGCACACCGATAGAACAATTTACCCCGTCTAGAGGCATTAGGCAAGGTGACCCCATTTCACCCTTTCTGTTTATCCTTATGACAAACTCGCTCTCACACCTCATCCAGAGAGGAGTTGACGTGCCAATATCAACCACGAAATTACGATTATTAACAATCAAGGTCGTATTCCACGGGGTTCTCTCAATGGCTAATACCCACACTACTCGTAGACGGTCTAGACATTTGAAAAGGATTTTGGTTTGATAAAATGATTCAAAAGCATAAGCAAACTAAATCAAGCAAGACAAATACTAAACAAGGAAGGTTGAGGGTCAAACAAGAGAGAAGAAGGTCAACTTAGTAAGGGATGTCTTCAAGTTCAAGAGTAATGAAAGTCGAATTGAGTCACAAGCATCAATGTGTAATTAATTGACCACGCACAACACTAATATAGAATCAACGAACTCTCGCACGATTGATTCACTACTCCTAAACCACATGAACTATGCTCTCGCTATAGGATCAAGGGGATAGAGTGCTTTAATCAAGTTCAATGAAATGCTCACACACCTAAACTCCTAATCAACAATCTCTAGCACAAGGCAACGATGCAAGATACTTTCATATCAATCATAGAAGATTAGAATAGCAATCACAAGGTCTTTCAACCCCTAATTGAACAAGAACCCTAATGCACACCAAGTGTTTGAAGAAATGCCAACAAGGAAATCAAGTGAAAATGGTTGCAATTGAGTAATTCATTCTCTCAAATCATCAGTTACAATCCCTAAACCTTAAATCAACATCATCCAACAACTTTCATACATTGAATGACAAAGGAATGTACCATAGAAACCAATCAAGCTCACATGGCAATACAAGCACAAGGTTAGGGATCAACTTCTTACACAATGACTATGGAAGACTTAATTCAATCAATCATTCATCTATCCTAGCATGATCCACCACCTCACTAAGTTAAACCCTAAGTTTAGCCTAGTATAAATATGGAGGAGACCTAAAATGGAGAGGGAGAAATCACCATACCTTCCATGGATGATCCTTCAATCTTGCACTTCAAGTTGCTAGACTTCACTCCTAGCTTCAATTGCTTCAACCTTTACCTTCAATTGCTTCCTAAGGTTGAGAGATGGATGGTGGATCGGCGGTCATCGATGAGAAGAGTAATTCCGTGTTGTGTGTCGAATGATCGAAAGTGAATCCCCCCGAATGGATGCTGCCCCAATTCTCGTATATACGCACGCCGGAAAAGAACAAAGTTCTTGGCGAGAACTTTTGAAGTTCTCGCGAGAACATCTTTGAAATTCCACTGGACATTCTCGACACGAAATAGCCTTCAACTCCTCAACATTCTCAGCGAGAACTTTGATATTCTCGCCGAGAACTCTTGTAGAATTAGGTGCAGAAATCTCAATTTTGCATTGGCCTTAACTCCTCCGTCCTAGTTCTGATTGAGCTCCCGTTTGATCCCATGTGCTCCTTGTCACCCGTACTACCATGCCAAGGCCTGAAAATGCACAAAGACAACTATGATAGACAACTAATTGGATCCAAAAGTGTCTCCCGAATAACAAAAGTGTACTTTGTGCAAAACAACTCTAAAAGCACACTAGCAATGGCATAACACGATAAAAAATGGGAGTTTCTTAGGTTAATCGTGGGCTCAAAACACAAGTAAAAACATCACATCAAACTCCCCTACGACTAAGCTTTTGCTTGTCCTCAAGCAAATGAACTAGAATACACTCAGGTTCACAAATGACAAGATCAATCAAATTGAGGTTCAAGTTTTCACAATGAATACTAAACTGACACACCTAGAACATTAAACCTAACATGCATACTGACGTGTGAATTTCAACTCACAACATTCAAGGTCGTATTTCCATGAGGTCCTCTCATAAATTAATACTCACACTGGTCATGAACGGTCTAAACATTTGAGTTGAGTTCGGTTTAAACAAGAACAATTCAAAAGCTTAAACAATCTAAGTCAAACAAGACAAAACTAACAAGTAAAGTTGAGGATCAAACAAGAGAGAAGTAGGTTAGCTTAGCAAGGGGTTTCTTCAAGCTCAAGGATCATGAAAGTTGAATTGAATCTCAAGCAACGATGTGCAAATGAATGACCATGCAAAACACTTAATTAGAATCAATGAACTCTCGCACAATTGACTTCTACTCCTAAACCAAATGGACCATGCTCTCGCTATGTGAACAAAGGAATGGAGTGCTTTATCTAGCTCAAACACTTAATCTCTTAGCTAACATCCATCTAAGACAAGGCAATGATGCAAAACATTCTCATGCCAATCGTAGAACACTAGTCTAACAATCAATGAGTCTTTTCAACCTCCAAATAACTGAAAACTAAGTGCACACCAAGTGTTCGACAAAATGTCAACAAGGAAAACAAGCTTAAAATGGTTGCAATTGGAAAGTTTAATCTCTCAAACAATCAATTAAAATCCTATAACCTTTGATCAACATCAATCAATCACTTTCATGTATTGAAAGACATAGAAAATGTACCATAAGAACAAATCATGTTCACGTGGAACCTAAGCACAAGGTCTAGGATCATCCTCTTACACAAAGGCTATGAGAAACTCAATCCACACAATCAATCATCTATCCTAGCTTGATCCATCCCCCACTAAACTAAACCCTAGGTCTAGCCTAGCATAACTATGGAAGAAACCTGAAATTGAGAGGAGGAGATCATCCTAGCTTCCATGGAGGAATCTTCACTCTTACACTTCAAGATGCCAATCCAAGGTGAGAAGCTTCAATCCTTAGCTGCAATTGCTCCAATTTGGGTCTTCAAATGGCCTCCTAGGGTTCTAGAGGTGTTGGGGGCGAAGTGGGGTGTTCTTGGGTCGTGGGTATGTGTTTGGGGTTCAAGGGAGATGAAAGAATGCCTCAAAAGAGTCAAAATAGTGGGTTTTTATAGTGCAGGGGACAGTGCATGTCGTGCACCCCTGCACGGGTGGTGCACAGTGCAAACAGAAGAAATTGCAATTTTGCAACGCTCGTATCTCCCTCGTCTGAACTCCGATTAAGCTCCCGTTTGATCCTATAGATTCCTTTTCACCTCTACTATCATGTTAGTCCCTGAAACATGCACAAATACAACTACAAGGCATATCAAATGGGGCCACAAGTGACCCCCAGGCAGCAACAGTGTAAAATGCGCAAAGTGACTCAGAAGCACAGAAATCATGATATAAAAGGGATCAAATACGGGAAAAACATAGGTCAATCGTAGGCTCATAATGCATGAAATAATATCACATCACATACAAATCAGCCAAACAACCTGGTCTCACTAGTTCTCTGCACACATACAAGGAGTAATCACCCATCATGCATAAATCCGATCTAACAAACTAGACTCCTCACACAGAAAATTTAAGTACAAGGGAAAACTCTCGCACTCTGTGTTTAGGGACGTGTTTAAGCTCTCAATCATTTTCTCGACCGAAGTATGTCATAAGATTGCATTTCGACCACATCTCCACCACTATGACAACACGAGACTCTAGTCAAATGGACTTTGCGCGTGACTCTAACGATCCTACACTACAAGGGTTTATAATGAATGGATGAAGGGATGTATGATGATGAAGGCTTTGGTGTAGCGTAGCAATCAACCAGCTTCCCTCGAATCAAGACCTATGGCTTCCTACCGTCTAACCAAACACGGGTGAAATAGTGTACGCTCGTCCTAAGATACCCTCCAGCAACCTAGCACTTTTATTCATTTTTCTTTTCGATTTTTTCTTCTTTTTGCTTTTTCTTCTTTTACACTTACTTTTCTTTCGTTTTCCATATGTAAGGAGAAGAACGTTTTGAAGTATAAGAACTACTTTGACTTTGAGCGCTTTTTCTTTGAAATTTCTGTTTTTTCTAAAAAAAAATCTTTTAGTGCTGATTTTTCAAGTTGCTATAAGGGTTTACTCGTCTGGACATAATAGCTAAGACCACCTGTTTACTGGCTATAGACAAGTTACCAAAGCCCGACTTCCGGTAGGCTAATCTCAGGCTACTACCACACGGGATTTATGGAGTGAAGAAAAACATGGGAAATGACTGTAATGTATAACGAACTGAAAGAAAGGCCAGGCACAAAGGTTTACACCTAGAGGATTTAACATTATGACGACTTTTGGCTTAAGTAGCAAACTCTAAGTGCCTAAATCATCTAGAACTCGTGTCATCGTGTGGTCTCGACTAGATCTCATGCAAATTCTAACTCATTCAAGATACGAGAAAGCCACTCAAAAAGAATTTAAATTGCAAGTTACGTGCAATGGATCAAAAGCTTACAAGTGGTTGCTAGTCGGGTTTGATCATCTTCATGCATTTCAAAGTGACATTATAAGATACACTTTATTTGGGTAAATCTATTCAGTAACAAAAAAGCATATATTTGGTGGACTAACAATATAAGGTATTATTATTTGAGTTTCAATATTATATTAGAATGCAACCTTTCAGTCTTATTTGAAATTTTAGAAGGAAAAATAGAAATTATACAGTAAAAAAAATCCATGATTCAATATCAATCAAACAAACAAAAGAATGCAACCTTCATGTGGTGTAAATAGTTTCCCCTTTAGCGAAGGAGAATTTCATGCCGAAGTAGTTAATCAACAATCCCTTGCGAAACTAGAACAAAACATGATGATCTTGAAGTGTTCCTTGACATTGTCGATGGGTTGGCTGAAACTATCCTGGACCATGACGTTCCCACTAATGATAGCCACGTCTGGGAATTAAATTAAAAAAACAAAAAACAAAAATTAGGATGCATGTCGTATACTG
>CM068296.1:18947028-19013653 GCA_034768395.1 Linum lewisii | reverse complement strand
CTAGAAGAAAAGTTGTTATAATAAGCATGATCGTGTCTGTACCCTTTCATGGTGTGTTTACTTCACAGTTGCATTGAATCACCCATTAGCTTGATCCAGGTTTGGGATTTTTTCTATTTATTAACACTCTAATTCTGTTTTTGTTTTGTTTTCTCTCTGCTGCAGTCTTTCGTGCTGTTCTGGACGTATCCTTCAAACTTTTAGACTAAAGGTTTGTTACATCATAGAATTGAAAAAACATATGATTTTAATAAGAAAACAAAAGCCACACTCGCACTGCATTCTAGACAGTAGTAATGGTTGTAGTCCTGAGATGCAATTGAGCGCAAACGACCATGAGATGAGCTGAAGAGCGAGCGAGCATGATTAATTAGTTACTTTAAGACGCAATTTGGTAGGGTACTAATCATATTTCCATTTCATTAGTAGTATTGCCTGCGTTATTAAGATGAATTTTGTCTACCCTTGACATGAGATTAGATTTGCATACGACATTGTTCACATATTCTGATAAGGAGGAAGTCCGATTCCGATTCCCTCATAAGCGGAAGGAGGAGCAGCTTCAGGGAGTTTGTGTTTAGGTTCAAAAGTCGGCCCAGCGCAAAACAACATTGGGGATCCCTTGTGGTTTTTTGTCTCGGATTTATATTTTGCTTGTGATATTATGTGTTTAGGCTTGCTCAAGGGCCTTATAAACATCAGATATGAATATGATAGGATATTTGCCATACTAGGCTGGATCTTGTAGTTTAATAGAGAAATGGTAGTTTGAAATATTTGATAGTAGCTTTTTAAAAGTTTCTAACATGATACTTGTGTTTATGAAAAATATTACATTTTATATAAAAAAAAAGTTATAAGAATAATTAATTGTATTCATTCATCAAATGAACCAAATTGGGGAGAAAAACCCAACTGAACCAGTTTAGCTTTAGAGGAAGAAACTACTAAATCATTAAGGTCAACTAAGGAAGAAGCAAAACGAAAGGAACTGCTCAGCTACTATACCCTGTCCATTCACATTCTTTTCACCCAAATCAAGTAAGGAGAGAGTACTGTATAGTAGTGAATGAACAAGAGTAAATAACAAACATTACAATCGAAATGGAGATACTTAGGGGCATCCTTTTACAATCAAACTCAGAAATAATTCTCCACAATAATAAGTCCTCGCTGTCATTATTTTTTTAGTTTTTAGGGACATTCCTTCCTTCTGCATTGCTCATACCCAAACATTACTAATTAAATTATAGATCTGCACAAGACACGCCTAGCTTTATTCCTATAAGTCTTCATGATCATCTCTTTCACAAACTAGTTGACATCCTCCTCCCAATTTGTTGTGGTAAAAGAACACCCATGAAATTAGGCTTGGCAATAGGTACCCACGGGCCCGGATATCATATATCCACCACCCACCCGTTTATTAAAGGGTATTACCCGTACCCCCCCGCCAAGACTAAATGGGTATAAAATCCATACCATCCCCGCCCCGACATGGTATCCGGGTTTACCCGGTACCCATTGGGTGAACCCCAAATCTCTATGCACCTAGATTGCAAAGAGATTTTTGAGATGTAGCTACGTTTTTATAGCATTATGGTTTCGAGAGGGAACAACAGACTGCTCGATTGATGAGTTGAAGTGAAGAACTTAATGAGTGAAGGAGAAATTGGGTTTAGTCCGTTAAACATAGATGATATATTATGGCTAATACAACGTTGTTTCATACTGGGTACCCAGTGGGTTGGGTATGGGGCGGATACCTTGAAACCCGTCCCCACCCGTTACCCGCTCTAACTGGGTACCGGGTTTGCCCATACCCGTCAACTTTACCCAGTCAACGGGTAATCCCCACCCAATTTGGCCGGATTTTGGGTGGGTACCCGATTTCCAGGTACCCATGCCAAGCCTACATGAAATATATGCAGTATTCAAACTCTTTAGATTAGCTAAAATTTTCAGTATTTATACTATTTTATTCATTATATTAATGATTAATTACTAAATCTAATTCATTAGAGAAAGATAGATATCATTATATCATCATTAACATACATATATGATTAATTAAACCAACGGGCCAACGAGCTAATTAGTTATTTAATAATGGATGTAATTTTTCATAGATAACTCTCACCAGAGAAAAGGAGATTAGTCCATATCTAATTATGAATAACCGTTTGTAAGATACATTTTATGATGAATGAAATTATTGTTAGAAAACTAAAGACAAGAGAGAACAAGAGAAAGAGTGAGAGAGTTGTGCTTCTTATTGATATCCTCAAGGTTATGTGGAGCTCTATTTATAGGTTTAAGAACTCATAACTTATACAAGACTAGAATAATTACACATAAATATGAGATTAAATACAATTAATGGAATGATGAATGTATAGTATGAGGTTAAGTAACACAGCATTCGGGAACGCCTCAAACCAAGCCACATTAGCCATCGCCCGATCGAGCCTCTCCTCGACGCATTCGGTCTACCTCTTGATCGACTCCATGTGAACGGATAACCCTCGAGTTGGTAGATCTACCAGACCACTGTCCTCCACTGCCTGCTTGAACCCTTGGAATAGATTAGGCGGGTGGGATGTAAAACCTTTCTTCTCGTCATCTTGTAAAATGTCATTGAAGTCACCAATACAAAGCCACGGTTCCGGACGCGAAAAGCTCCTTAATCTATCCCAAGATTCATGGCGTCTCGTCCGATCAGGTTCACCATAATATCCCGTCATATAAGACACCTCACCCGAATCGGAGATGAGCTACATATTAATAAAGAACTTGGAGAAAATCAGTACCGAGATTCTGTTGATGTCACGCCAAATCACACACAAACCACCACTATGCCCTTGAGCATCCACTGCAAAACACCCATCATACTGCAAACGAGATCTTATTTCTTCCATTTTCTGAGATTAACAAAAGTTTCAATTAAAAAAAGAACATCAGGTTGTGAGTCTTAACTAGCTCACACACAACATTAACTGCCCGGGTATGGCCAAGACCCCGACAGTTCCAGCTCAAGATAATCATTGCCCGGACAGGTACTGCTTCCTCGCAGTCCTGTCGATGTCGAGTTTCTGGGTTCCTGGATCCCAATACCACCAATTGTTGCCCCAATGCCGTACTCCACCTCCATTCCATCGTTCATAATATGTTGAACCGCCCCCGTACGTGCCTTTTCCTGTCCTCCGAGATGATGATTGTATCACTCACACTAGCCAACTGTGAGGGGATGTTCTCCAAGGCTAGGGTTTTAGTAGCTATAGTAGCTCCCAAATTAAGCTTCAAAGAATCAACCTTTGAACGTTGCATGCCCATGCCATTAGTCACGTCACTCAGTGGGTGATTTGTATCCTCCTTCCCTTCCTCGACCAATATCAGGGGATAAGAAAATTATCCAATTTTCTTCGCAGCAAACGCAGCACTTCAACGAAAACGGTGCGGAGCAACTTAAATGAAGAACGTGACGTGCACATGTCCTTTTAAACCGTTTCTGTCGTTTTGCCTTTATCTTTTCCTTTATTTCCTCCTTGTACGGAGATGCCAACTGCAGCTTGTAGCAGAGTATATTTTTGTTTTCTGTATTTTGTTGATTTTGGAACATGACTATTTAAGCTGGCTGCAGCTCAATGAAAGCCTTTGAGGCAAATGTTTGAAACCCTAGAAAACTGAAATGGTATCAGAGCCCCCTGGTTCATAAGAAACGATGGCAGAGTTAGTAACTGGAGGTGGTGAATATCCACTATCAAATCCATTCTATCTTCATGGAAGCGAGCAGCCTGGACAATCACTCGTACCAGAGAAACTCACCACAACGAACTACACAGATTGGAGTAGAGCCATTCACAATGCTCTTGGAGCCAAAAACAAACTGGGTTTCGTCAATGGTTCCATTGATGAACCTGAAGCAACTGATCCTATGTTCTGGCCATGGACCAGATGCAACATTATGGTGCTCAGCTGGATTCAACAGTCAGTGGAGCCAGGAATCCGGAAAACCATCATGCAACTCAAAACTGCCATGGAAGCTTGGGAGAGCTTGAAAAGCAGGTATGGACAAGGAGATCTGGTACGTATTGCAGAGATACAGGAAGAACTTGCTAATCTGAAACAGGGAAATCAGTCAATAACTGAGTATTATGGATCTATTATCACCTTAAGAGATGAGTTGAAGAACTATCAACCTGTTATGTTATGTGACTGCACTGCTACTAGTCATATGGATTGCAGGGCTATGAAACTGGTGCAAAGTTATGAAGAAACTAACCAGATTATCCATTTTCTAAGAGGCCTAAACGAGAACTATGCAACACTAAGGAATCAGGTTCTGTTTGGTGAGGATCTTCCCACTATTCAAAGGGTTGTGTAGCGCATGACACAACATGAAAGGCAGTTATATGGAACACAAGGAAAAGCCACAAACAATAGCTTGACAATGGCTGCTCAATCCACCACCGAGTCCACTACCATGGTGAACTATGCCTCTCAACCAAGCACACAAAGAGGTTTTAGGCCAAGGCAAGATGGAAGACCTATTCCATATTGTACTTACTGCAAGATGCAAGGCCATGTGGAAGAAAGGTGCTACTTCAAGAATGGATTTCCTCCTGGAATGCAACCAAGGAATCCAACAGGCAACTACAATTTCAGGCCAAGAACACCAGGTCCAAGGTATAGACCACAAAGCAATGTTGATGTTACAGCACCACCAACATCATCAAATGCACAAGGAACTGAAAGTGGAGGAGTTCAGCTCACACAAAGCCAGTTTACTCAGCTGATAGAAATGATACAAGGGAAATCACCTGGAGCTGCAGTTTCACATTCTACTGCAGCATTTATACAAAAAGAGGAAGGCAAGTTTTTACTTAAAACTATTCTGAGTAGCATAAACTCAAATGCAGTTGATTGGATCATTGACACAGGTGCTTCAGATCATGTTATTAGCAGCTTGGAATTGTATTCTTCTTATATGCCAGTTGCAGGAATCCTCATTACTTTACCAACTGGAATTCAGGTCAAGGCTACACACATAGGGACAGTGATCTTGAATCCCAAACTGATACTACAAGATGTTCTATATGTGCCTCAGTTCACCTTCAATTTGATTTCTGTGAGCAAATTGACTCATCAAAATTCAGTTAAACTAACTTTTGCCTCTGATTCTTGTGCTATACAGGACACTGCCAAGGGGGAAACGACTGGTTCTGCTAAGCTGCACAATGGATTATATCACATGGAGTTCAGCAAACCAGTTAGTCACGTAGCTTCCACCCAAAATAGCAACTCTTTTGATCTTTGGCATTATAGACTAGGACACTTATCTCACCACAAAATACCTTACCTAAAGAAACTGCATAGTTCCATAGCTACTTTGCCAGATTTGCCCTGTGATGTTTGTCATTTTGCTAGGCAAAGAAGAACTCCTTTTCCTATTAGCACTACTGTTAGTACCAAGTGTTTTCAGTTAATACATGTAGACATTTGGGGTCCAAATTCTCATCCTACTTATGATGGTTATAAGTATTTTCTTACCATTGTAGATGATTTCAGTAGACTTACTTGGATCATTCTCATGTCCCTCAAATCAGAAATAAGGCCTCATTTGAAATCTTTTTGTGCTTATGTCGAGACACAATTTCAAACCAAAGTTCAAACCATACGTAGTGACCAAGGAAAGGAGTTTGATATGTCAGATTTTTATTCAGAAAAAGGCATCCTGCATGAGATGACCTGTGTAGAAACACCTCAACAAAACAGCAAGGCTGAGAGAAAGCACCAACACATTTTGAATGTTGCTCGTGCTCTAAAGTTTCAAGCCAATCTCCCTAATGGTTTCTGGGGTGATTGTGTGAAGCATGCCATATACCTCATCAATCGTGTCCCTACTCCTATACTTCAACACAAAACTCCCTTTGAGATTCTCTACCAAAAACCACCAATTTTAGGATCCTTGAAAGTGTTTGGTTGTTTATGTTATGCCACCACTCTTTCTGCTCATAGAACCAAATTTGACAAAAGAGCTCGCAGAGGAATTTTCATTGGTTACACTGCAGGGATTAAGGGATACAAAATTTATGATCTGCAGAACCATTCCACATTCATTTCCAGGGATGTTGAGTTTTATGAAAACTGTTTTCCCTTCAAGGAATCTGAAAGTCCAGCTTCCAATTCTATTTCTTCTCATTTGCCTAATTTCTTTCCAGACACAGACTTTGAGCCTCCTCTTTCTCAACCAGCTTCAGATGCATCGCATTCTCAATCTGCAATTTCATAACTGACACTGATTTTGTAACTGAGAATGATCCAGCCCCAAACACCCCATCTTCACCATCTGCACACCAATCACCAACTGCCACCTCAGATACAGATACACCAAGTACTGAGAATGATATCACATCACCTTTAGAACCAGCCCCTAGGAGAACAACCAGACCTCATAGGGTGCCTAATTATTTGCAGGACTACCATTGTGATCTTCTTGTGCATACTACCAGACTTGGTTCATCTCCTTTGGTAAGACCACATGTATGCACTATTCAGTCTCCACATTGCTTAGACACTGTTCTCAACTACAATGATTTGTCATACTCTCATAGAAAGTTTGTTTTAAGCATTTCTTCTGTTAAGGAACCAAGTAGTTTCAAAGAAGCCATCAAGGATACGAAGTGGATTACTGCCATGACTGATGAGTTGCAGGCATTGGAAGCAAATCATACATGCAATGGCGGTACCAGGGGAGCTGGGGGGAGCCACGGCGCCCCCCTCCCCCGGTATCGAGTCTAATATTACATGTATTTTTGGTATTTTCAGAATTTGGCGCCGGGGTATTTGAAGGTCGGCTCCCCCACTACGTTGTTTCGGTGAAATGTTGCCTTAAATTTTACGTAATAGTTACTCATAATTCACTTATAGTGTGTAATAATTAAATATTTGATCATAAATTATCCAAATTTAAAAAAAAATTGCCGGTGGCACATATAATTATTTTTTTACTAATTAAGCAACCTATAACCAAAACATTTATTGTGTATTTTTACTTAGTATTAGATGAATGAAAAATTTATACTATTATTCAAATTTGAAGAAAATTTTTTGCCGGTGGCACCATTTTTTAATATACAATTCGGCTCCCCCGTATACCAATCCTGGTTACGCCATTGCATACATGGTCAGTTGTCTCTCTTCCCTCAAACAAGTGAACGATTGGATGCAAATGGGTATATCGTGTTAAGTATCAAGCAGATGGTAGCATAGAACGCCATAAGGCCAGACTTGTAGCCAAGGGATACACTCAACAAGAGGGTGTTGATTATCAGGAGACCTTTGCACCAGTGATTAAGATGACAACAGTTCGTTTGTTTCTTGCACTAGCATCCACCAAGGCTTGCCACCTACACCAATTAGACATTAATAATGCTTTCCTCCATGGTGATTTGGATGAAGAGGTATACATGTCCATTCCTCAGGGGTTAATTGTTGATCCTAATGTTCCTAATCCAGCTTGCCTTCTCCATAAATCTCTTTATGGTTTAAAGCAGGCATCCAGACAGTGGTTTTAAAAATTATCTGATAGGCTTATTGCTTCTAGCTATGTTCAAAGCAAGGTGGATCATTCCTTGTTTTATCACGTTTCTGGTGGTTCATTTACAGCAGTTCTGATATATGTGGATGATCTTATTCTTGGAGGAAATGAAATTGTCGAAATTGATAAGCTCAAAAGGATCTTACATGACAGCTTCAAAATTAAAGACTTGGGAGTTTGGAAGTTCTTCTTGGGATTAGAAGTTGCTAGAAAGCTAGAAGGAATTCACTTGTCGTAAAGAAAGTATACTCTTGAAGTTCTTGAAGAAGCAGGGTTGTTGAATGTCAAACCAGTGACATCGCCAATGGATTATAAAGAAAGATTGACAGCAGAAGGAGAAACTTTATATCATGATCCAGAATTTTATAGAAGAATGGTTGGAAAACTTATATACTTGACAACTACCCATCCTGATATAAGTTTTTCCACACAGCAAGTAAGCCAATTCATGGCCAAACCTACATAACAACATTACAAAGCTCTCACTAGGATCTTGAGGTATTTAAAGAGTGCTCCAGCATCTGGTTTGTTCTTCTCTTTTTCTGGCAATCATGAATTAAAGGCCTTCGGACTCAGATTGGGCAGCTTGTCCAGACACACGAAGGTCTGTAACAGGTTATTGTGTCTACTTGGGAAACTCTCTGATTTCATGGAAGAGTAAAAAGCAAACCACCATATCACGTTCATCTTGTGAAGTTGAATACAGAGCACTTGCACATACTGTGTGTGAAGTTCAATGGTTACTTTATCTTCTGCATTATTTATGAGTTTCACATGCTGCACCAGCCATGATTTATTGCGATAACCAATCGGCCATACATATTGCAGAGAATCCAAGCTTCCATGAAAGGACTAAGCACATTGAGTTGGATTGTCACTTGGTCCGAGAGAAATTACAACAGAAGATTATCAAGTTGCTCCATGTTCCCATCACACATCAACTGGCAGACTTATTCACAAAACCTTTGTCACCAGGACCTTTCCAGTCTCTCCTCACCAAGCTTGGTGTCCAGAATATCTACCCACCAGTTTGTAGGGGGGTATCAGGGGATAAGAAAATTATCCAATTTTCTTCGCAGCAAACGCAACACTTCAACGAAAATGGTGCGGAGCAACTTAAATGAAGAACGTGACGTGCACGTGTCCTTCTAACTGTTTCTGTCGTTTTGCCTTTGTCTTTTCCTTTATTTCCTCCTTGTACGGAGATGCCAACTGCAGATTGTTGCAGAGTATATTTTTGCTTTCTGTATTTTGTTGATTTTGGAACATGACTACTTAAGCTGGCTGCAGCTCAATGAAAGCCTTTAAGGCAAATGCTTGAAACCCTAGAAAACTGAAAACCAGCCATCTCTCTCCACCCATCGTCATTGTGTTCTTGGGGGAGCACGCAGTGTTATATCCCATGTCCGGACTATCTCATCGTCCGAGAGACGGAAGTAAATCTCGCATTGTCGATCGATGTGCCCTATGCAGCCGCAAATAAAGCAAAAGTTAGGTAGCTTCTCATACCAGAATTTCGCCATGATAATCTCACTCTTGGCCTTTTGAACCTTTTTTCTCGCTTCAAAGGTTGTCGAACGTCCAGCAACACACGAACACGCAGAAACATGCCACCCGACTTAGCAAAGCTCCTCTCGTCATAGGAAACATAAGTGCCGATGAAATCACCCAATGCTTTAGCAACTCTCTCTGTGAAAAGGCCATAGTGTAAGTTATAAACCTGAACCCAGAACTCCGCCGTGTGCAACTCAACCTGTCCCAGTAATTCTCCTCTGACCATCTCATGAAGAAGCAGGAGTTGGTAGTCGAAAATCCAGGGACCATTCATCATGACCCATCGCGCATCTTTCTCATGGAAGAAGCGAAAGAGAATTAGCTTATCTCCAAGTTCCTGTATTTGTAGTCCGCGCCCCGGCTGCCAGATGCTAGCCATTCGATTCTTAAAAGCATTGAAGTTATAATGCTTGTTAGTCAGCAGCAATCCCACCAAACAATGCTCGTAGCCCCATGCTACGACCTCATCTTCCTCCTCATCAAACAGCAGCGACTCATCATCAATGGCGAGATCTCGAATCGCTTGGAGTTCACGTTCTAGGGTTTGTTGTGCGTTGTCCGTCATGGTAATAACCTGCCAAGTTTCCAAGCCAGAACTCTGATAAGCGCAAAAAACGAACCTCTACCCTAGCCCAGGAGTCCCACGTTACTCAGTAACAGAGATTCAAGGGGCCTCGTTACCAACCGCAAGCGAAAAGATAGCGAGCAGGGAGGAATCTATTCGCACGCAAGCAGAGAAGAAGATCGGCGAAGGAGAACCCAACGGCCGCGCAGCACAAAAAGCGAGGAAAAGAAACGAAAACCCTAACCCTCATAAGGGGAAACAGCTCTCATTCGAGAGAAAAAAAACAACTTTTATTTAATTTGCGTTGTTTTTAATTTAATAATAAAATTAACAAAATAGTTATTTTTGTTAATGTTCCTCACAGGCTTGAGACGGTAACCGAGATGGTTCAATTTGATGAGAGCGTCGTTGGCTGATGAAGAAGGGAAGGAAAGGAAGTGTTTGATCCTTGCACTGTGATCACAATTGGAGTCTTTGACAATTGGCACACCAATAGACACATTGATGCAAGAGATCAGAGGATAGGGAAGGTGAGAATCTGGCTATTGACGTTAGAAACCGATCCAATCCCCACCCTTACCTGTTTCGGCCTCTGCTGCTCGTTCATCGGCAAAAATACACTGGCTGGAATGGTGTTCCTCGCTCCGGCGACTAGTTTCAGAAGCGTTTATTCTCGGCGCTCTTTGTCCACTCCTTCTTTCCCCTCCAAACTCGATGCCGGTACCACCCTCTGTTTCTTAAGCCAGTGACGACTATTTCAGGTTCCGTGACCGATAAGAGGAGCTTGATTCAGCGAAGGATAGTCGGCGCCGGTCTCTACTGAGAGAGAATCGTTTTTTTGGATATGTAAAGTTTTTCATGTTTCATGAGCTAAGAGATTCCCTTTAATTAATTATTTCACTTCCCCATTCTGCCCATATATGGTTTCCACCGTTAGATTAGGATCCTCATCCAACAACTGTAAACTGGAGATCCGCACATTATATAAGGACTCTTATAGGGGTCCTCACAATAGGAGATCCCCACATTATATATAATATGTTTGACCCAATTAGCATGTGACCTAATATACATGAGTCCTTATGATCTATTGACTCGATGGTATGTATATTATTGTAATTTTTATATAACTTTATCCAAAATATTCTTGGCATATTGACTAAAATATTCTCATCTAATGTGGAATCTTACATGTGATTATAGAGCTAGTTATAATAATAAAATATTAATAAAATAGTACATAAATTCCATGATGCACATATTTCTTATTTGGTCCTTGTTAGTTTAGTAAAATTAAAAACATGTTTAAAAATTGAGTCCATAATATAAAAAACAAGTAAGATGTAAGAGAGGGGATGGGCTGTGATGCCTTGGATGCTAATGTGATAAATAATTGAGTCCAACAACAATCAGAGCATTAAATTAGAATCCATCTTATGATATAATTTTCTTCCCTTCCCTTCCCTTCCCTTCCCTTCCAGCCCAAAAAGCAATATCTCTCTCCTGTTGCCTTCCTTCCTTCCTTGGTTATCCTCACTCAGTCAGTCATTACTCTTTTGTGTTTCCAGAATCATATCTCCTCTCAGACCCAAAGGCCAAATTAATCCTATCATTCATTCTTATTTTTCTTCAGATCCTGCTTTGCTGGAGAATTAGCTAAATTCATTGTCTTCTCTTCTTCTTCTCTTCTTCTGCAGTATGGTTATGGCCTCCTCCTACCTCCGACCACTGTCAATTCTCCTAATCCTCTTCTTACTTATTATTATTAGGTAACTAACTAACTTTGAATTTTCCTTTATTTCTCTATATTCTTCTTCCGATCCTCACCTCTCTCTCTCTGCTTTTGTTTCGTTTGTATAGCCTATGCTGGTTTCTTTCTTTGTCCTGTTTTTTTCTTTCTACTGTTAATTAATAAAGTAGGCTCGTCTTCTTCCTCAATTTGCGGGACAAGGTATTGTTGAATTGGTTAACCAATTCAACAATAAATCAATAATAATAATATTGTTTTTCATTTTATCAATCATTAATTTATTGTAATTTGTAAGTTGGTAGTTGTAAATCCTACTTCTGTTATTTTAGTCAATTTCTGTTATTGCTTCCCATCACTACTTTTATTTTATGTATATTTATTATTCAAACATCATGGCTAAAAATTCAAACACATTATGCATAGGTAAATATGGATCACCTACGATTCAAATATTTTGTCACTTTTGTGTATTAGTAATAGTACGTTACCCATAT
Organism: Linum lewisii; assembly: GCA_034768395.1. Classification (NCBI taxonomy): domain Eukaryota; kingdom Viridiplantae; phylum Streptophyta; class Magnoliopsida; order Malpighiales; family Linaceae; genus Linum; species Linum lewisii. The sequence continues at coordinate 19,001,690 of CM068296.1, read as the reverse complement.
ATATAAAAGTTAAAGCTGGTTTCAGGTTTCTTCTCTTTCAAACCAAGTTCAAGTCATTATTACATATATTTAAGCTCCAAATTTATATATATAAAACCAATCTACTTTTATTAGAGTAGCGACCAAAAAGTGTTAAAATTGATATAATCCAAAAGTGGTCGTGGCTTTGTCAATGTTTACAGAACAGAACAACCAGTATTGTTCGGAGGTTAGTCAAACAACGTTGTATTTTATGAAGCTTTTACATACATACCAAACAAAAAGTCAAAAACCATGATTTTTTTTTTTTTGTTTTGTTGGTTTGCTGCTATTTTACTTTTAGTTGCAAACTTATTCACACAAAACTTAATTCAAACATTAGGCATCAAACTTACACGCAAACACATGGAACTCTAACTTTGTCTTATTGTTAAAGTGAAGAGATGTCTTTCTTTCTTGCACACATGCCTAAACATTCGTTTTCCCTTTATATATATCTTCTTCATTCCATAATCAATATAATGAACAATTTGATTTTTCTGCAGTTTTAATATTGCTATTGCTTCATCAGCATCAGTGATGGAATCAATTTCATGGCCGTCGGTAGAAGGTGGTTTTGCCTCTGGAGCAATCGATCTTGGCAGCGGACTCCACGTCTTCCAAACTGCTTCATTTAACAAAATCTGGTCCACCCAACATGGAGGACCCGACAATCTCGGAGCTTCCTTCTTCGAACCTTCTCAATTGCCTCCTGATTTCCACATGCTCGGCACTTACAGCCAGCCCAACGCCAACCTCAATTCTCGAGGCTGGATCCTAGCTGGCAAAGATGCCACCAAAGGAGGAGATACGCCGCCGTTGAAGCAACCGGTGGATTACACCCTAGTTTGGAACAGCAACTCCGATTCGGAAGATGGAACCGGCTACTTCTGGTTACCGGTCCCACCAGACGGTTACAGAGCCATGGGCCATGTCATTACCACCGCTCCTGACAAGCCTTCCCTAGACAAAATCCGCTGCGTTCGATTAGATCTCACTAACGAATGCCACGCCGACGCCTGGCTCTGGGGCCCAACTGACGACGGGAATCCTGATCCGACCGGGTTCAACGTTTTCAGCCTCAGGCCTATCGACGACATCATGGATGCGCCGCAGCAATCCGCCGCTTCCGGAGTAACCGTCGGAACATTCATCGCCCAATCCTCCGGGCTTCCGGGGCCCACCACGATCGTCTCCTGTTTAAAGAATCAGAATTCAATGGAGAAATTGTCTGCCTCGATGCCGAATTTTAGTCAAATAAAATCGCTCTTCAAGACCTACGCTCCCTGGATTTATCTCCATCCGAACGAAGAATTCCTTCCATCTTCAGTGGATTGGTTTTTCAACAACGGTGCGCTTCTATTTGAGAGAGGGAAAGAAACCAACCCGATTCGGATTGATCCAAACGGGTCGAACCTCCCGCAAGGCGGTTCGAATGACGGTGCTTTCTGGTTGGACCTACCGGCCGACGGAGCAGCAAAGGACAGAGTGAAGCAAGGAGAGCTGGCAGGAGTAGAGGTGTACTTACACGCAAAGCCAGCTTCGGGAGGGACATTTGCGGACATAGCGGTATGGGTGTTTTACCCTTTCAACGGACCAGGAAGGGCAAAAGTGGAATTCATTAATAACATAAAGTTGAGGAAATTAGGGGAGCATGTGGGGGATTGGGAGCACGTGACGTTAAGGATTAGCAACTTTAACGGGTTGCTCCAAAACGTCTACTTCTCGCAGCATAGTGCCGGACAGTGGGTCGGGATTACGGATCTTGAGTACCAAGCAGGGAGCCGACCCGTAGTTTACGCTTCGCTCCACGGGCATGCAATGTACCCGAGACCGGGGCTGGTGATGTTGGGTAGCAACAACATTGGGATAAGGGACGACACGGCCAAGGGTGGGATGGTGGTAGATACGGCCGCTGCGTTCACGGTGGTGGCGGCGGAGTATCTTGGGAAAGATACGGTTGTGGAACCGCCGTGGCTGAATTATATGAGAAAATGGGGCCCAAAGATCGATTATAACGTGGATGATGAGCTGGCAGCGGTGAGGAAATTGCTTCCAGGGAAGCTGAAGACGGCATTTAATAAGATAGTTAGCAATTTGCCCAAGGAAGTGCTTGGGGAAGAAGGCCCCACTGGGCCTAAGGTTAAAGCCAGCTGGACTGGGGATGAAGTTTGATCATCTGTCTTCTTTCATAAATTAAATTTACGAGAAAGGATTAAACTATCAAAGATCATATCCTACATGAACTAGAGTACATATTTGCTTTACTACTACTACATCATTCTTCAACTAGAACCCTACTATTTCCATATCCATTAATGGCATTTTTGATGCACAGTCCAAGGTGTGTTTCATCTTCTTCATCAGTCATTAGTTTAACTGTTTCCTTCCTTCGACCTGTATTTCTCTACTACTTTTCTAGTACAATTTCTGCTTCTCCTTCAGCTCCTCCCTCTTCAACTCCAGAACTCATTGATCGTCTGTGGAATGTTTGGTGGATCTTTGTCACTCCTTTCTCCACAGGTCCCATTGCCTGATTGATTGTCAACACCACATCCTTCACCACCTAACATAATTCATTACAATTCCATTCAGCTTATCCAATCATGCACAGACCTACCTACCTTCATAATAATTAGTGTAAAACTAGTTACTTACATGTTGGCCACCTTGAACAACTATGTCTTGCACGCTTTCAGTAACACTCGTTCCAGCAGCTTCAACCCGAGTTTCCTTCTTCTCTACCACACCTTCCTTGTTACCACTTCCACCCAAATTCAATTTTTCTTTACTATTACTACTCCTCCTATCAATGGCTGCCTTCACATTCCCATTCTTTGGATGATCAGGAACATACTGATAAGGATCTGCTGGAAACACATATGCATGTGTAATAGCTGCAATCGCCATCTGACATGGCAGTTAGCAAACCAAACCATCAGAATGTTTGCAAGGATAGAACAAGGACACTCATTGTGACGATATTCAATATTCACATCCTACTACCATAGGAAAGACCAAACCATATCTAAAACAAATACTTGATAATTGTGTACTAGCTGTAATTTAGACACTTTTGCTAACCAACTTACCTCAATGCATATGAGAAAATCTTGCAACCCAGTTCTAAATTTAGGGTCATTTGGTAGAGCTTCAAAGGAACAAAGCAGAGCAATACCAACACCTTGCCACCAAGTAGCAAACACAATGGCCTTGAAGCTGATGAACTTAGCAAGTGGCTTTATTGGTTTAAGCCTTTCATGTGTGACATTGTAGAACTGTACAAGGCAATACAGTGCCCACATCTGACTGAAGTTCAGCACTACTGCCATGTATGGGTACCTAAATCATTCAAAAAATAAAAAAACCAACCTTAATAAAGCTTGAAAGAAGAAGCAGAGCAGGTTAAGGGTCTGGTATGCGAGGAACTCAACTAAGTAGAGAGCATGAGATTATCTATAAATCCCATAAAACGAGATGACTACATATATACACTTTGCTCTAATTAAGATTGAACATAGCATACCCGTAGTAGACCTTGAATCTTCCATCACCATAGACACCAAAAATCTCTAACACGAATGCCAAGAATGCACACAGTGTCTTGAGAATCATCTGAGCTAACAAAGGTAAAAACATGCATTGAATAAGCGGATGAAGAGGGAAACAAAAGAGCAGAGTAGTAAAGGGATGTTGTTTACATATTGAACAAGGCCAAATCTTTCAATGTTGAATAAATCCCTCCCAATAACACATGGATGGCAGAAAAAATTGATTATTGAAGACCTCTGACGTAGCGGTCGACCTTGCTTCTCCTCATCATCCTCTTTCAGAAATGGTTGAACTAGTTGCCTTTGGGAATCTGTTTCAAGGATCTCCAACACTCTAGCCTCCCCACCTGACATAATTTTTCCTCAGTGAATAAGAAACTTTCATTAAAGCAACACCAAATCATAATACTATTGTTATGAATGAAACCAATCAAGTTGGATGATATGAAAACTTACCTAGACATGCGATTAAATAGCTGCCAAAAGAGTACAAGGCGAAAGCCTCATAGCAATTCCTTAGAATATCACAGGCAAGCGACAATCTGTAGTTCAATAGAGACAACAACTGCAACCACAGTACATTTCCATAATTTGATAACTAATTATCCTTGTGTTCTTCCATTCATTCATACATAGAACAATAGCATACATATACAATCTAATAAAGTACAAGGCTTACGGACTCAGTAGCGTAGACTGGAACCATGAAAAGAACAGCGACAATCCATTTTTGCTCCTGTAACAAACAAACAAACAAATTAGGCATTGTGGTGGTGTCTCTGGCTTGAATAATAAAAGAGTTAGAATATGAATATGATAACAGAATATACAAACTGATGGATTGGTGTAGGATCGGAGGTGTTGGAGGATAAGAAGAAGAGACACAGAAATTGCAACAAGAACAAAGCTTCCGCCGGCAATAAGTGCAGGTTGGTGCAAATTTCGATATGTAATTTGGCCGCTGAAGAGCGCTTGAACCAAATAAATGGGTTCCATTGGCATTGATTTTGTTCTGTTTCTCTAAAGGGAAGAAGAGGAAGGCACAACCATTTGACCTAAATCCTCTTCCTGAGCATATGGTGGTGTGATGTATATAAGAAATGAAATTGGTTGTCCATTCAAGATAAGAAGAAGGGATTAATCGGCGGACCAATTGAATAACATATATGAGATTGATGTTCGACAGATGAAGTAGGAGAAAATGAACCAAACCCCAATGGAGGAATGGTGAAACGAAGATGGAGAGAGAGAGAGAGAGAAGACACATCGTCGTTCTGCCTGCGCGCAAATTTTGTAAGTGCAGAATCGCCGGACGTTGACACGTGTGTTTTCAGGTGACACGTGCTTCCCTCCTACTTCCTCTCTCTCTCTGATTTCCAATGGTGAGTTAGTTACCTCTTCACAGAATCATCGTTACTTTATCGTCAATGCCGACCTTGTCTGCTTCTCCGCCTTGGTCAATGTAGCCGTCGTCCGAAGGAACACAGGGAACCGACGAGCTCATTGGTTCGTTGAACCACTAACTCTACTTACTCACATCTTCTGAGCTGTGACAAAGATTGCTCAACTGGTCTATGATCTGACACTGGAACGAAGAGAGCATATATTTTAGCCAATATTGACCGGACTAATCATCAAATCGAACAAGCTAGAGATTCATGCGAATATATTAGAACATCTCCAATTCTCATATCAAATTACCAAATTGCTATTATTAAACTTCAAACCCCCCTATAATACAAACGGTTAAATTGCTACATTGTCAAATTAAAATAATTTTATTGTCAAATTTAAAATAACAAATTGCCAAATTGCTATTTCGTGATAGTGGGTTGGATCAACCACTGAAAAAAACATCATTGCGAAAGAAGGTTTAAGAGTTCACATGGCGTGCTCCCGTTGGCCGACTCCATTTTATTATCTTATGTCTCATGTCTTGTACTTTGGTTTTAATGTTTGTTTATGTCCCATGTATTAATCTAATGCGATTACGTAATTATCTAATGCGAGTACGTGTTGGCATGTCATGCTCGGGGGATCACATGCGACGTCTAGATTAATTTCAAGTATGACACATGTTCAACTAATTGTTTTGGTTTCATTGATGACATCGTAATTGACAATTAAAATAAATGACATCCAATTGGAAAAAAAAAATTTACACAACTCAACAAGAATAAAAGTGACTGAATAGTTGATGTCACAACTCTCACATGATCAAATATGTCCAAATAGTTGATGGCACCGCACAACTCATTCTATCAAACATGTGAGGAATCTATGACACATGTTCAACTAATTGTTTGCATTTCATTGATGACATCATAAATTAACAATTAAAAAAATGACATCAAAACAGAAAAAAAAATACATCGAAATGTTTGTAGTAATTAATAAATACTAGCTATGTAAAAATTATGAATGAATTATTGAATAAAAATAGAAGAATCAATAGTTATATGAATGTTAATCATAAAATTAAAGTGCATTTTTAAATTTAGAACTACAACATTGGAGCAAAACAACTTTTCCGCATTACTTATTTTGTTAGAAGAACTTAGTTGTACTATTATTATTAAGAACATTAAAGTAGTTGGAGTTTACAGCGTAAAGAGGGAGGAATTCGGAGCCTATGCAGGGACCAAGCTCTTCCTTTGGTCTAGTAAACCAAATCGATAGGAGCCGTTAGATGTGAATGAATGCTTTAGATTAGTTTCAGGAATTTAATGCAATTAAATACAGAAATAAGGAAAAAAATTAAATTATCCCCACCACAAAAATAGGGACAAAAAATCTCTTTTTCGATTCTTCCCCATAGGCCGTAGCTGATAACGACTCCAATACGAGTTCGAAGCTGTTATAGTTTCGTCCCTCCAATTCGAGAGTCATGGTTAGTGAATCAGAACTTAGAAAGTAAAGTAAGTAGTTTGTCCTGCTCTTTTCCCATGTGCATCAGAACTCATATTAGATTCCTGGTAATGAGGGAAGGGTTGTTTGATTTTATTAATTTATTCCTTATCCCTATCTGTTTAGTGTTTATCTACTTTCAAAACACATGTAGTCACTGTGTTTCAATTAACAATGGACCTTGCTAATCTCAACTTTGGTCCCAGTTTTCGATTTTAAGTATACTAACACTTGTTAACTGGATATGTTTTGTTTTTTTAATTTAAAACCTCTCAAATTTTCAGTAGTTTTTTTGATTCACATTGGAGTGAAATCGATACTAAGTGACACTAGGACACCTTAGATGTATGTACTAGGACACCTTAGATGTGAATTTCATTTCAATGTTAATGATTTCTGTACTAGGGACACCTTAGATGCCTGTACTAAGACGCTCATAACCCCACACTTGGAATTGTAGCAGCTTGGCTGAAGAGAACTTATTTTCTTTCGAATTGTAGCAGCCTGGCTCACTACAAGAAAAGGGACCAACAGTCATGGGATTTCCCATCCTTATAGCTCAATTTCCCATGACTAATTCCAATTTCCCGTGACTAATTCTAATACTCACGGGTTATTTTCCCATGACTAAATGTCGAGTGACTATTGGCTTTTAGTCATGGGATGGACCCGTGACAAGCAAATAGTCACCGCATTACCCATGACTAAAAAGAGACAATAGTCATGGGATTTAATACCATTACTCACCGGATTTTGACTTTTAGTCATGAATTCACCCGTGACAATTGGAAGTAGTCACCGTTAAGCCGGCGACAACATGTTACTAATAGTCATGGGTTCTCTCATGATCATGTTCGATAGTCACGGGTTAATAGTCATGGGTTACTCTTTATTCATGAACCACTAGTTAATAATGACATTAGAATCACAATAATAACAATAATAATCCAATTTAATAGCTATATATGCACATCCGAAACCAAAATAGGTGCACAACTCATGAGCTCAAAGGCATATATATATAATTAAATATCCAATACGTATTCAAAATATTATGCAACATCACAAAAAGAGTTTCATCATGTTCTGGATCTACTCCGATGATCATAATCTTTCTTGTCTTCTAATGACCAAACCAAAATTCTTCCTAAATGTCTGAGAAAATGTCTATTAATCACATATTCAGTACTAAAAACTTCATGTTCACTGCCTTGAAGTTTCTTCAAAATATTGTTGCATGTCTTCAGTCACCTGCTGTAATCGCCAACCTGATATACACAAACCAAACAATGTTATTATGTATTCATACGTACATGTTTACAACAACAAATTCATTTACTGTCTGTTTTGGTGCTGCAACAAATTGCTGCAAAGTGCAGTCCATAAAATCTGACAATCCTTAATAAAATATGGGCAGCATGCTACTCTAGTTAACAAAGAGAGAGATAAAGATAAATCAATTCACATATTATTCAGTTCTCTCTCCCACTATTCCATTCTCTTTTACATAATAAAGTAACAATTCAAGTGAACAAACCACATCAGCTCAAACAAATGAATGAGATGCAGGGGATGATTATACTATTTTCCCTGTTGGCGTTCTCATTTGTTAACAAGCGGGGAATCAGAAAATATAGGAAACTTAAAGAAATGGTACAGTAGGTAACTTCACACAATTCTTCTCAAAGTGACTGGAGAAGTAAATGATCATTAACTAATACGGTTTTAAAGCATATTAGAAAATACAGTTGAGCAAACACCATCCAGAATGATATTATTGTGCGGGTAAGAACATAGAAATCAAACAATGAAGGTGCAGCTTTCTAATCAACATAAATCAATAACCTGATGCATACCTTTTAATAATTATTCAATAATTAGCATGCATACCTTTTTAATCTCCATTGTTGGACCCCTTTTCTTTTAAGGCTCTTATGTCTTCCATGATTTGGGTCATCATTGAAGCTTGATCCGCAATTGTTGTTTGCAGAGTAGTTACAGAATCTTGTAGAAGAGAATTTTGAACTTCTGATTGTCTTAACTTAGTTGCCAATTCTGCTTTACTCGTGGAGGATGATCCTTTCAAATCCTTTGGCCTTACTCCACCACCAAACCCAGTAACATGTCCTTTGTTCTGTGGACCAAACGTAGCTTCAGCAACTTCAAGTTCAGTCCAATTAGGATTTTCCTCAATAATCTTCTTCATCTTACTCTGCACAAAAAAAACATAACAACCAAATTCAGCTAGGGAACACTTCCTATATGATATTCATGCACAAAACTAAACTACAAATAAACACTCACATGTTTCTCTTTAGCGACTAGATTCTTAATCTCATCTTTAGTTGCGTAAGTCCTAGAAAACACATCCGCTTGGTCGGCCTTACCCCCATTCGCAATGCCCTTCAAATAAGAAAAATTAAATATAAAGAAACATTGAACATTTCAAGTTAACTGAAAAAATTGCAATACTAACCAACTCGTATGAGATTTGTCGAACGGGTCTCGTTCCACTATGAGCATGATATTCTTTTTCATTTCTATTGGATGCATTTGCAGTGCTCCTCTTCTATGCATTCAGATAAACATACACTTTTACATATGATAAATCAATAACCTAATAAACATAATAAAGAGGATAGAGTATAGAAAAACGTCTAACCTTATATTCATCGGACAAGAATACTTCAGTAACACACCACTCCCAATCCTCTTTGTTCAAATTAGGAGGAACAACTTTTAAAACTTCTTCTAAGCTTTTAAGGCTATTCCTTACGTACTTAAATATGCAAGTCGGATCTCCATTTAATCCACAAATCTCTCATGTGCAAGAAAACTTCCTCTTTATAGAATTCCATTTCAGGATGGTCAAATTTATCCTGTATGATAAATGTTCAAAAATGCAGAAACAAAGTAGTTGTTCATTGTAAGCTTATCAAACATTCTCAGTTTCAATCTAGGCAACATGAACTAGAAGACCAAATTACCTTGGTTGCAGCCCACATGTGATCCTTGTGTGCACCAGTTAAATCGGACCACTCTTTGATTCTTGCCGGACACACTTGATTATTACGAACTATCTTTCCAATATATCTTGAAAAAGCTTTGTGATTCAAACCAGCCGCGCGATTCCAATGAAATGTAACTGGAAGTTTCTCACCGGGTTGGAGTTCTGCCACTGTCTTGCATATGTTAGGCCCCCTCACATTCTTTGCAACTGTAGTTTTTGAAATGGAGACTACCAAAACAACAATAATTTTTTTAATTATATAGGAATCATTTCAGTTAAACACTTCAAGAGATAAGAAACTGACCCTCATTGTCATGTTGTCCACTAACAGCCACTTGTGGAGCCGCATCTTCATAATTATGAATCTCAGCTGTGAGATTTGGAACTTCATTTCTCACTTGTCTAATATGTTCTTGAGATGGTCGAACCACATCTCTCACATTTTGGGTACTATCTCGCAATGGTGGAGCTTCATTTCTCACATGTTCGACACGTCTTGATGGTGGAATTTCTCTTGTACGCGGAGCATCATATCCAGCTTCCAACATGTTGCTTATCATTTTTGAATAGCTGGAACACAAAAAAACACATAACCAAGCACTTAGAAATCATACACATAACATCACCAAGAGTGCACCATACAGTTATAATCAATAATATGCAAAAAGACTTTTAAATTATTTACATGTACGTTGGATTCCAGAGGTTGGATTAACAAGAGAGGTTAACGATGAGAATGGTTGTGGTTTTCTTCCAATTGCCCTCCCTATCGAACAAGGTGCAATATAATTGGATCTTTTCTTTCTTTTAGTGAAATGAGGTGGTGTTCCTTGCAGATTAGTCTTCATGGTATATCCTGCTTCAAACAAAACTAAGTTAGTGAAATAAAAGAATACAAGACAAGTCAACAAGTCAAATTATTATAGCCTAACTTGAAAATAAATGATTACCATTATGGTTGTTGTACTTCTTGACTTGGTTTGGTAATGTTCTTATTTAACTTTCACCTAATACACACTTCGTGGTTGAACTTTCACAACCAATTTCCAATTCTTTTTAACATTATCGTCAACAAAAAAGATTTGAGAAACTTGGCTAGCTAAGACAAAAGGCTCATTTGTTTTCAACTTCCTTTTCGGGTTTATACTAACATACCCATATGCATCAATGTTTATTCCTTTCCTCCTATCATGCACATCACACCAATCACATAGAAACATCGTGAGAGTTCTTCCACCAAGAAACTGCAATTCAACAACTTCTCTTAGAATTCCATAGTAATCTATAGCTTCCACATCTGTTCCATCATCACCCAACACAACGACCCCATAATTTTGCGTTTTCAATCGATTATCGTTGTCTTTTGTATGATATCGATGGCCGTTTATCACATAACCTTTGAACCACTTCACAATTTGGGAAGGACCACGTGATAATGATAACAAATCAGCCATTGTATTGCCATTGTCATACTCATACAAAGTAGCCACCTACAGAATAGTGGTATAATATTTTAGCATTTGTTATACTTATTCTAATTTTATGGACGAGGGGAGGTATTTTACCTTGTTTCTAAACCAATTGATTAAAATCTGAATGCAATCATCAAAGTGATATGAACTAGTTTGAGTATCTCAGCCAAATCTCAATGATGATACAATAGTATATCAATTGAATTCAAATTTGTAGGTGTTCAAAAAGTTCATTATTCCATATCTGCCTCTAATGTAAAAATGATACATGGTCAGAAATCGAAAAATTCTCAACATTTCAATTATTGAGTAAGTTCAATATGGCATATCTGAGAAAGCTTCAACATGACTCTGCAAATCGAAATTCTATTGAATATTGGAATCTCTCATTGCTCAAAATCATGTAAATACTTCTGCATCAAATTCTTCAATTAATTGATGATTGCAGATGACTAATTAAGATCTTATGTCAGAGCTTTCACAACATCTTTAAGCATTTGAGCAAAAGAACCACGGCAATAATTTGCAAGTGGAATGAAAATGTTGCAAAAGAATCATGGCAATCATGGCTTTTTAGTCCCGAGATTTTCTGTCTTTGATATTCACACAATGAGAAATATTAGAAGAGAAACCATCAGGAACTTTCAAGTTCTTCAAAAAACGACAAAATGTACCCTTCGCTTCACGAGATAATGTGTATTTGGCATGTGGCAAGATCACTTTAGCGCCATCCCGAATTGGATGCAATTCTGGTTTTAGACCCATTTGCTCTAAGTCAAGGCGACTTTTGATAGTATCTTTAGTCTTTCCCGGCAAATTCATGATTGTCCCCAAAACATTATCACATATATTCTTCTCTATATGCATAACATCTAAGTTGTGGCGAAGCAAAAGAGTGCTCCAATAACTCAAGTTGAAGAAAATACTTCTTTTGTTCCAATTATCACCACGAATTTCATGAGAAACTTTGTCCTTTGACTTTGAACATCTTGTCAATGTAATCCCATGAAGATCATTGCTCTGATCAACTATTTCATATCCTAAAAATTGGCTTGGCTTGCCTCTAGTCTCCTTAGTCCCATCAAATGACAGTCTATCCTTTCTCCATCTATGTTCATGTGGAAGCCAACATCGATGACCCATGTAGCAAAACTTACCACCATTCGTCAACCACTCAGAAATTGTGTCTTTGCTACAAACAGGACATGCCAATTTTCCCTTTGTACTCCACCCGGGCAAGTTGGCATAAGCAGGAAAGTCATTGATTGTCCATAATAAAGATGCATGTAATTGAAAATTTTGACGATGTGATGCATCAAATGTTATCACACCTTCTTCCCACAAATCACTCAACTCTTCAATCAATGGTTGTAGATAGACATCTATGGCATCACCGGGACTTTCTGGACCCGGTATCAACATGGAAAGGATGAAGTTAGAAGGCTTCATGATCATCTAGGGGGGCAAGTTATATGGGATCAACACCACAGGCCAAATACTATGAGGCTTTTTAGAATTTGCAAATGGTTGAAACCCGTCACTAGCAAGACCAAGTCTCACATTCTGAGGGTCACTTGCAAAGGATGGATGAAGTTCATTGAATGACTTCCATGCTAATGAATCTGCCGGATGTCTCATAAGTTCATTCTCCTCCGTGTTCTCATGATGCCATCGCATTAATGAAGCTGTCTTAGTTGACATAAACAACCTTTGTAGCCGGGTTTTAAAGGAAAGTAACGCAAAATTTTATTTGCTATTCTTTTACCATTAGCCTTATGAATAACTTCCTTAGTATGCTCGTCAACTTTCCATCTAGACAGTCCACAAACGTTGCATGTATCAAGTTTTGCATCCTCCTTCCTATATAACATGCAACTATTCTCACATGCATCAATCTTCGTGTAAGAGAGTCCAAGATCTCAAATGATCTTCTTAGCTTCATAATATGAATCCGGCAGTAATGAACCCCGAGGCAATAAGTCTCCCTTCAACATTTCCAATAACATGTTAAATGACTTATTACTCCATTTATATTGAGTTTTGATGTGCAGAAGTTTCACAATAGTAGCTAACTTGGAACTCTTGCATCCATCATAAAGTGGTTCTTCAGACTCCTTTAGTAGCCTATAAAACTTCTCAGCTTTAGGATTTGGACTTTCATTGTGTGTGTCCTCAAGAACCACATCCACTCCATCATTGTTAAGATTTTCATCTGGATACAAGTCATTTAACATACCATGCAATTCATCTGCGGTTTGGTATGTATCGTCATCATCATCAGATGAACCCAAACTCTCACCCAATTTCTCTCCATGGTGACACCAAAATGTGTAATTTCGAACTATTCCATTAACTATCAAATGTGTTGCTACTGTCTCACGAGTTCCTTGTCGGCCATTGAAACACTTGACACAAGGACATCTAATTCCTTCGGAACCACCGTTCTTTTTGAACGCGTAGTCCAAAAATGCAGTAACCCCATTCTGATACTCTTCACTAACCTATGATTCACAAAATTCATCCATTGCTTACTAGGTGCCATTTCCTAACATGATAGAATAATCAATATATTATTTAAAAAGTATGTAACTATAACTAAGTATGTAATAATACTATTCACCTCCTTAAAATGAGGATGTTATATGCTCGAAATCATCCATATTAAGCCCAAATTATGTACCAAGTAAAGAAAACAATCGAAAAAGTTTTGTTCTAGCTATAGTAATAAGACACTAACAACAAATGATAAACTTACTTGTTTGATTAAAAAAATTCTATGTTTTCTCTCCACTGAATTTGAGTGTATGCTTAAACACGAGTCCACTCTATTTGCCTTCCTGCCAAACGCCCAAACATAATAATATTATATAGTATACTAGTATCAAGATATTATGCTTTGCTGTTGTTGAACTATAGAATGAATAAAATGTAAAAGATATGAGTTATTGTAAACCAAATAGACAAGCCCCTGCATCAAATTGGTTTGTAGGGAAATGTCCAGAACTGACTCTTTGACCATTCTTTATTTGTTTCACTAGATGAATACTGATTAGCTGGAGAAAAAAACAGTACATTGTACAAAAAATAAATGAACATCTAAGATCCTACAATAATTGCAATTGAATAGAGCAAATGAAATGATGATGAAAGCATATCTGCAATCTTAACAGAAAATAGAGAATCACAGAAAACTGTAAACAAACTTTGTTCCTAGTAGTTTCTAAGTAGTAGATAGATAAGTCATATATGAAACATTTATTCCTGTCTACCCATTGTGCAAACAAAGGCTATAATCTCATCAGGCATTTCTGGAAACACTAATAGACACTCTGCCATGGTGAACTTGCTCAAGCTAATTGATGCCAACTTGTGTAAACATAGCTTAACATCTAATTTTCGGAAATGATATCAGCAGATTAAGCATAAGAGCTAGAAACCACACAAATGGGAAATCAATTTCAGAGAAATAGGGGGCATAGCACTACCTTCAAAGAGAAAACAGCAATGACGAAAAGCTGAAAAAGCAAAAGTTTCTACAGTATTAGGTTCTTCAAGAAGAAAGCCTTAGATGCCATGAATGATATGATACACCCATGGGAGGGGGAGGCGGAGGAAGAAGAAGAAGAAGAAGAAGAAGTATACCTAGCCAGTAGAAGCGATGAGCAGCGGCAACAATAGCTGCTTCTCCTGTGTGATTATCGAGCAAATCAAACAGTAAAGTTATGTCCAGAACAGCACGCGAAACTAAGGAGAAGGATAGATTAATTAGTCAATAAAGAAGTAATCAACCCAATACAAAGTGAAATTCCAAGATGAGAATCATGGATTTTGGTACCTGAATAGAGGAAAGTCGATGAAATTGGAAAGCAGGAAGTGATGAAGAGAAAGAGGAAGAGAAGACACGAAAGATAGCAGAGTGGGGGGAACTCACCGTAATGGACGAAAAGAAGAAAATGGTGTGGCGTTGGCTCTGTCGGCGGGAAGGGTTTTCTCGGGGTAGGACCTTCTCTTAGCTTCTCCGGTGAGAGATAGATGTCGCGGGGAGTTTCTCGCACAACCTCCTTCTCAATCAGCTTCTCTGGCGAAAGATGGAGTCTGCTGTAGAGTTAGGGTTCATCAATTGAATATTTTGTGGATAGTGAATAAAAAAATGTAATAAATTGAAAATAATTTTCCCACGAAAAAAATGGCGCAAAAGCAAACAATTGGAAATAATTTTCCCACCAAGAATGATAAAAAAATATTTTTAGATAATTTAATAGGATGGTAGAAAATCATGACCAATTAGTCATGGGAAATATAGATTCTGCTGATTTAGTCATGTAAGGGCTTAGTGAGATATCAATAGTCATGGAGAAATGTGTATGCTTTCTTGTAACATACCATTAGTCATGGGAAATCAATCCCATGACTAAAATCCCATGACTATTGGTCCCTTTTCTTGTAGTGGCTGAAGATCCAACAATGACGCTAGAAAATAAGGAAACAGAGGAGTTTGACAGCGCAAGGGATTTGTTTTTTGCTTCGACTATGAATCGGCTAGAAGAGGGAAATAAGGATTTGTCATAATGATTTTCTAAATAATTAACTTCCACGGTTATCTATTCATTAATTATTTGCAATAATTATATGGATTATATAATTAAATAATGAATATTTTACGATTGGCGAGGATTAGTTTGGTTTAGTGAACCAAAAACTCATTTGTTCACTAAAGAAAATGCCGGAGGAGTCCACTCCAAATGGTTCTACACTACCTCAAATAGATCCAGGTTTCTTCCATGACCCATTAGAGAATCGAGATAGTCAGTTTAACAGAGCACTAACTTTGTTTTCCTCCCTCGAAAATCTCATTCGAGACCCGGATCGCCAATTTTACTAGTGAATCATCACGTCACTCCGTTCCTTCCTGCCAGATAAACACGGCAACGCTTCTCTCTCACACACCTCCTTCCCCATGAACTAAATGCCCCTTGCCCACTTCCATACATTGATATGCCCACACGATGCCCAGCTCACCAATTTCACTGTTAACAGTGGCTGGGTTCAATTTCATACGATACCTTTTGCTACCCCTCCTTACATATCCACGATTTTTCTACTCCTACTACCCACTGCACTCTTTGTCACTCACTTTATGCAAAGACTATTCTCAAACCTTCCACTCTTTCATCTTGCAACTCCATGTACTTGAATCATAATCTAATTTGTCAATAACCCTGATTTGCACAACTTTCTGATCTTCATTGAAATGGCTTCTTCCTCATCTCTTATTTGCATCCAATAAAATGGTGAAGAAGCTGTTGGAGTTGCTAGAAGCTGTATAGTTGGGGATGTGAGTTAATTCCAACTGCAAGAGGTTTAAATCACTCATGTAATGAAAGCAGACACTGGGATTTGGTGGACGTGTGTCGGTTTCCTATATAACAAGATTTTTGTAGCGAGTGATGTTGATTCTCGTTTGGTAAATGCATAATGTAAGTGTGCTCACCCGTTGTAAAAAGACAACATCAACATAGATTTCTAGTATGATTTGGCAACATAGGTTAGACCATGCAGAGTTTAGTTAGTGTACAAATGTAATTTTTGTGTTTGTAGACAAAATAACCATAAGTTGTCATCTGGAAACCATGTTATGGACATGGGATGACTCTTATGGTAGGCTTGCACTATCTTGCGTAAACAAATGAACAAATTTAATTAATTAATTTTTTTTACGTAGATAGCTCCGAGAGGACAATCAAGGCAGTAAGCAGTAAATCAACTACAATCTACTCAGGCTTGCACTATCTTGCGTAAACAAAGGAACAAATTTAATTATTATATCAATTTTTACATGGATAGCAAACAAGTCAACAATAAGTAAACTAAAGATAAAGTAAAGAAATATGGTCGCAAAGTATAGTGTTAGTGTAATATTATCATGTCCTGTGGAACAAGCATGTGTTCAACACGAGGTGGTGACATTACAAATAGAAAGGCTAAGAACAATGAAAGACTCGTGTGTACAATCTGTTTATTATTTTGGAACCTTGTTTGTTGTTGAACTCTGCAAGGACATGTGAATATTTTATACCTCAAAGCCTCATTAGCGTGTAAACTCTTAATCAATTCTATAATTCTCATCAGCTCATAGCTCATCAAATAACTGGACACAAGATAAGTAATTAACTGCTATCATATGCAAACAAACTTATAACCAGTTTCAGTAGAATATAACATCTAACAATATCAAAGATATTCAACTTGGGGAAGTTATTCAGCTTGGGAATGTTATGTGAATGAGCTCATCGCTGCTCAATACAATAATAACAACATCAATAATGACATGTTTATAATCTCAAACCATTAATTCATACCTAGATCAAGCATTGTAATTTCATACTCTTTGTGGAGTGAAATACACAATCCCTGAAGTCTTTGCTCCAAGATGCCAAGTTTTTTTAACAAACAGAATCAAAGACATCACCATCTAGTGCAATAGGGAACGTTTGGTTTAAACAACAAAGTATCCAAACAAACTAAAGGTTTCACTCAAACATCAATCACCATATGGCCTTGAACAAACCTGTGAAATAAAAAAACTCGATAAACCACCCCTCTTTGTATTATTCCACGTGACCAAATTGACAAGCCTCATTTGGCAACAAAAGATTTCTAGAGATAGACTTCCAAACCTCAACTTCTCTGCAACACATTCTCTAGTAGTTTTTGCTTGTTATACCAAAGATACTGGAACACATTCATTTTCTTAGGCATTGCCTTCTCTCACCCTACATAGACACACATAAAGATCTCGACAAACACGATATTCAATGTAGTGTCTTCATTTTAGATAAAAAATATAACAAAACAATCCTAATTAAGAATACAACAACAATACGCCAACTTATTAGAAAAACTTATTAAATCAAGAGAGGAGGAAAAAAAAGAAAAAGACCTCAATGTAAGCAGGGTTTGAGGCTTGAATATATGGTGCCCGATTCGAGTGCAGCCATGATAAATGTATGCATAATAGAAATGTGTTTTCAAACCCTTGAAAGGAAAGTAATTTATCTCAGTTTTGTACATTAGAGTAGCAAAAGCCAATGGCCGATCTTTCAAGCGCGAAAGCAATCAGTGGAAGAGTCAGCTAGTGTATTCTCAGGGAGGTTACAAAGTAACAGGGGTGAATCGACAAGGAAGGGAGCATATGAGATTTGTAAGGGAATGAATCGGGGACAAAGAGGTGAGAGAAAAGTAACGGGAGTACAAGGGAAATGATGGTTTAGATGGAGAATATGAATAAACTAAACGGAGAAGAAGCAAGAGAGTCAAGGAACGTGAACCAATGTAGTTCCTTTGTGTGGGAAATAATTGAAAAATGGAGATTAGTTCAGGCAAAGAGATAAATAAATAAATGTGGAAAATGCATGTAGAAGGAGACTGTCAACTTGTATACTAGGACTATCAGGAGTTGAAAGATATACTGAATCATGTATGCAATTTTAAACAAATAAACTGTTAGAGTTGAAAATCCAAGCATTAGCTCATTGTTGGTGTTGTGGAACTGACAGATTATTGGTTTAGTGGCGATGATAAAAATTAGTAGCTAAATTGTTAAGCATGTCATAATAAGCTTATTTATAATAGTTCAGTGTTCACTAGTACTTGGTTGGTGATAAAGAGCATTTAGTAATGATAATTTGAGCCGTCACCGAGAAAATGCGATCTTAATTTTGATTGAGAAAGCCTCTTCTCCTTGCTCTAAATCACAACATAAATAAATGAATCTATCATTTATCGATGTCCGTTTTACCCATTTTATTGGCTATGTTAGACCATCTCCAATGTTTGGCAACATTGTGTAGAATGTGGATAATTGCAGAAGTCACTCCAATCCATAGTGTGAAAATGGAAATTGTTTAAACAAGGTAAAAGTTTATGTATATTTGGCCAAAGAGATAGATGAATGGAAAAAGGACTCACATCAAAATCAAATGACAAGAAAAGGAATGAGAGCTCTTAACTGCAATGGTCACTTAAATAAATAAATGTAATTATTTTGGCCGTATTTGTGGCCACTTCAACGGTAAAAAAATGAGAGCATTTGTCAGTAGCCTTTGGCTACAAAGTCCAAAAAATGAGTGATTTTCACACATAAATTTTAGTATAAATACATGTATCATATCTTCAAAATTTACATCTTCTTCTTTTCAAACTCTATCAATTGTGAATCATGTCTAGAGGTCCAAATTGGAGCTATGCGGAAGATCAATCTTTGAGTTGATTTTGGGTCGAGATTTCTAAAGATAGCATCATCGGTAACGGTCAAAAGTTGGGCGACTTTTGGGGCTAAGTCAACAATCTATTTGCGACGAAGGGCTTCGGAATCGAGCGTAGTGTTATGAGCTTGCAATCACGATGGACGTACATCAACAACCATTGTCATCTTTGGAATGCCTCTGTGATAAGGGTAAATGCGACACCAACGAGTTGATCGAATCTACACGACGTGGTTGCTCAAGCTCTTATATATATGTCATTTATGTATACATCACCTGCATTTTTTCTAATTAATTGTTATATGTATTTTTATTGGATATGATCGTCAAACGAGAACAGTTTTCCAAGCGAATAACAAAGGAAAACCATTCAAGTTGGATTATTGTTGAGAAATATTTCAATATTGTTCAAAAATTATGGAAAATTTTCACATCCCCATAACACCCATTCCACCGACGGAATAGCTTCCTTTGACCATGCCACACACCAAAAATGTTGAACCTCAAGTTGAAGCAAATTCCACTCATTTGGTCTTCCACTATTATATTATGCAGTACAATACATGTTAGCATAATATCTCCAAGGCTTTGCACATCCCAAAGGCGACTCGACCCTTGAACAATTGCCCATCGTTCTTGCGGTATGTCGAAGGTCCCCTCTACATCCTTACGGTGCACCTCTTTGTACTTGGCTAACAATTTCTTCTTATGAGTGCTTGGGTTGCTAATAGTTTTCATGAAAGAAGCCCACGAAGGATAAATTCCGTCTGCTAAGTAATAACATTGATCGTATGTGGTACTATTTACTACATACGTCACTTGTGGAAGTACTCCTCCAACTGCTTGATCGAATAGAGGTGAAACTCTGAGAGTATTGATGTCATTGTTTGATCCAGACGTCCCAAAGAAAGAATGCCAAATCCATGTATCGTACGATGTTCACGGCTTGAAGGACGATGGTGGGCTTCCTCTTATAACCGGTATATTAGCCCGCCCACGCAGTTGGACAAATTTTTGTTGGAAATTGACAGAAATTAATTGAAGACATGAACTATTGTTTAGTTCATGTATTGAAGGTTGTGAATGCACCAAGCATTCATTTGGTACATGGAACACATTCTCCAAGAGTGAACTTGGGGAAATGGATTGGTGTGGTTCCATGTATGAATTGATTAGGTGATTTGAATGTGCTTATCTAATGTGTGGAGTGTGAGCCTATAAAAGGCTTTGGTAGAATGGTGTAGAGATCATCAATCTCATCAACCATTTGAGAGTGAGTGTGAGTCTTCTTAGACATTTGTGAGTTGAGAGAAACTCTTGTAGAGATAGGAGAGTGTGTGTCCACTTCCTACTCTTTGTAACCACTCAAGATAGTGGATTTGTGTATTGGCTGCCGCCCGTGGAGTAGGAGAAACATTTTCTCCGAACCACGTTAAATCCTTGTGTCCCTTACCTTTAGTTTGTGTGGGTGTTTGGTGTTCATTCGATTCGCTTCCGTTCATAGCAAGTGTGCAATTGGTATCAGAGCTCCTGGTTGTGGCTTTTGAGCTACTTGGTGCATCTACACACATCACTCGTAGAGATGGCAGAGACATCTCAATCAAGGCGTGGTCTAAAGTTTCGAGTTCTCATCTCGAAGTTGAGAAGTTTGATGGAACAAACAACTTTGGAGTTTGGCAAGGGGAAGTCTTGGATTTGCTTGTTATGCAAGATCTTGATTTGACGCTCGGCGAGAAGCTTGAAGAATTGTCAGAGGCGGAGTGGACAAAGCTGAACCGTCAAGCTTGTGGGACTATCCGTTCTTGTCTTGGGAAGGATCAAAAGTATCCATTCATGAAGATTACGATGGCAAAGGAGTTATGGGACAAACTCGAAGCCAAGTACATGCAGAAAAGTGTAGAGAACAAGCTCTACTTGAAGAAGAAGCTTTTCCGCTTTGACTACAAGAAAGGTACCTCCATGGTAGACCATTTGAATGATTTTAATAAAATCATTACTGATTTGCAAAATTTGGATGTTGATATCGCTGATGATGATAAAGCTTTGTTATTGCTAATTAAATTCACTACCTGAATCGTATGAATTTCTTACGACTACATTATTGCATGGAAAAGTGAAATTAGTTTTGATGATGTTTCCAATGCTTTGATGAATAACGAGGTACGGAGGAAGGATAAGGGATCTTATCGAGAGTCAAGTTCCGACGCCCTCATTGTTCGTGGAAGGACCAATTCTCGAAAGAAAGGAGAATATGAAAGGTCAATGTCAAAGTCAAGAGGAAAATCGGTAGAGCGCAAGAAGCCTGAGAGAGATGAGTGTGCTTACTGTCGTAAGAAAGGCCAATGGAAGAAGGATTGCCCAATCATAAAGGAGAGGGAGTCAAAGGCAAATGTGGCTAGTGAAGATGATAGCGACAGAGATGACGCTTTGACGGTTTCACTCTCAGTTTCTCATCCTGACGAGAGGATTTTGGATTCGGGTTGCTCGCACCACATGTGTCCTGACAAAGGAATGTTCTCTAAACTTGAAGAATTTGAAGGTAGAGTTGTTTACATGGGAAACAACACCACATGCACCGTAAAGGGGAATGGCTCGGTGAAATTGAAGATGTTTGATGGTATTGTTCGAACACTCACTGATGTTCGATATGTCCCTGGTCTGAAGAAGCATTTGATTTCACTTGGAGCTTTGGAAGACAAAGGTTTCTGCATCACCATGGAAGGTGGTAAACTCAAGGTGACCCAAGGCGCTTTGGTAGTGATGAAGGGGACACGAAGAGCCAACTTGTACTTCCTCAAAAGGAGCACAAAATTTGGAGAAGCAGATGTTGCAAACTCAAAAATGTGGCATATGAGACTTGGACACACCAGAAAGAAGCCGCTTCAGACTTTGGTGAACCCATGAGTGCTCAAATGTGCAAAATCGGGGAAAATTGAATTTGGTGAACATTGTGTCTATGGAAAGCATAGACGTGTAAAGTTTGGTACAGCAATACACCGAACCAATGGTGTTTTGGATTATGTTCACAAGGATGACACAAGTGTGGGGAAACATGTTATTTTCCCTATTGTCAAAGAAGTCATCGAGCAAGTGGTGGAGAATCCTCAAGAGGTGGAGGAGAATTCACAAGAGGTGGAGCAAAATCCACAAGAAGATGAACGTGAGTCTATTGCAAAGAATAGACCCAGAAGGGAGATTTGAAGACCTGCTCGGTTTGATGACATGGTGTCATTTGCACTCCCGGTAATTGAAGTTGTGCCCAACATTGGGCGACAATATTGATCGTGTGTTTTGGCGGCATCCACACTTGGTTTCGTGCTTGGAGGAATTTCTGCCAAGCTGGAGATTGTTGGAAATTGACAGAAATTAATTGAAGACATGAACTATTGTTTAGTTCATGTATTGAAGGTTGTGAATGCACCAAGCATTCATTTGGTACATGGAACACATTCTCCAAGCGTGAACTTGGGGAAATGGATTGGTGTGGTTCCATGTATGAATTGATTAGGTGATTTGAATGTGCTCATCTAATGTGTGGAGTGTGAGCCTATAAAAGGCTTTGGTAGAATGGTGTAGAGATCATCAATCTCATCATCCATTTGAGAGTGAGTGTGAGTCTTCTTAGACATTTGTGAGTTGAGAGAAACTCTTGTAGAGATAGGAGAGTGTGTGTCCACTTCCTACTCTTTGTAATCACTCAAGATAGTGGATTTGTGTGTTGGCTGCCGCCCGTGGAGTAGGAGAAACATTTTCTCCGAACCACGTTAAATCCTTGTGTCCCTTACCTTTAGTTTGTGTGGGTATGTTGGTGTTCATTCGATTCGCTTCCGTTCGTAGCACAACAATTTTCCACTCCCAATACATGCAATCAATAGAGCTAATCATACCCGTAAAGCCACAATGAGCACTATGATGAAGAAGACGGCGTAGGTCATCAACATTTGGTGCACGTAAGTAACGTGCACTGTAAATGTTGATGATAGTCAGGCAGAACTTCCTCAAGCACTCCAGCGACGTGGTCTCCCCCATTAGATAATACTCATCTAAGGAGTCAGCAGAGCATCCATAGGCAAGCATACGAAAAGAACTAGTATATCAATAAAAGAGTGAATTCTTTTCTCCTCCTTTAAATTTATCATGATATCAAGGCGGCTGATCCCAGCTCTTAAGAACCTTTTTCTGAGTTCAAAGTAATTATTCACTTTCTTCAAACTATTGAGTTCTCCTCTTGTTATACCCTAGTTGTCACCATCTCAACAACCAACAATGGTTAATAAAAGTGATGACGAGAAGAAGAAGAATGTTGAGATTCACAAAGACAAACTCTTTCCCATACTATCTTCACTCTTCAAACCATCCAAGACTGGTTTATGTTGCTGATTTGATTAGTGATCACTACAAAAAAAGAGCGTTTTGGCGTCGGTTGAAACGAAAGAGGAGCGTGGGTCGACCGACGCTAAATAGAATCTCGCATTTTAGCTTGGTCGTTTGGTCGAGCGACGCTAGTCGACCGACGCTAAATACTAACCCTAATGAGCTGAACGCCTTCCTCTCATTCAGCCGCCTCATCTCTTCTCTCTTATCTTTCTCTTTTCCCTTCTTCATCTTCCACTCCCAAACCTCTCTTCTTCTTCTTCTTCATCTTCTTCTTCTTCATCTTCATCTCCTAAACCCAAACCTCTCTTCTTCTTCTTCTTCTTCTTCTTCAGCCACCGCCGCTCCACCTCTTCCAAAGCCACCGCCGCCGCCCCGCCGCTCCACCTCTTCCAAAGCCGCTGCCGCCGCCGCTCCACCTCTTCCAAAGCCGCCGCCGCCGCTCCACCTTTTCCAAGACCGCCGCCGCCGCTCCACCTTTTCCTAAGGTACTTCGTCAGATCTATACTTCGATTTATGGATTTAGGGTTTTTTTGCTTTCCTCCTCACTGGATTTTTGATGTATCTGCAGAAGAAGAAGAAGGAGGGAAGAAGAAGAAGAAAAAGAAGAAGAAGAAGGAGGCTAGAAGAAGAACAAGACGGAGGGAAGAAGAAGGAGGAAGAAGAAGAAGCAGCTGCATCTGCAGCTTTTTTTTTGTGATGTGAACGCGTATTTAGCGTCGGTCGGTCTGTGCCGTAGCATCGGTCGACCGAAAACCGACGCTAAATATTAACGTCACCACATCTGGCGTCGGTTTTTGTCGACCGACGCTATTAAATTTAGCGTCGGTCGGTGACCGACGCCATAACGCGCGTCTGACCGACGCTAAACTACCTTTTTTTGTAGTGATTCCAACTATGGAACCAGATCTGAGTCACGATGACCTCCAACTTTGGTTGTGTTGTGACGTACTCATTTGTTGATCGTTCCTCTATGTCGAAAGAAGTGCAAAGTAGTTTATGATATGCTACCACAACCACGCAAATCTGAGTTGATGTCAAGGATTGCTTGGAAAGAAAAATATTGCCCTACGAGCCTATGAACTCAACTGCTCCTTTAGCATGCTTCACCGAGGTTCTCTAAGTGTAACAACTGTGTATATGGGGTGCAAAAAGCAACCCAATCAAAAATTAATTAGGAGCGTGTCTTGGGTATTCAGTCACATATTGAGTCTCGATTAACCTCCGAGCTTATCACATGATTTTCATCTTGTTTTAGATAACAGAAAACAATGATCAATTAACATCAACCAATGCTCCAATCATAGGCGGAGCCACATGTCAGCTAATGGGGTGCGGTACTTGGAAAAAAATTTCACTCAAATACTAAGGTTGTCACCGCCTATATTCAACATGCGACCCCTCAAATGGGAGGCAATGTCCATAACCATGGGACTACACAAGCTATATTGATTATATAATATACGTACATATATATACTTCAAACAAAATAGAATAAGGAAACAGAAACATTAAAATGTTCCCAGACAGAGTCTCTGCAACTGCAACCCTAAATTTCTTTCTTTGAAAACTTCTGTCTTTCTATCGACTCCCTCGAGCCTCAAACCACAGTCTCCATTCTCCAACTCTTTCTTCTCCATCGAATCTTCCTTCTTCAACTTCCAACCCTCCATCATCGCTCTTTCTTCTCCATCCGAATCTTCCTTCTCCAACGATTCCAGGTTGCTGCAAATTCCAGTCGAAAGGTGAAATTTGAATCCCTAACCTCCAAGTTCTGAGCTTTCAATCAATTAGTTAAAGATTAAAGCCTAAAGGTAATTTCAATTCCAACTAATAGATCTCATATTTCATGCTTTCAATTTCATCATGAAAAGTAGTTTGAATTGTGTTCATGTTTAATTGAAATTGAATTATCAGTTATGAAGAGGTACTATTCAGCAATAAGAAGTTCAACTTCAGATTTACCAATTGCTCAAGAAGTGGAATCAGAATCAAATTTCAGTGAACAATGCTTAAGCCATCCTCCATCCCCGACGAGGATATCTCAACCAAGTCCCACTTTAATGAATCAACATAAACAACAATGTGAGTCTTCTTTACCACCTAAAGGTGATGTGGATGTGAATATAGTATTGAGAAGGATGCATCATATTGTCTACGTTGTTATCTGTTTAGGCATGAAGAAAGTAAGAAAGGTGTAGGTGATTCATTTGTTAGTGAGGGGTTTACTTGTTGGAACAAAAAGAACAAACTTGATGTTCATGTAGGTGGACCTAGCAGTGCACACAGTTCAGCTCTAAGGAAATATGAAGATTTGATGAAACAACCACAGAGCATCCAAGTTGCCTTCTGTAGACAATCAGATGAAGCCAAAAAGGACTATAGGACTCGTTTGGAAGCTTCACTTAACTGCATCAATTTTCTTCTATATAATGGGTTGCCATTTCATGGGCATGATGAATCAGAATTCTCGAGTAATAAAGGTTGTTTTTTAGAGTTGTTAAAATTTCATGCCCGTGGTAGAGATTCTATTCAGCGTGTTGTGTTGGAAAATGCCCCTCAGAATCAGCGTATGACTTCTCTTGACATTCCAAAGGATATTGTTCACGCAATAGCCTCAGAAATAACTAAAGCAATCATTAAGGACCATAAAAATGATTTCTTTTGTATCTTGGTGGACGAGGCTCGTGATGTTTCTATCTAAGAACAAATGGCCATTGTTCTACGACTCGTAGATCAAAATGCTAGTGTCGTTGAAAGATTTCTAGTTATTTCTCATGTGAAGGATAATAAAGCATTGACACTCAAGAATGAAATTGAAGATATGAAATTTTGCTCTGAAATTTCGTTCTACTGTTCCATTGCCGATCCGAGCTTTTTGCTCGTCATCCCCTTGGGGAGGCCGCGATCATGGCCTCTACTTCTACTGAGAGCAAGTCTTGGGCTCAGATAGCTTCGAGTAATGGTGAATCGGGATTGCGATTTGTTCAACCTCTGGATTCGACGTATGTGGATGATGTCTTGCAAATCCCTCAGGAGGTGATCGATCTTGGAATCCGGCGTCTGGAGTCGGCGGTGGTAGCTCAGTTTGTTGGTGCGATGCCGCCGATCAAGGTAATTTCTTCGGATGCTGAACCGGCTTTGGGGGTTCGGGGAGGTTGTTCAGGTTTCCTTACTTTCGCCTAAATTCATCTTGATTGAATTACCTTCGATGGAGACTTGTGAGTGGGTCTTGGCCCGTTCTTGGCATATTCTGCACCATCCGATGCTTATCAGGCGGTGGAGATTAGGGATTACGCCGATAGACTTATCACCGAAGGATATGCCGTCGTGGGTTACTTTCTGTAAGGTGCCCCCAACTCTGCTTTCTGAGGAGGGAATAAGTTGGATGGCTAGTCAGTATGGTAGGCCAATTCACAAGCATGTGAGAGAGGGGTTGAATGTCAAGGTTTGCATCCTGAGAGGAGAATCGAGTAACAAGAGCCCTATGCTGAAAATTCACCTAGGCAAGGGAGAGGTTGTTTCTATTGAGGTAAAGTTTCAGAATGCTAAGTCATTAGGGAAGCCTGATAAGGTCTATGTGCCAGTTGCCCAGCCTACTATTACCAATGATGAGATGCCAACGGATCCCCGAGCTAAAGCTTCTCTGGAAGTGGAGGTGGAGGAATCTGGAGACACTCATGATTTGGAGGCTGGAGGGGGGTCAAGTTCTGAACCTAAGACTTCTATGGAAGTGGAGGGTTCTCCTGACCAAATGAGAGCTGCTGAAGCTCCTTCTGGAGTGGAGGTAAGTGATACTCAGAGCCCTGTTGCTGGTAACTCTAAGGAGTTGGAGTTAAGAGCTTTTCAGAGCCCTGTTGCTGGTATCCAAACACACAAATCTGCTTTTGAAGTATTGGTTGAGGACTGTACTGAATTTGTGGAAAGTGCTGATTGTCCAGGGGTAGATAAGGTGAATGATAATGTTGATCAGTATGTTAAGCTACCCGAAAGCCTTGTTTTGGTGAGTTCTTGCAGAATGGAGCTCATTTCTCCACTCGTGGGAGAGGGAAGGGTAGGGGTGGAGTAAAGACTCGTCAGCAGAAGAAATGATTTGTTTCTGGATTTGGAATATAAGGGGTTTTAATAAGAAAAGTAAGGTTGATACATTGAAAGATTATATCAAAAGTGAAAAGGTGGATGTGGTTGCTGTGCTGGAACCTAGAATAAGGAAAAGTAAGACTTTGGAGTTGTTTGATGCCCGGTTCCCTGGATGGTTAGCTGATTTCTGTTTTGAAAATGACTTAGGTAAAGTGTGGCTGCTTTGGAAGAAGGATGTTCCTATTACTATTCTTCATAAGACCTCCCAGTTCATTCATATTTCTGTTAATATGCCTGCTCCGTATATGGCTACTATTGTCTATGCATCGAATGATAATGCTAAGAGGAATCTTCTATATAATGACATTCTTTCACTAATGCCATCTGGGACGCCTTGGTTTGTTGCTGGGGACTTTAATGCTATCCTGGATGTGTCAGAAGCTTCGAATTCTCCCTCCTCTTTTTGTGGTATGGATGATTTCCAGAGATTTGTAGGGTCTGCTAGTCTCACTGAACATTCCTCTCAAGGTCCTTTTTATACATGGACTAACAATCAAGATGTTGCTCCCATTGCTAGGAAGCTGGACGAGTTTTGGTAAATGCTGACTGGTTGCAGAGTATGAAGAGTAGAGTCAGGGTGTGTCCTGCCACTGAATCTGATCATTGTGCTCTTCTTTTACATGCTGGTCTTAGTGATGTTTCTTACCCTAAGCCGTTCAAATTCTATTCGTGCTGGATTGAACACTCTGCATTCCAGGGTATTTTGCAGTCTGTTTGGAGAAGGAGAGTAACTGGCAAGCCCTTCTTTGTTCTGTATCATAAACTCAGAAAGTTGAAAGCTGAATTGAGAGCACTTAACAATGAGCATTTTTCTGATATTCAGCTGAGAGTTAAGGATACAAAAATGTGAAGTGGAGAATCAGAAGAAAAATGTTTTTGATAACCCTACTCGGCTTGCTATGAGTAATATGAAGGACCTGGAAACTGAGTTGGCTACACTCTTGTCAGCAGAAGAAAGTATCCTCAGATTGAAAGCAAGGACTCTCTGGATTAAACAAGGTGATAGTAACACAAAGTTTTTTGCTAGATATGTGGCATCCAGAAATGCAAAAAACAATTCGTCAGCTCCAAGGAGAGGATGGTATAATGTATGATAGTATGAAGGATATGGCTAACATAGCAGTAGACTTTTATGTTAAGCTGCTGGGAACTTCCAAGCATGTTCAAAGTTCTTCTGTTCAATCTCTTGTCACTAATAAGCTGGACTCTGACCAGATAGAAATGCTGGAGCAGGATGTGTCAAGAAGAGAAATGAAAGATCCGCTCTTTGAGATGGCCACTGATAAGGCTCCAGGGCCTGATGGATATCATGTAGCTTTTTATAAGCAATGCTGGAATGAGGTTGGTGAGGATGTTCTGGACGCTATGAATGACTTCTTCAGCTCAGGTGAACTCCATCCCTCTGTTAACTCTACGATCATTACCCTGATTCCTAAAAAGCCTAATGCTACAAGTATGAGAGATTATAGGCCCAATTTCTTGCTGCAACACAATTTATAAAGCCTTATCTAAAGTTTTGGCAAATAGAATGTGTGCGTACTTCCCTCTCTTGTTGGTTACTCCAATCAGCTTTCATAAAGGGGAGGCAGATTAGTGACAATGTTATCCTTGCCCATGAGCTACTCTCTAGGTACAATCAAAAACACATATCCCCTAGGTGTGCCTTAAAAATTGACCTAATGAAAGCTTTTGACTCAGTGGAGTGGAACTATGTTGGAGATATGTTAGCTGCTATGGGGTTCCCAGGTAGATACATCAGTTGGATTATGAAGTGTTTCACCTCAACCAGATTTTCTGTTAATTTGAATGGTTCATTGTTTGGATACTTCCCAGCTAAGAGAGGGCTTAGACAAGGTGATCCCATATCACCCTACTTGTTTGTCATAGCCATGCAAGGGTTGGATTACCTGTTTGTGGAAGCTGCTGCAAAAAGCTTGTTTCAATATCATCCACAATGTAAGAACATTAAACTCACTCATTTGTGCTTCGCTGACGATCTCTTAGTGTTTACTAAGGCAAGTGTGGAAGGTGTTGCTCAAGTTAGGGTGATAATGGATCATTTCCAGACATTTCTGGTCTGCAATTCAACCCAGACAAGAGTGACCTGTATGTGACTGGAGTAGATCGAAGTGTAGCAGGGCAGATAGTTAATGCAGCAGGATTTAGAGAGGGGCAGCTGCCTATGAGGTACCTTGGTATCCCAATCTCTGCTGGTAAATTGTCTAAGGTAGATTGTAGAGGGCTGGTAGATAAAATTACTGGTAGGGTGAAGGATTGGAAGGCTAAGTTTCTCAACTATGCTGGCAGATTAGAGCTCATAAAATCAGTTATACATGGTATACTGCATATTGGCTCTCGATGTTCATGCTTCCAAAAGCTGTCCTGAAGGAGATTGAAGATATCTGTGCTAGCTTTCTGTGGGGGAAAAAAGAGGGGCAAAGGATTAAAATATCTTGGTATCACATGGCTTTTCTCCTTAGTGAAGGAGGCCTCGGACTTAAGGACCTGAGTAGTTGGAATGAAGCTGATGTTGTGAGACATTTATGGAGTCTTATTACTCGGGGAGGGTCTCTTTGGGTTGCATGGATACTGAAGTATAGATTGAAAAATGGTGATTTTTGGGCACTGTCAGCAGCCACAGGTTCATGGCATTGGAGGAATATATTGAAGCTTAGGGAATTGGTTGCTCCTTTCATTACAGTAGATGGTGAGGGTGATTACTTGTGGAACGGTTGTTATTTGCAGAAATTCAAGGTAAGCAAGGTCTGGGAAAATATAAGACCAAGGAGAGGAGAAGAAGATTGGTCTAGGTACCTTTGGAAAGGGTATAGGATTATGAAGAACAGTTTCCTGACCTGGTTGATCCTAAGAGATAGGATTAGTACTCTGGACAAGATTGCAAAATGGAACAATGCAGTGGTTAATATTTGCCCTTTGTGTAGTGTTGCTCCCGAATCAAGGGACCATCTGTTTGCTGAGTGTGCATATTTCAGAAGTTGTACCAGCAGGTTGTTCCACTCCATTCAGTTCAACACTTGGCAGGATCAAATTGAGTATATCTTGGTTAATTGGAGAGTGGATTCAGTTGAGAACAAAGCAAGAAGAATCGGTTGGTGTGCTGCCTTGAGCTCAATTTGGAGGGAAAGGTGCAAGAGAGTTTATGGTACGAGTATGAAGTCCTCGGATGTGGTGAATAAAGAGATTAAGTTGGACCTTACTTTGTATTTTTCAGGTCATCGAGATGAGTTGGTAGCCCTTCGTAGTTTGAGCTATTAGTTCACTAGTGTTCTTGTTAGTCCTTTTCTATGTGTTTGTGAGACCTCTCTTGTTTTGGCCCTCAAGTTTTTTGATGATAAATAAAATCAGTAATTATTCATCAAAAAAAATTGAAGATATGCCTGTGAAGAACGGGTTGAGTCTATCAAGAATAAGGGGACAAGACTATGATGGGCTAGCAACATGAAAGGAAAAATCAACGAATTGAAATCTTTGATCTTGGCTGAAAATCCATCTGCACATTATGTTCATTGCTTTGCACACCAACTTTAATTAACACTTGTTGTTGTTGCCAAAAATCATTGTGAAGTTATTTACTTATTTAACAGTGCAGTCACTTGATTAATGTGTTTGGATCATCTTGTAAGAGACAAGACATCATCAAAGAACACCAAGCTTCCAAAGTTGCTGCTGCTCTAGCTAATGGTGAGTCAGAGACAGAAAGAGGGTTGAATCAATTAATGAGTCTAAAAAGGCCTTGTGAGACTCGTTGGGGATCTCATTTTGGGACTCTTATCAATTTGGCTAGCATATTCTCTAGTGTGATTCAAGTTTTGGATGACATGTTGCACGAGGGAACTAGTGAAACAAAGGATGTGGCTTATGATACATTGCTTAAACTTAAGTCATTTAGTTTTGCTTTTATGTTGAACTTGATGATAAGTATTATAGATTACAAATAAGTTGTCAATAGCATTGCAAAGAAAAGATTAAGATATAGTCAATGCTATTCGAACTTGTTCGTGTGGCCAAGTTAAGATTATAAGGCATACGAGATCAAGGATGAGTGTTTCTTTTTCATGATGCAATCTTATTTTGCAACAAGGAGAACATTCATATTCCTAGTATGAATGATGTTTTTTTTCTTCCTAGAAGGTCAAGACCTAATTCTCAACAGGTCACAAGCTTACATCATTACAAGGTTGAAGTATTTTATACAGTCGTGGATATGCAGTTGCAGAAGTTGAATAGTCATTTTGATGAAGTCAACACTCAATTGTTATGTTGTTTGGCTTGTTTAAGTCCCAGTGATTCTTTTGCTGCTTATGACAAGCAAATGGTGCTAAATCTTGCTAGATTTTATCCAACTGAGTTCTCAGATGTGCAAATCATATTTCTTAAGCATCAACTCGAGACTTATATCTTTGATATGCAAGCTACTAATGATTTCAAAGGATTGAAAGACATTGAGGAGTTGTCTATGAAGATGGTGAAGACGAAAAAAAGTATTTGGTGTATCCATTAGTGTTCCAGCCTCGTCGCCTGGTCCAATAGTGGAAGCCCAAGATTGTTGGTCTTCAAAGGGTAATGTCCTCGTAAGTAGCAATGGGGGTAGTTAGTTCAAGAGGGGGAGTAAGGCGATTGATTTAGGGAAGGAATGGAAAGGAGAGCGAGTGACGTACCGCGGAGCGTTTGTCCGCTGGGTAGAAGTGTTGTCCCCTGGTTTTGTGGAGTGTACGGGGTATTTATAGTACCCTTGTCTTGGTCGCCAAGGTTGAATCCTGGCCACTCGTTCATAGCCTCCATAGGATGTTGACACGTGTCCGCTTCACCTTGGAACCCTAAGAGCCGCCGTGCTGGGCGCCGCTTTGGGCCTTCTTTTACTCCCTGGGCCTGTTTGCCCTGTCTGCCCAGGCTATCGCCTAGCCCAGTTTACCAGTGGTGATCACTGTGTATGGGCCGCTTGTTTGAGCCTTCAGGCCGCTGGCGGGCCGAGCCCATCAATTAGTTTATTTGCTTATCGAGATGGCATTGTCTTACCAGTAGCAACTACAAGTGTGGAAAGAGCTTTTTCTGCAATTACTTATGTGAAGAACAAGCTTCAAAATCAGATGGGTGATGAGTTCTTGTGTGATTGTTTAATAGTGTTCATCGAGAAAACGTGCTAGATACTTTTGAGCAATGAATGTATTTTAGAGTACTTCCAAAATATGAAAACACGACATGGATCGCTATAAATAAATAATAATAGCTTATTTTTCAGATTTTTTTACATTATATTTTTTATTTGCCTCCTTAGTTTTCTAATAGGACACCACTTAGGTTAATTCCTGGCTCCGCCAATGACTCTAATGTCATGAAAGGGGGACAGTTCAAAGCCAATGAGGGATCATCGACAAATCCCCTTTTGGTCGTCCTATATGTCCTATATGTTCTCACACCAACCACATTCGAGAAGCGTGTTACAAGTAATTAGCTGATCTGATTGCCAGAAAGGTCAGAATATGAACAATTACACAAATGAGGGGAAATTTGCTAGAGGAGATTGTTGATGTCAACCACGTGCAACACATGTCACACATGAAGAAAAGAAGGATTGCACTTGCCACACTTTACTTATTTGGGAATTAGTTCAAAACAAATGGAGAATCTCATGACATTACTGATTGACACATTAGTCTCTGGCACATATCACAAGAAAATGCCACCATGTCGGGTAACGTACACAATGACTCTCGATTCAGGTTCAACTGATCACATTACTTTTTATGGAGCATTATTAGATGGTTGTGTCCCTCGCAACAATTTTCCTTCTATTCTCAATCCCAGTGGAGAGTGAGTGACTAGGTGGCATTGGTGAAACACAACTTAATGATCATACCAAACTAATCGATGTCCTTAATATTCCGCAATTCTAGTGCAATCTTGTTTTTGTTAGTAGCTGACCAAAACCTAAACTATTTTGTAACCTTCTTTGTTGTGCAGAATACACCAACAAAGTGCTTGATTATGAGGGGTATGTTGCATGATGGCCTTTACTATTGAGATAAAGAGGTAACAAAAGATTGGGCATCATTGCCAGCAAGGGTGGAGAAAATGGCTGATTGGCACTCCCGATTGGGGCACACGCCTACACGTTTCCTTTGAAGTCTTCCTATCACCAACATTTCAACTTATTCTAGTGATGACCCCTATTGTGATTCTTGTATTAGATCAAAGCAAACTTGGTAACCTTTTCCCATAAGTATAATTAAATTGAGTAGTCATTTTGAACTCATTCACTATGATATATGAGGTCGTTATAGAACACCATCTCTCTCTAGTGCACAGTACTTCTTGACCATCGTTGATGATTTCAGCAGATAATTATGTGTATATCTCATACATAAAAGATCAGAAATTTCACATTTTCTCACCACCTTCCTTAAAATGGCCTAAAATCAGTTTGGCACAATCATTCGACGTATTCAATTTGTAATGGGAGAGTTTGGAACCAATCAACTACTAGAGTTCTATAACAAATATGGAATTATGCTCGAAACATGTGTTAACAACAACCCACCATAAAGTAGAGTAGTTGAGCTCAAGCATTTCCATCTCTAGACATGGCCCGAGAGTTTTTTTTTTCAAAACTCATGTTCCATTGAGCTTTTAGAGGAGTGCATGTTCACCCATGCCTATCTCATTAATCGCATCCCAACAAAAGTCTTAAAATACCCAACACCCAATGAAGTTCTTCTTTGACACCCAAACCAACCATACTCATCTCCTTGTTCCGGATGCCTTGCTTGTGTCCACAACAACAAACAACCTCGAAATAAATTTGGAGTGCGCGAAAGTCCCAAGGGTATTTATCAGTTACCCCCAAAATCAAAAGGAGTAAAAAATTTCAACAAATCCCACCCATCAAATTGTCATCTCTCGAGACGTTGTGTTCATTGAACATATTTTTCCTTTTCAAACCTAACCTGTTGTAAACTGAAAATATCTGATTGTATTGAAGTGCAAAAGGTGAGTACAGTAGTGCTACTAACAGCACTTATATAGGAAACAGTAACCATACTGCTATTACAAATAAGTCCTTGATAATCTCTAAATTACACATTTAGATCACCTATCTTTACACCCCCTCAAGCTGGACGGTGAATGCTGAGCAGTCCAA
The DNA here is from genome assembly GCA_034768395.1 of Linum lewisii. NCBI lineage: Eukaryota > Viridiplantae > Streptophyta > Magnoliopsida > Malpighiales > Linaceae > Linum > Linum lewisii. The sequence goes on along the minus strand of CM068296.1, from coordinate 18,966,795 downwards.
GCTTGGAGACTAATGGCTGAAAAATGTGAGGACTCAAAGGCTTCGTCATGATGTTGACAAGTTGATTGACCGTCGAAACTTGTATGACGCGAATAAATCCATTAGACACACAATATCGAATGAGATGGCAATCTATCTCGATGTGCTTGGTCCTCTCATGCGCCACGGGGTTTTCTGCCAACGTATAGCCGAAGTGCTGTCACAATAAAGTGATATAGGTGTCTTAATGTCAAATAAGAGATCATGAAATAGGGACTTTAACCAAAGAAGCTCGCAAGCAGTAGCAGCCAAGGCTCTATATTCAGCTTCGGCCGAAGAACGCGAGATTGTGACCTGTTTCTTAGACTTCCACGAAATGAGCGAATCGCCTAAGTAAATACAAAATCCAGTAGTAGAACGTCAGGAATCTGGACAACCAGCCCAATAACTATCAGAAAAAGCATGGATTTGCATTGTGGAAGAAGAAGAAAAGAACAATCCAAAACCGGGATTATTTTTTAGATATCGGATAACTCGAAGAGCGGCTTGCATATGCAAGTTAGTAGGAGCACTCATGAACTTACTAAGATAGTTGACGGTGAATGCAATATCGGGACGAGTTGTGCATAAGTATATTAACCGTCCAACAAGACGTCTATAAGGTGAGGGATCAGGAAGAGGAATACCTGAATGAAGGGACAACCGAATAGTAACATCGATGGACTCGATATTGGTTTAGTAGCTAATAAACCAGTATTGGAAATAATCTCTAATGCATACTTTCGTTGGCAAAGGGTGATGCCCTTTGAAGATCGAGCAATCTCGAGACCTAAGAAAAATTTGAGCTCACCAATATCCTTGATGGTAAATTTCTCATGAAGTTGATTTTTAATTGTACGAATACCTTGAATATCATTCCCAGTCATGATTATGTCATCAACGTAAACCAATATGGCAAGAAAAAGACCATTGGAGTTTTTGGTGAACAAGGAATAATCGGCTTTGGATTGGACAAAATCACGAGTTAAAAGGAACTCGGTGAGTTTAAAATTCCATTGCCTACTAGCTTGTTTCAAACCATATAATGATTTGTTTAACTTGCAAACAAGATTCGGAGATGACAAAGTAAGACCAAGAGGTGGCTTCATATAAACATCCTCAAAAAGATCCCCATGAAGAAATGCGGTATTAACATCGAGTTGATGAAGAAACCATCCTTTAATGGAAGCAAGAGCTAATAAAGCCCTAACGGTAGTCAACTTTGCAACGGGGCAAAGGTATAGTATAATCTATACCCGCGGTTTGAGTCTAACCTTTAGCCACTAAACGTGCTTTGTAACGCTCAATTGAACCATCCGCTTTATGTTTAATTTTATATACCCATTTACACCCAATGGGCTTTTTGTCCAATGGTAAAGGAACTAAATACCAAATATTAGTTGTCTTTAAAGAATTTAATTCAGAATCCATGGCCTCAACCCATTTGGGATTACTTATCGCCTCTTTATAAGTATTGGGCTCGAAGTCTGCTGAAACAGCTAAAATGGACTGACCATATGCATTAGACAGTTTAGCCAAGGACACATGTTTCTGAATTGGAAACTGAACATTGGATATATTATTGCAATAATAATCATTTAGGTGAATGGGCTTCTTTCTGGGCCTTTTATTACGAGAATGAACATCCAAATTGTCTAAGGATTGGACTTGGGCATCGTCCGAATGATTCTGATTGGAATCACCCAAAGTTTGAAACTGAGTAGAGTCTGGAGAAACAAGTTCTGGCTGAGTCATATTATGCAAGTCAGAACTATTATCAACCGAACTCTACTAGCTGAATCAAAGAAATCCTGGATATGAGAATAACTCCTAGGATCAATCTGAAAATCCTTGGGACATGAAAATGGAAACAATGACTCGTAAAACACCACATCACGAGATATACTAATCTGGTTGGACACTAGATTATAGAGAATAAACCCTTTGGTGTTATTAGGGAATCCCAGAAAGACACACGGATTAGCTCGTAAATCAAACTTCAAACGTCCAGGAGTAACCACAGTCATATAGGCTAGACACCCGAACACCTTGAGATGATCATAAGATACAACAGCCTTGGTTAACACAGCTACTGGTGATTGATTTTCCAGAACTAAAGATGGCAGCCTATTGATCAAATGTACAACATGAAGGACAGCAAAACCCCAGAAATCAATGGGTAACGAAGATTGAAACAACAAAGCACGGGACACATCTAGTATATGTTGGTGCTTTCGTCCGTCTCTCCCATTCTATTGGAGGTATAAACACACAAAGTGTGATGGAAAATGCCCTTTGAAGCATAGAAATTCGGCATTTGAAACTCTAACCCATTATCAGTTCTAACATTCTTAACACAGCAAGAAAACTGAGTTTCTACCATACTGCAGAAATTCACAACAAGCTGTCGAACCTCAGACTTAGACCTCATGAGATGAACCCATGTAAACCTAGTGTGATCATCCACAATTGTAAGAAAGAATTTAAAACCATCAATAGTTGGAACGGAGTAAGGACCCCAAATATCAATATGAATCAAAGTAAATGCTGTTTGAGCATAAGAAGCACTAACAGGAAACTTCAACCTTTTCTGTTTGGCCAAGGGGCAGACCTTACAATGAAATGAGGAATTCTTTCTCGATTTAACCAAGTCTGGTAAGCAATCTAAAGCACTATGACCTAGCCTAAAGTGCCACAAATCAAAGTAAGTGGTAGAACCTGAGCTCACAGAGCTTGTAATGGAAGTAGGAATCTGTCTTTGATCTTGCTTGAACAAATATAGTCCATCAAGCATATCAGCTATGCCAATCCTCTGGGAAGTAGTCTTGGCCTGAAAAACACAACATTCAGGAGAAAAGACTGCAACACATGAGTTCTGAGCAGTGAGTTTCCCAACCGAAATCAGATTAAATTTAAACGATGGGATAACCAAAACTTCATGAATTGTAATGAATGGACTAAGATCAACTGATCCAACATGAGTGACACAAACCTTAGAACCGTCTGGTAGACTAACAAACATGTTGCTAACTAATCGAAACTTAGTTAACACAGACGCGGAGCAAGTTACATGATCCGTTGCTCCGAAATCAACAACCCAATCAAGGTTGGAACATGAGAAAACAGAAAAAGCTGAGAAAGAAATATCTGTAGCCCCATCTTGAGTGGATGAAGTCTGTCTAGAGGACTGACCATTGACATGCACATCATGTTCCACCGCTGATAGGGCTCATGTTGCCATGTCACCATGCTTGCAATTCCCATAGGAGCTGAGCCTAGTACCGACGCAGCTGAACTGTGTCCCTGAAAAAGGGAATAGAGAGTCTGTACTGCTGTTGTGACAGAGTGACACCACTAGACGAACCTTCTTCAGCACCTTGATCCACCGCCTGAATAGAGTTCACAACCACCTCTTTGCCTTTGTTGCGATAACCCGGCGGATATCCTATCTTCTTGTAGCACTTTTCGATAGTATGCCCAATCGCCCGCAATGTGTGCACACCGGCCTCTTGGAACCTTTCTTGAAATTTTGAGCCGGAGGACCAGTCGCAAGAACCTGGTGACCTTGAGAGCCTTGAGCCGGCTGGGGAAAACCACTGGCTTGATGAGAAACTGAGTCGGAGGCTTGAATTCCAATCTGCTGCTCCTCCTGCGCAATAATCGCGAACACTTGGTTGATAGGTATGAGAGGCTCCGCACGGAGGATTTGTGACCTAACATGAGTGAACGCCGGATTGAGGCCGCGAAGAAACCAATGATCTGTTCTAATCGGAAATACTCTCGAACAGTGGAAAGCGCCGCACATGAACACCGGGAGAATAGGTACAAGTCGGAACTGGACGATACATGGCGTACTCATACCAGAGGACTTTAAACCTCGTGTAATAGGATGAGACAGACAACGCTCCTTGCCGAAACGACGAGATTTGATCGTGGAGGTCGTTGATGCGGACCAAGCTCGAACGCCCAAATCGCTCCTGAAGATCCAGCCAGACTTCTCTTGCAGAATCCAGCCAGATGATACTCTGTCCTATCTCCAGCGATACTGCCTTGGTAAGCCAGCCAAGAACCAGTACGTTAGCCCGCTGCCAAGCCGGAAACGTCAGATCCGTCGCATCAGGAAAAGACTCAGAGCCATCGACGAAACCCACTTCATTCTTCGTCATCAGGGCCATACGCATAGAACGCGCCCACGAATAGTAGTCAGCAGCTCCAGTAAGAGTTGTCGGAACGATGAGGGCGCCGGGATTATCTCCGGTAGCGATGAAGTACGGATGTTCGGAATTGAATGCCGCAGCGCTAGACTCCGGGTGCATCGATCTAGTCTCTGGATGACCTGATCTAACCATTTTGCTGAAGAATCACTCAAGAATGGAAGAGAATGGAGAAGAATTAAGAAAGAACACTCAAAATCGAAGAAGATTCTCGAGGAAGACAGACGAAAAGGCGTCTAGAAGAGAGAGAAACGGAAGCTAAAGAAAATCAGCGAAAACGTTGAGTTTAAGCTCTGATACCATGTTGGGGAATTGGAATTTTGTAGTCTAATTTAAAATTTTATGTATCGTCAGTAGCCAATTGCGTAACTATGTCCAAAACTAGCACAATCTGACTAGCAGGCAGCACATAGCCAGCCAACCAGCGCCTAGCCAACCAGCCAGCACATAGCCAGCCAGCCAGCTATGCGCTGGCCAGCAGGCGCACAACACTTATATATCATTTGCTTTAGTTTTGAATTATTATTATTATTATTATTATTATTATTATTATTATTATTTTGGTCACTTCGCTTTATTATTATTATAATATAAACATTGCAATTTGGTCACTTCTATTTACCTATTTTACAAATGGATTATTTATTATTATTATTATTATTATTTTGATAATATAAATCGGCCTTGATAAAATGATAATATATATAAGCTATAATTAATTAAAGAAAATTATATTAGCCGCTACAATATCTTGAATTACATATCCCGAGGTCACGTTTGTTGGAGGCACAAGGATGAAGGAGACAACGACAAACATGACGTTGGGATTCGTAATTAAAGTTAAAACAAACGTGACCCGAGGTCACGTCCCGCTGGTCTGGTTATGCGTTGCGCTGGTTAACAGCACTTATATAGGAAACAGTGACCATATTGCTATTACAAATAGGTCCTTGATAATCTCTAAATTACACAGTTAGATCACCTATCTTTACATAACCCATATAATATGACACTAACTCTCACATCCCATCACCTTCCTTCACCATGTCATCATATCGTAATGAAGATGATACAAACCCATTATACAACATATATTTCCCACCCACAGCCATATTCACATGCCCTCTACTGATTCCCTGACTACAACAAACATAGCATCATCAGGTGAGGTGAGGGAGAGTCCTCACCCGTTGACCCACTCTTGTTTTTTCACTGCCCGTACAAGGTCAAGTTTTCCAACCAAACGACAAAGTAGAGAGCTATACAAAGCACGAAATGTCAGTAAGTGTTTTATACAGATCACATGAGTTGATTTCCAGTAAATATATTTGCGCAGGTGGCCAAGCTTATTAATATTTGATGTTTGATTTATCGTTTCCATTGCCAAGGATTGGGCTATGCACACCAACATGGCGTCAACCAATCCCAACTTACGCAGCAAAGTTAATTTCATCTTTATTTTCACTAGAAGAGAGATTAATCTACAACATTAATATTGTAGCAACTCTGAGAAAGTAAACCGATTACATCGTACGTGGTCTTGCTCTACCCCGTCACCAATGCCTTTCTCGTTGATGCAACCTCATTCGATACTCTCAGGGTGCCCGATTTCGTAAGAAGTTTCCTAGAGACTAATAAGTAGGATTGAATTGAACGAAGATGAGAATGGAGACGCAGGAAATCGCTAACAATCTTTCTTTTACTAATCGATGAGAATGGAGACGTGGAAAATATACATTATTATCATATTTTCTTGTTTTTTATTCAAACAATGTTTCTCTATTTAAATTATATTAAATCCAAAAAAATCATAAATTGTGATGCCAAATTGAGTAAAATACATGAGATACTATCAAACTTTAACATTCGCCACTGAACTAATTTTCCTACACCTTATACCACTGAATTATACTTTTTGTTTCACTCATTACCACTCAGACCCGACGAAATAATCAAGTGTCTTGATGGAATGACGGTACAATCAACTTATATTATTGAGTCAGCCGTCAATGAGATATTAAAATAAAACAATGCGTTTTAAAAACTTAACACTTGAAACCATTTAAAACACAACATTTCAATTTTTTGCTGCGTAATACCTCGTTGGCAGCTGACTCAACAATATATGTTAATCGTACCATCATATCATCAAGATACGTTGTTATTTCGTCCAAAAAAAGGGGATCAAGTGGTACTCACTGAAATGAAAAGTATTGTTTGATGGTATGGGGTGTAGGAAAATTAGTTTAGTGGCGAGTGTGAAAGAAAAAGAATGTTTGATGGTATCTTATGTATTTGACTCCAACTAAATCATGCAAAATATGTGTATATGTATAGTTTTAGAACAGTTGTGATACAGCCTCCTAAGTCAAAGATTGGTAAACCTTTCAATTTGGGTTGACACACTTTCTTGATTGTATGACTATCTCTCATTTCTCCTCAGAATGCTACCTAAAAGAAATATTAAGCCAAATAAAAAATAGAGGATAGATATGGAATAAACGTCGATCCGACACTGGACACGTGTATAACAATAATCTCCTTACCGTCAGATGAGAGTCCCATTTTAAGGCTAATTGTGGGGTGACGTGGAGCACAATTCCGGAGACAACCATAATAATGTTGTCTCCAATGCAGCATTAATCTCAGCCCTTCATTTAATCTAACGGTCAATATTTTTTTCTTGTTCTTTTTAAACTTTTCATCACATATGAACGAGATCTCTTTTCGGCAAACTATTTTCTCGGTCGAATAACAAATTGGCTGGAGAGATCTTAATTTTTGGGACATCATTTATGTATAAGGGCGTCAATGACGACACACTGAATTTTTTCGTCTCTACAGTCTGTACGAATTTTATACAGAGTGTATGTCATATACAGTTTGTAAAACGACATACAAAGTGTACGAATTTCATATAGAATGTATATAATTTGTATGAACTATTTACAATCCTAATGTACGAAAAAAACTGTACAAAAATAAATACAGAGAGTGTACTACTCTCATACAAAGTTGATCCGCCCAGTTGGACCGGTGGATCAATACTGTGGTTCTTTTGAGGTTTAGGAGGTGAATCCGTCTCCGGAGTGTCTCGGCGGATGGTACCTTGCAGGGCGGACGTGCAAGGGGTTAGTATATGTAAGATGGCAAGTATGTGGATAATGTAGGGAGAATGGGTTATAGAGAAGTACCGGGCGAGAGCCCTTTTGTGTGGGCGGAACCGATAGCCTTTAGCGTACAGCACGTAAGCTTGTAGTATCAGGCGTATGGTCCCAGGTCTGTGTGTCCTCTTCTGAATGGGGGACCCTGTTATTTATAGGTCCCATTGGTCTGGCAGCGTCCACGTGCCCTGCTCTGAGTGGGCCGCAGGGCCCACGTGTCCCGCTCTGAGTGGGCCGCAGCAAATCACCATCAACAGTAATGGGCGGTGGCCTCCTGTAGACATGACAGGTGATCTTTTCGGCTGGGGCGGACAGAAAAACCGCCCTAGAGTGGCGGACCGCCCTGACCATGTTCGAGGGCGGATTCGCCTCGGGCCCATCAATTGCCCCCAGTATGGTCTTGAGGCCGTAAGAGGCTCGAGGGTATACTATGGAACTACTTCGAACGCCTTGGAGTGATGGACCGTCCTCATCATGTGCGGGGGGGGATATAACTCAAGGGCCCATCAATTGCCCCCAGTATGGTCTCGAGGCCGTAGGAGGCTCGAGGCGATACTATGGAACTACTTCGAACGCCTTGGAGTGAAGGACCGCCCTGGCCGTGGGGGGGGGGGCGAGTTCAAACTTGTCACCGACGCTGTTACCGGTGACCGAAACGGGAGGAGCTCTTCTTTTGAGGTGAACCTGCACGCACCTCACCCCCTTTTTGCACGCTTTCTTTCCGTTGCAGGCTACCAGCCTATTCGCCCACTGCCTAGGGGACACGTGGCTCGATTTAATTTGGGGACGCTTCGCTTACCCACGTCACCAGTATAAATACAGGTTCTCCCCCCTTCATTTCGGCACCCCAGCTTGTCAACTAAATTCTTGAGAGCTTCCGCCTTTCCTTACCCATTTATTTCAGCTTGTCCGCCTTATTCCCTACCACTCTTTGCCCTTGTCCGCCGTCTTCCAAAAACATTTACCGAAGATGCCTTCTGATTCTGAGTCGTCCTCTTCCGCTGAAGCAAGTATGTTCCTTTGAAACTTCTTGCATTCAGATTTTTTATCCGCCCATTATTTATTTTTGTTCTTTCGCATTTCTGTATTGCGTGCCCCGCCCTTTCTACTTCCTCCTTGGGCGAGTGAGATGTCGTCTAGTGGGTCGTCGTCGTCCTTAGATTATGACTTTTTAGAGAGTCTGTTTGAGGGGCACGCGGGGACAACGGCGGTCTACCGCGCGCCCCTCTCGAGAGGCGAGGACAAAAACTGCTCCTGTATCTGCCCTCCCTTTGGCGTTCATTCCTCCTCCTCTTCTGATTTGCGCCCCTTATACTTCTGTTGTAGGAGGCTATGATGAAAGGAGGAGAGGATCAGGGGCGGATTCATCCGCCGAAACGTCGTCAGCCCCATCCGTGCAACCGAGTCCTCCTCTGACTCCTGAGCCTTCCAAGGAAGAAGTCGATGACGAGGGATCAGACGCCGCCGATCCCAAACAAAAAGGGCAGATGCCCTATCCGGAGGACTCCGACCTCATCTTTAATCCGTACGCGGACTTCACCGCCGAGTACGTGTTTTCGGAGGATGGCGAAACGCTGCCGACTCCGTCGGCGGAGCAGCTCCGCCGGCAGGCAGAGGCCAGGTTCCAAGGACCCAACTCAAATGTCTGTCGGGGGTTCGCCTCGTGGCAGGTCGGGTTCACCAAGGAGGCCTGGGGTTTTGAGCTGGAGACCGGAGCCGTGGACAAGTACGGCTACAAGCTCTTGTCCTGGGAGCAGATGTGGGACGGTGCGCCCGCGGACTGCCGAGAGGTGCATGGGCCGGGGTACTTCCCCTTCGTCAAGACGAGCGCCTTGGCGAGAATGCTGAATGAGTGCGACATGCCTCAGCGTTTCTTATACGCCGCCCCCGCTCGAGTTTGCTCAATCGGGAATTGTCCACCTGGATGGGTGGGAGTGTGGGTTGAGGCGCTTCGGTACGCCTCCGCTTCCCCCTGGATTCTTGGGAGGTGGATGTTCTTGATCTTTTGAGAGCGTCCTTGGGAGCGCTCCAACCTCATGCCTGGGCGGTCATGACCGCCTTCAAGGTGTCATGCATCAAAAGGCATGTTTCTCCAAGCGCCAGAGTATTCCGCCAGCTATACTCCGCCAAAATTGGGCAGAATGGCATTACGTTCTCAAAGAGGAGAGCGTACTCTGGGAGCGGAGTCTACGGCGTCATCAAGGCGTCCTCTGTGTGGTTTCACAGCTTCTTTTTATGAGAGCTGAATCACCGGAGGATGCCTCTTGGGCGGAGCGCCTTCGACCTACTTGGTCGTATGGCGCAATTGAAGAGTTCAACCGACTTCACCGCCTTCAGGGAATGATGCCAGCATTGTAGACTGGGCGAATACCTGGAACTACAACCTGAAGAAGCGGGGCCTAAACGCTCTGAAGCACTGGCTAGATGGCGGTGGTGAGCAGACAACAACTGAGGGCGATGCGTCCATTGTAGGGCGCCGCTATTTCACATGTTGATTGTGATGTTGGTGCCTAACCTGTTTCTTTGTCTTGCTGTTCTTGCAGAGAGTTCCATCTTCGCTGCGTTGCTGAACGCTAAGTCCGGAGGGCGGTTGGCCACACTCAGCCTCAACCCGAAGGTTCGGGAGCTGAGCAACATCAGCAGCAGAAGGACGCGGACCAGACGCGCCCTGACCAAGAGAAAGCGGAAAAAGAACGCTTTGAGAGGAAATGCTCTAAGCAGAGTCCTCCCGCACAGAACCTGGAGCGTTCAAAACGCCGAAAGTCGGTTATGAGGAAGGACTCTGGCAAGGCGAAATCCGGCGGCAGGACTAGGTCGGAGACCCCGTCAGGGGAGTTCAGCGCTGCCCGCCTCCCTATCATGCAGCCGACACTTAGCGGCAGCGAGGTTCTTACCCAGCCGCCCTTCAACTGGTGGCCGACTGGGATATCGACCACCCCCGTACCGAGGACGGGGTTCGCCGCTTGGCGATGGAGCAGATGGCGATTGGGGCCAGGGTAAGCTCAAATTTCAGTCGGAAGAATGGCGCTGCGTACTCGTTCCGTTTCACAATCTGATCCGCCTTGATTTTATTCTGTTGCAGCTCTTAGGTACCGCCGGGGCCCTGCTGTCAGCCGATCAGGCGCACAGGGCAGAGCGGCCGCAAGGTGTGGAGGAGATGGAGGCTGAGTTGCGGGAGGCCCGGGCCGCCTCTCAACAATGGAAGGCCAGATACTCCAGGGCCAAAAAGGAAATGGAAGAGGAGGGCTTCTGGTAACTACCTCTTATCAATTGGACTTGCTCCGTGTTGCGCACGCTAACCAAGCTACTGAACATATGTTGGACTTACAGGCGGAGCAGGAGAAACGATTCAAGGCGGAGAACGCCTTGACGGAGGCGGAAGCTGATAGGGACGCCTTGAAAGAGGAAGTGGTCCGCTTGGAAAACCGTCAAGGCGGTCATGGCCGAGGACCTGGAGGCCAAAACCAAGGACGTGGAAAGCCGCGACCATGCCTTGAAAGAAGCCGAGGAGACCCTTCAGGCGCTGAAGGCGGATGTGGAGAAGGCCGTCGCCGAGAAAACTGCGGAGGAGCTTGGCGATCGGGTGCAAGGCGCTTTGGACAACACCCTTGCTGCTGTTCGCCACGAACTCCGACGGGGGAATGTGGACTGTTCCTGGAATCAGGAGCAGATGTTCCGTTCGGCGTCTCGGCGGCTGATGGCGCAGGAGTTCAAAGAGGAATCGGCTGACTCCCAGGTGATTCCTTCGGACCGCCGCAAGGAGCTGTTGTCCGAGGCCTTCTCTGAGGTGAGCCTTCGTCACAAGGAGCTGAAGAAGAAAGCTCGTGCTGAGAGGTCGCGGGCGGACAAGGCAGGGTCGTCGAGCGGCGTTCGTAGTGGTCTCTTGTATATATATTTTTTTTTAGACTCAGTAAACCTGAACGATTTTGACTGATTGAAATGACAATGCCAACCCTTTCTTACGTCGACTGCTTTGTTTCTTTATTAAGTTAGATTCCGCCCTGAGGAATCGACCCTGGGTATTAGGGATGGATTCCGCCCTGGGGAGTTCGAACTCAAAGGAAAGTTGGGTTCCGCCTTGGGGAATCCGACCGAAGATGCGTTCGGATCCCGTCCCGGGGAATCCGAACTCGGGGGAATGTTGGGTTCCGCCTTGGGGAACCCGAACAAAGGTGTGTTCGGATTCCGCCCTGGGGAATCCGAACTCGGAGGAAATGTTGGGTTCCGCCCTGGGAACCCGAACGACGATGAATTGGTTTCCGCCCTGGGGAATCCGTATTCGAAGAGGCATGTTGGGCTCCACCTTGGGGAACCCGAACTTGGCACAGGGGTTAAGTTCCTCCTAGGGAACTCGAACCCGGCCACGCTTGTAGTAGGACTTGTCCATTGATATACATAATATCATATATATATATATATATATATATATCTTTAGTGCACTTGTCTTCCTTTCCCTTCATACACGCCCTTAGTAGGCCGTTTTCAAATCTTGCACAAAATTCAAAAGTTTAAGAAAAACGGATGGAAAGCGGCAGAGTAAGCTAGACCTCGTCTTCATTGGCACTGTACTTCCGCAAGTGCATGGCGTTCCATGTCTTGTGTATGGGTTCGCCGGTAGGGTGTTCGAGTTTAAAGGTGCTTGGGCCGATCACTTCACGGACCTTGTATGGCCCTTCCCAATTGGCGTTTAGTTTGCCCTGTTGGGGGACCGGCCGAAAAACCTTTCGAACTACCCAGTCACCTTCTTCCAGGTGATGAGGGCGAAGATGAGCGTTGTACCGCCTAGCCAATTGTTCCTTTTCAGCTACCAGGCGGATAGCTGCATCCTCCCTTCGTTCTTCTAACATGTCCAGATTATGATGTAAGCCTTCATCATTGCTGGCGCGTTGAAATGCTGAATCCTCAGGCTAGGCAGATTAACCTCCACGGGTAGGACTGCCTCGGTTCCATATACCAGGGTGTAAGGGTTTCGTCTGTGGCTGTTTTGTACGAAGTCCTGTGCGCCCATAGGATGTTGGGCAACTCATCGACCCATTTTCCCTTCGCCGCATCCACTCTCTTCTTCAATCCTTGCAAGATGAGCTTATTGATGGCTTTCGCCTGCCCGTTCGCCTGGGGATATGCTACGGACGCCAAGCGAACCATGATTTGAATTCTTCACAAAAGTCAAGGAACGCCGTGCAATCAAACTGAGTGCCGTGATCGCAGATAAATCCCAGAGGAAGGCTGAAGCGAGTGATGATGTTTTTTAGCACGAACTTCTGCACCTGATATGCCGTGATGGAGGCGAGAGCTTCGGCTTCAACCCACTTAGTGAAGTAATCTACCGCCACGATGATATACTTTCTCTTGCCCACCCGCTTCTGGGAACGGTCCTAGCAAGTCCATTCCCCAGAAGGCGAACGGCCATGGTGAAATTATCGGCTGGAGAGCGTGGAAGGCAGGTGGTGCGTGTTAGCGAATAGCTGACACTTGTGGCATCGTTTGACCAGCTCTTCCGAGTCTTGGCGGATTGTTGGCCAGTAGTACCCCTGCAATAATACATTCTTCTCCAGGCTTTTGGAGCCTATAGCATCCCGCATACGCCTTGGTGGATTTCTCTCAAAGTGAAAGAAGCCTCCTCATCACTTAAGCATCGCAAGTATGGTCCTGCCGAGGACTTACGATACATTTCGCCGTCCAGCAAAACACACCTTGCCGCTCGTCTACGAATCTTGGTAGCCAGTGCTCGGTCCGCCGGGAGGGCGTCCGTTTCAATAAAAGTCCGTACTGGCGCACGCCAATCCGTGAGTGGCGCTGTGGGCGGTGTTACACTTGTCTGGGCATCGACGACCATACACTCACCCTCTTCTCTTTCTTTCTCCACGATGATCATCCTGTCCTCTTCGAAGTTGAGAGTGGTAGCGAGCTTGGAGAGAGCGTCAGCGTGGGCGTTGTCTTCCCTCGCCACCTGATGGATCTCCGTCGTTTCAAAACCCTTGAGGGCGATCTTGGCTTGATCGTTGTACGGGGCTAGAGTTTCCTCCCGGACCTCGTACACCCCGCTGAGCTGGTTGACCACAATGGCGGAGTCGGAGAAAACCTTGAGATGGGATACTCCCATGGTTCTGGCCATTCTGAGCCCCGCAATGAGCGCCCCGTATTCCGCCGCGTTGTTGGTTCGTGACCTGTTGAAACGGAGGGCTGTTTCGTGTAGGACTCCCTGGGGCTCTTTAACACTATACCCGCTCCCGCTCCGTTCTTACTCGATGCTCCATCCACGTAGAGCTCCCAGTAATCATCCGGGCGTCCTTCCGCTCGGACACATCCTTCGACCACAAAATCAGCCAGAGCCTGTGCTTTGATGGCTGTCCGTGGTTGGAAGTGTACGTCGTATTCGCTGAGCTCGACCGCCCATTTGGACATGCGCCCTGCCACTCCCATGGACCTGAGAGCTGCTTTGAGCGGTAAGTTTGTCACAACGTGAATTGTGTGAGCATGGAAGTATGGGCGCAGCTTCCTGGAGGCAACAATCACCGCGTAGGCTGACTTCTCCAATGGAGAATACCTGGTTTCGGCGTCTACTAACGATTTGCTCGTGTAGAAGACCGGGCGTTCCTCTTTGTTCATCCGCTTCACGAGAACCGAGCTGACAGCTGTAGCCGCGATGGCGACGTACAGGTATAGCTCATCTCCGGGAATCGGGCTGCTAGCGTCGGCGGAGTGGTGAGGAAGGCTTTGAGTTCCTCAAAAGCCTTAGAACACTCTTCCGTCCATGAGAACTTGGCCGCCGTCTCAGAATGGCGCCTGCCGCTCGGCGGACTTGGGGATGAATCTGTTCATTGCCGCTAAGCCCCCGTCAATGTTTTGACATCTCTGACCGTCTTGGGGGGGGTGTCTGCATGATAGCTTCTATCTTTTTTGGGTTCGCCTCGATTCCCCGCCCTGGTGACATGAATCCAAAAACTTCCCTGAGGAGGCGCCGAAGACGCACTTCTTGGGATTCAAGCGAAGTTGGAACGCCTTCAAGGTGTCGAAGGTTTTCCGAAGGTCTCCCAGGTGGTCATCACCCGCCTTGGTCTTAACCAGTAGGTCATCTACGTATGCTTCCATGTGTGACCCAGCTGATCTTGAAAAACTCGGTCAATCATCCTCTGGTATGTCGCTCCGGCGTTTTTTAGGCAAAACGGCATCACATTGTAGCAGTAATTGCCGAAGGGCGTCGAGAATGACGTTTTCTCTTGATCCACCTTTCCCAGAGGGATCTGGTGGTACCCCCGAGAATATGTCTAAGAAAGACAACGTCTCATGGTTTGCTGTGGCGTCCACCAGTTGGTCGATATTGGCAACGGATATGGGTCCTTGGGACAGGCGTCGTTGAGGTTGGTAAAATCTATGCACATCCGCCAACTTCCATCCGCCTTGCCCACCATTACTACATTCGACAGCCACGTCGGGTACTGGACTTCCCTGATAAAACCTGCTTCCAACAGTTTCGTGATTTCCTCTTGGACACTTGTTTCTTGTCCAATTTACCGTCCGCTTCTTTTGTGACACGGGGCGGGCGTCTGCTCTCACAGCTAGGTGATGTTGCATGATCGCGGGGTCCAGCCCAGGCATATCCTGGGGTTTCCACGCGAACAAGTCAGCATATTCTCTCAGCAGTGCCACTGTGCGATCTCGGTCTGGGACCGGCATATGAGCGGACAGCCGTATCACTCTCTCAGGATCGCCAGGATACAGTGGGACTTCCGTATCCGCCTCTTGCAGATTCTGGGCGGGCATACGCGTCGTCTCTAGTATCTACTGAAAAACATGCCTCTTCTTTCTTGAGAGCCACCCTGTACCATTTTCGTGCCAATGGAGTGTTTCCCCATGCTACTCCAATTCCTCTTGCAGTAGGGAACTTCATGACTTGATGGACTGTGGAGGAAACTGCCTCGAAAGCGGCCAAACTGGGCCGCCCCATTATCATGTTATACGCCGAATTGCAATTGGTGACGTAAAATTTTATGTGCTTTGTTTCCTGGTGATCGTCGTCCCCTAATGTGATGGGTAAGGTGATCACGCCCAGCACAGGTACGTCATTTCCCGCGAAGCCAGTCAGCATGATCTTAGAACGCTTGAGTAGGGCGGGATCTAATCCCATTCTGCTGAAAGCATCGGCTGAGAGTATATCCGCCGAACTGCCCTCGTCCACTAGCACCCGCTCTACTAGAGTGTCTTCAATGATGACACGGATCACCATCGCTTGGGTGCTGGGACTTCCCCGCGCAAATCTGCCGATGTGAACGTCAATGGCGGCTCCCTATCCGACTGTCTGACCATGGAACATTCACCAACGACCCTTATGTTCCGGGGCGTATCCTCCTCTCCTCCCAAAATCATGCTGCATGTTTTCTTGTATCTGGGCTTTCCGCCCTCCTTTTGGGTATCCGGACTTTCCTCATCCGTTATTCTGTCGAAGACGCTCGCCTTTCTGGGGGGCGTGTGTCTACCCGCCTTTGGAGGGGCGTCTCTAACCTTTCCCGTTCTCTTCGCCTTGGCGATTCTGAGCGTTCCCGCTCTTTTCTCCTTCGGTTATTTATGATGAATTCATTGAGGTCACCATTCTTTATGGCTCGCTCAATCTCACTGCGGAGCTCCCGGCAATCCTCCGTGTCGTGCCCCTTCTGCCTATGAAACTCGCAGTACTCATTTGGGTTCCCCCTTTTTACTGCCGCCTTGGGTAACGGGCCGGCCACCGCAATCCTCCTTTCTTTTCCTGGAGGACGTACATGAGCCTTCGCCTTGATTCCGACAGGGGGGTGTACCCTTCTTCCGATCTTCCCTCTCCGTGAGGGCGGTTGTCTCTTCTATCGTTAGGGCGTTTCTCTTTTCGCCCTTGGTATCCTTTGTCCCTGTTCTGATCGCTTGAGTGCCTGTAACCCGTCCTGTATCATGGCGACATTCTCTTCTACTTCAGCACACTGGAGGATACATGTCTCCAATTCGGTGTGGGTTTTTGGCTTTTTCCGGACCAATCTTTCACCAGCTCGGTGCTAAGCGTGGTGGTTTGGATGTGGTGGAGCACAATGTCTAGTGCAAGGTTGGGCACCGCCCGCGACCGCCTTGGCCCACTTCTCGTAGTACTGCCGGAGGGTCTCTGACCGGCTCTGTCTCAAGTTCCAGAAGGCGGACAAGTTGCGTCCCGCCTCCCTTTTGGTTTGAGAACTTATGGAGAAAGAGTTGGCAGAAATCCTCCCAATTCTTTATGATTCCTTCTGCCAAACCTCCGTACCCAGGTTAGTGCAGCTCCAGTTAACGTTCCAGGGAACGTACGGCAGTAGGGGGCGTCGGGCCGTAAACACCCTGCATGGCAATGGTGAATGTTAACAGATGCTGGTCGGGATCCCCAGTTCCGTCGTACCTTTGATTGCTGGTGGCACGAATCCCTGTGGGGGAGGAACGCTGAGGAGACTCTTGTCCAGAGGTTGCCGCATGGCGAGTTGCCTGGGCCTGACTGGTGGAGAGGGAGGAACAGTCGGTACATTTTCGTCCGAGTCCGCCATGCCGGTTGCCAGTCCCGCCGGATGAACCCTCGGCGTGATTTCCGGGGGTTGCCTTGCCACCAGAACTTCATCATGGCTGCCATTTCAGCTTTCCCTGTCTTTGTAGATCGGCTACCTTGCCGCTAGGTCCCCCGCAGCGGGATCAGCCGCCGTTCTATCTTCCAACGGAGGGGGATGTGGGACTCTCCTCGGAGCAACCTGGGCCCTAGAGGGCGGACTGGATGGGGGTTTTGTAGCCGTTCCCGAGGGTTGGTCTATGGAAGGACGAGGGTCTCGGGGGACCCCGCGATACGACTTGTTTGGCCGGGTGACGAATGTTTCACTCGTGGATTTTCCTCCAAATTCTGCATGCTGTTTGCCCTTTTGGGAACAAAACGTTTAGCTGTCCCCTATCTGGCGCGCCAATTGATCCCCCCAGTTGACCGGTGGATCAATACTGTGGTTTCTTTTGAGGTTTAGGAGGTGAATCCGTCTCCGGATGTCTCGGCGGATGGTACCTTGCAGGGCGGACGTGCAAGGGGTTAGTATATGTAAGATGGCAAGTATGTGGATAATGTAGGGAGAATGGGTTATAGAGAAGTACCCGGGCGAGAGCCCTTTTGTGTGGGCGGAACCGATAGCCTTTAGCGTACAGCACGTAAGCTTGTAGTATCAGGCGTATGGTCCCAGGTCTGTGTGTCCTCTTCTGAATGGGGACCCTGTTATTTATAGGTCCCATTGGTCTGGCAGCGTCCACGTGCCCTGCTCTGAGTGGGCCGCAGGGCCCACGTGTCCCGCTCTGAGTGGGCCGCAGCAAATCACCATCAACAGTAATGGGCGGTGGCCTCCTGTAGACATGACAGGTGATCTTTCGGCTGGGGCGGACAGAAAAACCGCCCTAGAGTGGCGGACCGCCCTGACCATGTTCGAGGGCGGATTCGCCTCGGGCCCATCAATTGCCCCCAGTTATGGTCTTGAGGCCGTAAGAGGCTCGAGGGTATACTATGGAACTACTTCGAACGCCTTGGAGTGATGGACCGTCCCTCATCATGTGCGGGGGCGGATATAACTCAAGGGCCATCAAAAGTGTATACAGTTGGTATAACAAATTGTTCAAAAAAAAATACATAATGTATAATTCTCGTACATAGTGTACATACAGTTCCCCAACAGGCTGTACAACAATAAATACATAGTGTACAACTCTCGTACAAAGTGTATAAAGTTTGTATACAACTTATTAAACAACAATACGAGATGTATACAGTGTGTACAGACTGCATATAAACTGTACAGACGGCCAACAAAAAATTTGTCGGAAAAATATTTTTTTCAGAAAAATATTTTTTTCCAGAATTATAGATCTAATGACGACGATCACCGTGGGTAGAAAAATTTTTGTCAACGAAGGCTCGTGTGATCGGGAAATTCGTCGAGAAACTTTTCGGTGATGAAAAATTGGAGGAAACTCCAACAACTAAAATAACTTGGAAATATAAACATAGGATTGAGACCACATGATTAAACAACTCAGATCAACGATGGATGACAATTGTTGCATTGGATGCAACAAAGTTGCACCATTGTCATGAAAATTATAATCGGGTGATGTGCGCAACCAGAGGTTTTGAGTTAATACGGGTAGATGGCTCATTCTTTTCATACGCAACATCATCGGCAACAAACATCAGTCTTTCTTTCTTCACATATTCACACTTATATATGAAATATGAATGATATCTCTTCTCTCCTCTTTTTCTTCTCTTCTTCTAAAACCGATAAATGAATGATGACAATGACAATGACAGTTTTGTTGATATTAATAAAATCCATGTCCCGCCCACAAAATTCTTCCCCTATCTCTTTATAAAGGAAAGCAGTATCATCATCATCATCAGCTGCTAATAAAGCAGATCTGATCCATCAAATAATTAAACCCAGCAGCATCCAATTCCCTAATGCCCTCTACTCTATTATTGCCCTCTGCTGAATTATTGACCTCTCTACTTTACTGTAAACCATATATATCAGTCGACTTCCACAAATCAAATTTTCAAACTTGTAATCAACACATTTCCCCACTAGCCCATGGCAAATCCTCATCATTTCCCCACCTATAACAAAAATCCCCAATCTCGCCTCCTCCTTCTTCCTCTTCCTCCTCCTCCTCCTCGGCACCTCCGCCGCCAGTACTCTGATCGCCGACACATGTAAACAAACGCCCAACTACAAAAATCTGCGTCCCTCAATCGCCGCCGACTCACGCGGCCCAAAGCTCTATTAAAACCCTTGCCCTCGCATGATCGACGCCGTCAACTCCCAAAGGGCCCCGGGGGCGTCCCAGCGCATCAAACACCCATGAAGCCGGGGCCCGCCTGATGCGGAAAACCGCTCAAGCTTCGCCCAAGTTTTTGACATCATAACCAAATACGAAATCCCGGAGGCCAACAAACTGTGCTTTTAGGGGGCCCCAAATTTGGGAGGATGCCATGAATGACCCGCGGCTGAGCCCGCTTCTTCGAAGAGGGGTTCGGTGGGAACAACAAACCCGCTTTCCCCCCCAAAACAGGCCGTTCACGGGGTCGCCGCTTGACGGGGGCGATTTTTGGTTATTGCTGGATGATGGGGTTTGATTCTACTAATTAAGCTCGTTATTATCATAATTAAATTTTAAAACAGCAGAGTACAGTATAAAAATTTTAATGGGAAAAAAGCACTTTGCCCCCTCTACTTGCAAGCTTTCAATAGCCCCATAAAATATAAACCACTTTTTTTCCCCCCCTCCTACTCGACTCATATGTTTTTGGTCCTTCCCTTTCAACTTTTGTATTCTTTAAAAATAAATCAAAAACATCCACACAC
>CM068296.1:18846598-18946928 GCA_034768395.1 Linum lewisii | reverse complement strand
TTTATTTTTATATGCTTTTATTTGCCACTGATTCTTTTGCAACCTATATTTTCAAGCTTTTTTAGTAATCTTTTTGATCAAATGAATACCACCAATTTTTTTTTTATAAAATTTGAATGTTTATCATCAAATATACATTCATAATCGCAATAAAATGTTGGGGTTTTCCCCTAAACCATATACACATTGAAAAAAAATTGTTTTTAAACTTCATTTGTTTCAATCGTCGATTAAAAAACCCCGGGGGGGGTTTTAAAATTTCACTAAACCCGATTCAAAGACTCAAATTTATTTTTGATTCAACGCTCCACCGAAGAGGGTAGGGGGGGCCCGGGCCCCTCCCCCCTAATTCCCCCTTTGGGTGGGGGGAATTTTTATATCATGGGCTCTTTGGGGCATAATAATGTTTAAATTTTGTGTATTTTGACTTAAATCCCCTTTAAAAGGGGCATGCCCTTTCAGATTTCCACTACCTTCCTTGTCCATTTCGAACAATGTAGAGGGGGGAGCCTCCAAATCACTCAACCCTTCATGAAATCGAGACACAAACATTAAAACCCAAATTTCCTAGGTATAAACCTCCCTTTGGGTTTCCCCAGTAAGGGGATTTCCATACGGCAAAACCAGAAACAAACAAACAAATTTTCCCACTTTGAAAAACCCCGACACTTATCCCTTTTCAAGTACAGAACACCAAAAACAAACCGGGAGCTCCGCCCATCAAGGAGTCATGAAGACCTAAATAAAAAATTAAAAGGGGGGAAATGAAAATCAAAACCTTTTTAGTTACCTTTCCTGAGATTGGATTTCATCAGTAAGGATTTTCAAGGTATTTTTTGTGGTTTGGAAGTTTGGTGAAGAAATGAAACAAAAAAATGATGATTGGATAAAATTAAAGGGCGGTTAAAATTCCCTATACCCAAAAAACCCCCTAAATGGGTTTTAGCCACATAAGAACTGGGGGATGACAACTCCCTCACCAAAATTTCCCAAGTGAAGTGGTTAAGCAATGTATTCGTAGGGAGAGAATTGGGGGCAAGTACATAACGACATCTTCTCACAACCGATTTTATCATGTACGGCGGTTCATGTCGATCGCCCCTTTGCGATTATTAAATTACGTAATCATTTGACTATTACTTAATCTTATCTTTTCGTTCTAGTGTTTCTTTGCAATTATTTTATGATTAAAAAACCATAATAATTTTTCCTTCTATCTTAATATGATATGTATTAACATAGTGGGCCATCTTCTTGTCTGATCGGCCACTTTACCTTGGGGAATCTCAACTGTTTGGGTCTCCCATAAGCAGTTTTTTCCATCATTATTTTGTTGGTTTGCGTTTTTTTCAGGCTTTAAAATTAGGAATGAAAATTGATAATAATTATCAAAAGTAAAGCGTTGATTTATCATTTGACAATAAGTTTATCCCCACAAATCAAGATATTTATTAGGTAGTAACTTTTAGAAAAAAAAATCATATTATTCTCCTTTAATGATCGAAGTTAATTGTCAAAATTAAAGATTGTTTTTTATTTATCATTATTTATCTCCACAATTGAAGAGTTTATTAGGTCATCCAATAAAGTTTCTTTTTTTATTCCTTAATTTTTTCAATTAATTACAGAAGTGTTTTGTAACACCCTAAACCTATACTGACACCTAACCTATGAACTGACGTAATTGTAGCGAACATGACTTAGATGTTACATTAACTTACAATTCGACATGAATATTCTATAGGGACCAATATTTTTACTAATCATAATTGCTTAAAACATAACATACTTCACATACACATATCATTTAACCATAACATCTAAAACCTTATAGCTCATCCAGTACATGAACACACCACCATTTTTTTACAATCCCAACCAATATAAATACACTACGATAACAACAACTTCCTTCACATGCCATACGCATAAAAATAATTGCATGAAAAAATGCTCAAAGCATGTGATAGTAAAATGTGGGCATTGGGAAAAATACCTCCCCCTAATGTGGGATTGGAAATTTTGTAGCCTAATTTAAACTTTAGTACCGGCATAGCCAAACACGTAAAAATGTCCAGAAAAGCACAATCTACCCACCACCTCGCCAGCCACCAGCGCGTGCTGGCCACTAGCGCAGCGCTGGCCAGCAAGCGAATTTCTGCAAAAGAAATGCAAAACAATTGCAAATATGGAAAAGACAAATTAGTCACTTTCTTTACCTTTTTGTAATAGATTATTATTATTATTATTTTTGATAATATAAGTCGGCCTTGATAAAATAATAATATATTTAAATAGGGGGGATTAATTTTTAAAAAAATATTAGGTAAATTTTTGAATTACGGATCCTGTGTTAGTTTTGGGGACACAACAAATTAAAGGGGAAACAAATTGGGAATTTTTTTTTTTTTAACATGGAATCAAACACCATACCAAACAACCGACCTCGGTCACGGTTATTTTAATTTGAATTACTTCCCCAATCACGTTTGTCTTCTCCTCCTTCATTTTTTGCTCCAACAAAACACCTCGGATCCGTAATTCAAGAAATTTTGGCGTTTAAAAATTTTTTTTTAATTAAACCTAGTTTATATTATTTTTCATTTACAAGCCACTTATATTATAAAATAATTTAAAATATAATCTACTACAAAAGTAAAGAAAAGGGCTAATTTGCTCTTTCCCCCTTTTGCAATTTTTTCATTTCATTTTTCAGAAACTTCGCGGCTGGCCCCTGCGTACTGGGCACAATGCCTGGCTGGCTCGGGTCAATTTTGCTATTCTCATTTTTACTTTTGGCTACTGACGTACATTTTTTTAAAATTGTGCTACAAAATTCCAATTCCCAAATTCCAACATGGAAATAGTCTAAACTACCTATGGCCTTCAAACCTACTAAAACCAAATCCTATATTTTTCTGGGTATGCCACCCAAATAAGTAAAAAAAAATTAAAAAAAAGGGTTAACTCAAGTTAGTGAGTATAATTTACCCGTATTCTAACAAAGCATCCCCAAAACACTTATCTACCACAACCAAAACACTAGATCAATTTTCTTTATCCCAATATCCCAATAGGCAAAAGAAATAAACCACCTTAACTTATCACTTTTCTTATCCATTAATTTTGGCGCCCGACAATCTTTGCTATAACTCTGCGGTTCTTGTTTGATATTCAACCCACCACTTAGGTATATCATGACTTGTAAAAGAACCTTCACCATACCAAGTGAGTTATAAACATGATTTCGTGAATGATTCTACAACATACCAAAAGTGTGACTATAACTTGATTTAATAATTGAGTAATAAACATGGGAGCCCTAATTACTACGTGAATGACCGTAAGACCAAACCATACATGAATTGTATTTTTGTTTATGATTCTTGACTTGATATTCCTAACCTTAACTTATTCACTTGATGCACTTGACTTTTATATTCTTGACGTAACAATACTTGACTTATAAACAGTTAGGAGTCCCTTAATAGTACTTCATCAGGTTTATCCCTCGTACCGGTCATTCTCCTGATCATGAATCCAATACTGAATCATCATTAACATGGTAAATAATGGCAATATGAGCAAATTACCAATCATAAATATCATAACACATATTAGCGAGCTTAAAGAAAAACATGAAACATGGAATCAAGTAAATCATCGTTCATAAGCATGGCAATTAAAACACGTATCAATCATGGTTTCACATATTAACACGTAAATCCATACACACCTAGCAGTTGATCTAGTTCTCTTAGGTTTTATACTAAGAATAAACGTAATTAACATGATACAACAAACCCGATATGTCATGTTAATCCCTGATTCTAATCAACAAAGCTTTAATACTATATTTTTTGTCAGAACCCTAATTCAGAACGACCTACATATCACTAACCGTATGCAAATACTGTTTAATTCTAACCTTCACCTCTCCTCCTTTTAACCCTCTCGACTCCTTCTCTGTTTCTTTTTCCTTCCAAGAACACGTTTCCCCCCTTTTAATTCAGCCCCACTTTTCTTAATGAGAGGGAAAAGAAAAGATGGGAAACCCATCTGCCATGTTTTAATGTAGGTTTTTCTCTTATTTTCCTTTCCTTTTTATATATATATAATTGATATACATCGACTTGATCAATATTTTCTGGTGCAGTCAGAATGGAAAGTTACATGTTTTAATTCGTATAATTTCATGCATAGTATTTGCCTACTTATTTTCGTTTCTCTACCTTTAATTAGAGTATCTCCAATGTTCTTGTAATTTAAAACTTTAACAAGTATGCTATATCACTTTTTTAAAACACCCTAACTTATAAATTATTCCCACAATGCATAAAACTTATAAAGTTTTTATAAACTTTAAACATTAATTAATAATATAATATGATTAAAATATTAAGAGAAAATTAGCACTTTGTCCCCATATACTTTGCCAACTTTACAAATAGCCCCCTGTACAACACAATCTCCTCGTTTGATCACTTTGCACTTTGGGTCCTTCCATTCCACCTATCATTTTCATGACGTCAATTGATACGCATTCGGAACACCACATTAGCTCCAAAAGGTTTGTATTAGCACTCTAAGTATTTTTTTTAATTAAGAATATAAAAATTAATAATAATTATAAAATATAATATAAATGATGAAACCGACAAATAAATCGTATAATAATTAATAATATAATATAATTAAAATATTATTAAATTTAATACATATATTTGAAGATAAACGTGTCAAACTCAATTTAAATCAGTTTTGATGGAATACTATGAAAAATATATTTAATTAGTAAAAACCCTAAAAATAAATATCTTCAATATACGGTTGTTTGTTACCGAAACAGAAATACAGAATTGTTGGGAGGTAATCCCACATACTTCGCATAATCTAAGATGATAAGAATGAAAACACCTCTATAAATTGAATTACAATAAACTTTATCATTACTAACTTCTCCACATGGAGTAAAATTATTTCTCTTGGAGCCAATTTTTTCTGGGGATAAAGGAAAGGAGATGCGGGGTCTCATCGGCGTTCTCAACTCTTCCTCATCGGACGGAGAACCCCGCGGCTGAAACAGGGATTGCAGCAAGAGGAAGTGAGGAGTCGGCTAGGCCTCCCCACCCCACTCTCCTTTTCCTTTTGGGCCCCCTCCAAAGCCCGTAGTCGATCCCATTTTCTGTCTTTAGCGAATAAGCCTTTATGCCCTTTTGATATTGATTTGGGTCTTTTGCCTTCTCATAAAGCCAAATTTTGGACTTTGCAACTCCACTTTCGGCCTAACTCAGAAGCAGAACCTCGTGCCCATTTTGAGCCACTCCCAATTTTCCGTCATCCCGTCTGATGTCTGCAAGAAGCAATACCAGTCATTTTGGGTTCCCTTTCAGCAGGAGGCTATTCTGAACTCGTCTAATGCTGTCACTTTGGAGAATCTTGGAACGGTTGCTGCCAAAGGAAGCAATCTCGCCTCAATTATGAATTTGAGATCAAGGGGTCAGTAGAGGAAGCACAAAATAAATTGAAGAAACAACAAAGAAGGTTTTTTTAAGGCTACCCATCACCCAAAATCCAACAGGGCATGGTCTTCATCGATTAAACTGGAATCTAGTGGACTCCGACAGCCGTCCGCAGTTTGGAGACCGAGTATAATACTCCTATCTGTGATTTTTATAATCCTAAAATACTATCGTGGAAAAGTTAGGGAATGAGGGTGGTTAAAGATATATACTAAAGAGCATAGTTTGCAGAGATGCGGAAAAAATGTTTGGTTTTTCAGGGAAAACTAAGCTGGCAAGATCGATGCTAGTCTGTTCATAGTATAGTGGGAGGAGAATAAGTTGGAGGCTGTTAATGCAGTGGGGCTAGGGAGGTATTCTCACTATTTGATAATTTTTGTTTATGACCATTTTTAAATCAATAATGATTTTGTTTGGATGTTGGTAACATCTACGGTCCAGCAAGTTCTGATGCTAAGGCTGAGTTTTTGTTGACTAAAGATGTCTTGATTAGTGGGATTTCCCGGTTTGTTTAATTGGAGACTTCAATATGGTGAGGGATTTGGGGGAGTTTCTAGCCGAAACAGTCTTTGTCTGAGATGTCAACTTTTAAACGATTTCATTGAGGTTGCGGTTTAATTGATCTTCCTATGGGAGTGCATCTTTCACTTTCTGGAACATGCAGAAAAAATGCCTCTATGTCTAAATTGATAAGGCGCTGGTCTCTCATAGTTGGGATGATTTCTTCTTGAACTGTACGCTTTCTGCTGCTACTCGTACATGTTCAGATCATGCCCAATCGTCTTAGACTGCAATTCGGATAGGATTGTTGATAAGAATTTTATCAAGGTCGTATTCCACAAGGCCCTCTCATAGCTAATACTCACAAAATTCGTGAACGGTCCATGCATTTTGAGTTGAGATTTGGTTTGGAAAAAACAAGTTAAAAGCATAAACAAGCAAGGCAAATTTGACAAATGAAATTGAGGAACAAACAAGTGAGAAAGGAGTTTAGTCTAGCTAGGGATTTCTTCAAGCTCAAGGTTCATGAAAGCTGGATTGAATCTCAAGCAACGATGTGTAATTAATGACCATGCAAATCACTCAAGTAGAATCAACGAACTCTCGCACAATTACTCTCTATTCCTAGACCAAATGCACCATGCTCTCGCTATGTGAACAAAGGGAATGGATTGCTTTAAACTAGCTCAATGAAATGCTTGAACTTGAATTCTATGCCAACAATCATTCAACACAAGTAAATGATGCAAGACACTCTCATGTCAATCTATAACACTAGTCTAGCAATCAAAAGGTCTTTCAACCTTCAAATGAAGAAAACTAAATGCACACCAAGTGTTTGATAAAATGACAACAAGGAAAACAAGCTCAGAATGGTTGCAATTGCATAATCCAATCTCTCAAATCATCTAATTACAATCCTACAACCTTAGATCAATATCAATCAATCATTCTCATGTATTGAAAGACATAACAATACCAAAAGAGCAAATCAAACTCTAATGGCTACAAGGCACAAGGTCTAGGATCATCATCTTACACAAATGGCTATGAGAAACTCAATCCATACAATCAATCACCATCCTAGCTTGATCCATCCCCCACTAAACTAAACCTAACTTAGCCTAACATAACCATGGAAGAAACCTGAATTTGGGTAGAGGAGACCATCCTTGCTTCCATGGAGGATCTTCCCACTTAGCTCTTCAAAGCTCCAATCCAAGGGTGGAAGCTTCACTTAGATCTTCAATTGATCAACAATTGAGGGAGGTTGTGTGTGTTTGAGGAGAGGATGGTGATTGGCGATGATGATGATGAGTTTGAGAGAGAGAGGATCGGCGATGATGTTGTAAATTTTAGAATGAATGATCCCCTCAAATTCTCGCCTCTTTCACCTTTATATACTGCACCGAAAACCCTGATATTTTCGGCGAAAATTATGTGAGACTTTCGCCGAAAATGCCTTTGTAAACACCGACCCGGCTGCACAAACCTTCTAAAGTTTTCGGCGAAAACTTTGAATCTTTTTCGCCGAAAATATCTTCAATGATCAAAGGTCTTCCGTCTGCTTTAGAGTTTTCAATTCGAGAACTGAAAATCTCACCGAAAACTTCTCTTCGACGAAAATCCTAACGATATTTTCGCCAAAATGTCTTCAGCTGAAAGTCTTTTTCTTCGATTTTGCAACGTCCATATCTCCTCCTCCTAGCTCCGATTTGACCTCCCGTTTGATCCCACGTGCTCCTTGTCACCAGTACTTCAATGCCAAGACCTGAAAATACAAAGAAAACAGCTCCAATAGACATGGAATTGGCCTCAAAGTGGCAACCGGGCAACAAAAGGCACTTTGCATAAAACATTCATAAAAGGTAATAAATCATAGCAAAATGAGATCAAACACGGGAGATCACTAGGCTAATCATGGACTTAAAATCACTTAATATAATCACATCAAATTCCCCTACGACTAAGCTTTGCTTGTCCTCAAACAAATGAATTAGAAAACATCCAAGCTCACAAATGACAAGAACGGTCCCATTGAGATTCAAGCAATAACAATTCGCTTAAACTGTTCCACAAACAAACTTAACCTACACATGCAAGAACATCAACCAAACAAGTCTAGACCTCACTATTTTCTGCACACTTCAAGTAGTTGTTGATTGGGACACAGCAAAAAACCCCACCACGACAACACCAACTCTAATCAAAAGGACTTGAACTCAGGAAATGGGACGGATAAGGCGGGGGTAGGAGAGTGATGAGTGATCATGATGTGGCTATCGACTCGACTTCATCCTTCTAGATCCGCTCTTTACAAACTCGGGCGTAGGATCAAGGGCTACAATTGAGAACTTTTTTTTTTCTTTCTTTTTCTTTCCTTTTCATCATTTTTTTCTTTCTTCTCTTTTCTTTTTCTTACTCATACTAGTGCTCGATCCAACACTTCACTTAGGTGTTGAACCTGCCTAGCTCATAGCTTTTGCCTTTGCTAGTGCTCAACCCGACACTTCACTTAGGTGCCGAGCTTGCCTAGCTTAGCATTTCTTTTCTTTTCTTTTGAACCTTTTCGTTTGACATTAGCCACTTGATCCTTAGCCCCTTACAACTTCCAAACAAGATTTCAAATTGGATTTCGTCTAATCTCAAGCCACAATCACGAGGGACCAAAAAGTTCAAAAAGTTGAAGAAAATCATGGAAAAGGGTGAAAATTCTAATTGCCTTCATCATCTTAGACCGGTGTTATCGAGTGGTACAAAAAACACGTATCAAACCAATCAACCAACTACAAGAGTGATAAAATCTCTGTTCTGGCCTAGACTCATTTGATATTAGTGCTAACATGCTGGTTATAGGTTCTAAATGGAACAGTCTAAACGTCATTGTGAAAGATTGAAGTCAATTAAACACCAAAAGTCAAGACCGAATGATTCTACATTATAGGGAATCGACATTCATTAAGATCAAGCAACTCAACCAAACAACACATTAGACTTCTACCAACAAATAATCACACCAAACCTCAAACTCCCCTACGACTAACATGAGCATTGTCCTCAATGATCAAGAGAGAAGAGGGTAAGGTGGAACGAAGTTACCACGGTGGTAGTGAAAAGCTTAGGAAGCCAAAGTAGTGGAAGAGTCCCATAGCGCTCATTGTGAAGAGTGATCCTCCTAAGTGCTTGCCAAAGTCCAACTCAATGAACTAGAATCAACACAAAAACATAAAAGCAAAAAGGTAAGGATAACATGGGTTGCCTCCCATGAAGCGCTTCTTTAACGTCTCTAGCTAGACGAAACCAAGAGCACTCAAGGTATAACCAAGGATAAAACCTCAACCGCACCAATAGTATCATTAACCACATAATGTTTAAGTCGATGGCCATTCACCTTAAAAGGCTCGATTTGGGACGGAGAGATTACCTCGACGGTGCCATAAGGAAATACTTGAGTTACCGTGAATGGTCCGGACCAACGAGATCTCAACTTCCCAGAAAGAGTCTGAGCCGAGAGTTTAGAGGAGGAATTGGTCACCAACTTTGAAATCCTTGCCCGACTTCAATCTGGGGTCATGAATGAGCTTCGTCCTCTCCTTGTATAGCTTGGCACTCTCATAAGCATGATGGCGATACTCTTCGAGCTCATGTACCTGAAACTTACGCTCTTCGCCTGCGAGACTCATATCAAGGTTTAGAAATTTCAATGCCCAAAGAGATCGGTGCTCAAGCTCTACCGGCAAATGGCAAGCTTTACCATAGATCATCCTATAGGAGTAGTGCCTATAGGGGTCTTATAAGCCATACGGTAGGCCCATAGAGCATCATCAAGCTTCGTCGACCAATCTTTTCGTGATTGGTCGACCGTTTTCTCCCAAAATTCTCTTAAGTTCCCTATTGGTTACCTCGGCTTGGCCACTAGTTTGAGGATGATACGAGGTAGACATCCGATGAGTGACACCGAACCGTCGGCACACCCTATCGAATTGTCCTTGAAAGTGAGTACCTCGATCACTAATAATAGCACGAGGAGCACGAAATCGGGTGAACAACTTGACAAGAAACTTCCCTACAACCCGGGCATCATTGGTAGGCAAAGCTTGTGCCTCCGCCCATTTATACACATAATCAACCACAACTAGAATGTACTTGTTACCATGCGAAGGAGGAAACGGTCCCATGAAATCAATACCCCAAATATCAAATATTTCTACTACTAACGAAACATTTTGAGGCATTTCATCACGTGAAGAGATGTTACCTGAACGTTGACATGCATCACAAGACTTGACAAAATCTTGACAATCTCGAAAGATCGATGGCCAAAAGAATCCGGACTCAAGTACCTTGCGAGTCGTGCGATTCGCCCCATGATGTCCACCCGTAGGGCCGGAGTGGCAATGAAGTATGATGTCCTTCGCTTCGCCATGAGTAACACATCTTTCTAATCATCCCATCGGAGCCAATTCGAAACACAAAAGGATCATCCCAATAGTAATGCTTCAAATCCGCAAAGAACTTCCTTTTGTCTTGAGTGGAGAGCCCTCTTTCAAATATCCACTTGCAAGATAGTTAGCTAAATCCGCAAACCAAGGTTCCTCAAACTCCATAGTCGCTAAAGCGAATAATAGCTCATCGGGGAAGTTGTCGTTGATTTCTTCATTACCATTGTGTACCAATTCAGCTTCTTTCAAACGAGACAAGTGATCGGCGGCTACATTCTCGGATCCCTTCTTATCCCGAATTTCCATGTCAAACTCTTGCAACAAAAGAACCCATCGAATCAATCTTGGCTTAGCATCGGTCTTGGATAGAAGATACCTCAAAGCTTGGTGGTCCGTGAAGACAATAGTGTGAGAGAGCACCAAGTAGGACCTAAACTTATCAAAGGAAAACACTATGGCCAAGAGCTCCTTCTCCGTAGTTGTGTAGTTCCTTTGAGCTTCATTGAGAGTCTTACTTGCATAGTATATTGGATGGAATCGTTTGTCAATTCGTTGGCCTAGAACCGCTCCAATAGCGTAATCACTAGCATCGCACATCAACTCAAATGACTTTGACCAATCCGGAGCAATGAGTATAGGAGCATTTGTGAGTTTACCCTTTAGGAGTTCAAAGGCTTTCAAACATTCTTCATCAAAACGAAATCAACATCCTTCTCAAGAAGCCGAGTCATAGGAGTAGTGATCTTGGAGAAGTCTTTAATGAAGCGCCTATAGAAACTGGCATGCCCCAAGAAACTTCTCACGGCCTTCACGGAAGATGGTGGAGGGAGTTGAGAGATGGTCTCTAGCTTTGCCTTATCGACCTCAATGCCCCTCCTAGAGATCTTGTGACCAAGAACAATCCCCTCATTGACCATGAAATGGCACTTCTCCCAACTTAATGCGAGATTGGTCACTTCACAACGGTGCAACACCTTCTCAAGGTTCCTCAAACAAAGATCAAACGAATCCCCAAAGACCGAGAAATCATCCATGAACACTTCCATGATATCTTCCACAAAATCATCAAAGATGGCAAGCATACACCGTTGGAAGGTAGCGGGAGCATTGCACAATCCAAATGGAATTCGGCGATAAGCAAACGTACCAAAAGGGCATGTGAATGTGGTCTTCTCGATGTCCTCCGGAGCAATCGGTATTTGGAAGTATCCAGACATTCCATCCAAGAAGCAATAGTACTCGTGACCGGAGAGACGTTCGAGCATTTGATCCATGAAAGGTAGAGGAAAGTGATCCTTCCGAGTGGCATCATTGAGGCGACGATAATATATGCAAACTCGCCACCCGGTGATCGTCCTTGTCAGGATAAGCTCATCCTTGTCATTAGCTACCACCGTGATCCCTCCTTCCTTGGGCACAACTTGCACGGGGCTAACCCAAGGACTATCCGAGATAGGGAAAATAATCCCCGCATCCAGGAGCTTAATAACCTCTTTCTTCACAACCTCTTTCATGTTAGGATTTAGCCTTCTTTGTGGTTGCACAACCGGCTTGAAATCTTCCTCCATAAGGATCCGATGTGAGCAAAATGTGGGACTTATACCTCGAATATCCGAGATGCTCCACGCAATAGCTCTCATGTACTTCTTGAGAAGCTCCACTAGACGGTCCTTTTGCTCGGGTAGAAGCTTAGAATTGATGATGACCGGTAGCTTAGAGTTTGGCATGAGAAAAGCATACTCCAAATGTGTGGGAAGAGGCTTGAGCTCAAGAGTAGGTGGTTCTTCATAAGAGGTCTTCACCCTTTCCACCTTCGGAAGAGCAACAAAAACTGTCTCACTCTCCAACTTGTCTCTCCCTTCATCAAGATAAGCCACCTGAGCTTTTAACTCTGGGATGTCTAAATGTTCCTGCACATTCATTCTAAGGCAAACATCCAAAGAATCTCGACACACGAAGTTAGAAATACTACACACGCTAGCCGAAGCAATAGTATCACACGAGTACTCTAAATCATCTTGCGCGTGAGCAAATTTCATGCCATGGGCTATGCAAAATGTGACACTCTCTTGTCCTACTCTCAATGTCAATTTCCCATCATGCACATCAATTAAAGCACGAGAAGTAGCAAGAAATGTTCTAGCAAATATCAATGAGACATCCACATCATCGGTATCAATGACCGCGAAATCAACTAGGAAAACAAAAGGACCAACTTGAACTAGCACATCATCAACAATCCCCCTAGGACTCTTGGTCGACTTGTCCGCAAGTTGAATGTACATACGAGTAGGACGAAGATTAGATAATCCTAGTTTCTCAAATATGCAATAAGGCATGACATTGATACTAGCACCTAGATCCGCAAGACCATTAGCCAAAGAGGTATTACCTATAGCACAAGGGATATTAAAAGTACCTGGATCCTTAAGCTTTTCCGGTGGACTCTTGAATAGAACGGCGGAGCATTCCTCATTGAGGTGGACTAGAGATGTCTCCGGTAGCTTCCTCTTGTTGGTGTAGAGTTCCTTCATGAACTTAGCATATTGAGGCATCATAGTCATAGCTTCGGGAAACGGAAGAGAGAATTGCATTTGACTAAGCCGCTCCACAAACTTCTTAAAAACCTTCTCAAGTCCATCCTTACTCACTCGAGAGGGATATGGAAGCTTAGGCTTGTATGGAGGTACAACCGGTGCGGGAGGAGAGACCGGTGGTGTACTCGATGTAGCCTTACTAGGTTCCTTGGCAACCTTAGTACTCACATTACCCGTAGGAGGTTCGACTTCAACCCCAACTTCATCCGAAGGATCCTTGATATCATCTTCATCAACCATTATATTAGGATCTTGTACCTTTTGAGAGTCAATTGGGGAAGAGGTTGCATCTTGCAAAGGTTTTCCACTTCTCAATGTCACTACCTTGCAATGCTCTGGACCTTTGGGGTTGACCTCGGTATTGGAAGGCAAAGTACCCGAGGGTCGCTCCGAAAGTGTCTTAGCAATGTGTCCCATTTGATTCTCCAAATTTGCAATCGAAGCTTGTTGATTTTTTATAAGTTGAATCATTGCCGCGTTAGTATCCTCTTGAGATATTGGAGAAACGCCCTCTTTGTTGTGAGGTGGCTTGTTGAATCCGGGTGGTCCATCACCTCTATGATTGTACATTCCCGGTGGAGTAGGACTATGGGGACCTTGATTTGGATGTCCACTTTGATTCCATTGATTTCCCCCTTGGTTTTAATTACTTCCTTGAGACCATTGGTTGCCTTGATACCCTCTATAACCTTGGAATCCTCCTTGATTTCCTTGGTTGTAACCCTTGTTATAACCACTACCTTGACTCCCTTGGCCTTGGTATCCTTGGTTAGACTTGTTGTACCCACCACCTTGGTTCCACGGTCGGTTATAGTTACCTTGGGGGCTGAAATTACCATGGAATCCTTGACCTTGTGCGAAGCTTACCTCCTCATTGTGGTCGCCTTGGCCAAGCTCAGGAGTGGCAGAAGGGCAAGCACTGAAGTCGTGACCCTGACCCCCGCAACATTCACAACAATATATTGAAGCAACTGGGGGATTACCCACTTGAGATGATGGAACCTTGGAGGGATGCTTAGGCATACTCAGGTTACTTACCTGAGATGCCATAGCATCGATCTTAGACATGAGAAGCACAAACATAGGGTCATCCTCATCTCGATGCCCCGGTAACTTAGGCTAATTCCCATAGGTAGACGAATCCTTTGGTGCATCAACACTTATAGTTCTAGAGTCATAGTGAGTGTCACTTCCATACTTAGACCTTGGAGGTTGTTGTCGAGACCAACTCCTTGTCTTGTTGGCCATCTCCGCAAAGAGTTCTAAAGCATCTTCGGGAGTGAGCATCCTTAGATCACCTCCGGCGGCTGATAAAAGGGTGATTTACCAAGGTCGTATTCCACGGGGTCCTCTCATAGACCAATACTCACACTTCTCATAGACGGTCTAAACATTTGAAAATGATTTGGTTTGATCGAGAAAATCAGAAACAAAGGCAAAGAAATGCAATACTAACAAAGATTAAGCAAGAAGAAAAACGGTTCAAATCAAAGACAAAGAGGTTCTCTTGGTGGGTAGTTTCATCATGCTCAAGGTGACTAATTGAACAAACAAGCTAATCAAGATCGAGTTTGCATTCGGATGACCATGCATTTCACTTCTATAGACTCAATGCACTCTCGTAGCATCTAATCCCTATCCTAATACCACTCAACTTAGGCTCTCGCTCTCAAGCTAAGTGAAAAAAAGGATGCATTCTAAGTGTTTGATGAAATGCCAAGACACAAGACCCTCTCTTAAGACTCTATGACCACAAGGCTAGGCACAACACTCTCATATCAATGCTCTAACACTAAGAGATTCACCAACAAGCCTTTTCAAACTCAATTGAATGAAAATCCACATGCACACCAAGTGTTCGATAAAATGCCCAAGAGAGAAATCAAGTGAAAATGGTTGAAATAAGATGATCTAATCTCTTAGAACACACTCACTTCAATCCCTAGACCTACAATCTATGCAATCCAAGCACTCTCATGCATCAAATCACAATGAATGGACCAAATTAAGCAAACATGGCATAAAATGGCATTAAGAACAAGTCTAGGAATCATCCTCATACAACCAAGATCAATCATGGCAAGTTCTATACAATCATCTCTCTATCATAGCACAACTAATCTACCCATCCAAGATGAACCCTAGAAACTCAGCCACACATGGCCAAGGGAGTAAAGAGAAAAGAAGGAAGAATGGTCACCAAGAACACCATGGATGAATTCTTGAGATGATCTTCACTTCTCCACTTGTAAGCACTTCTCCCAAGGTTGGTTGGCTTCAATCCTAGCTCCAATGGCTTCAAATTGCTCCAAAAACGTGTTCTAGGGTTTGAGGGTTCGTGGGTATGTGTTTGGGATTCAAAAGATATGAATTGAATCCCCAAAATGGCCAAAAAACGAAGGTATATATAGTGCAGGGGACAGTGCACGGCGTGCACCCCTGCACGGCGTGCACCTATGCACGGCGTGCACATCTGCACGGCGTGCACCCCTGCACTCTGCAGAAAGCTCGATCTTGCAATGCTCGTATCTCCCTCGTCGGCCCTCCAAATGACCTCCCGTTTGCTCCTATGCGCTCCTTGTCATCCGTACTTTGATGCCATAACCTGAAAATGCACAGAGGCAACTCCAATAGACCACGAATTTGGCTCCAAAGTGGCAACCGGACAACAAAATGACACTTTGCACAAAATCTCAAATAAAAGCATATAAGTCATGTCATTTCACGAATAAACACGGGCATTTCAAAGGTCATTCATAAGCTTAAAATGCACTAATTAAAGTCACATCAAATTCCCCTACGACTAAGCTTTGCTTGTCCTCAAGCAAATGAATTAGAAAACATCCAAGTTCATAATTGACAAGTTCGGTCCATTGAGATTCAAGCAATCACAATTTAGCTTAAACTGTTCCACGAACAAACTAAACCTACACATGCAAGAACATCAACCAAACAAGTCTAAACCTCACTAATTTCTGTACACTTCAAGTAGTGGTTGATTGGGACACAGCAAAACCGACCACGATAACACCAACTCTAATCAAAAGGACTTGAAATCGAAAGTGGTGAGTGATTATGATGTGGCTATCGACTCGACTTCATCCGCTTCTAGATCCGCACTTTACAAAACTCCGGCTAGGATCAAGGGCTACATTTGAGAACTCTTTTTCTTTCTTTTTTTTTTCTTACAGAATACTAGTGCTCGATTCAACACTTCACGTAGGTGTTGAACCTGCCTAGCTCACAGCCTTTGCCCTTTTGCTTAGTGCTCAACCCGACACTTCACTTAGGTGCCGAGCTTGCCTAGCTTTTCTTTTGAGCATTTTTTTTTTCTTCACAATTTAGCCACTTGATCCTTAGCCCCTTACAACTTCCACACGAGATTTCGAATTGGATTCCGTCTAATCTCAAGCCACAATCACGAAGGATTAAAAAGAGAATGAAAAACATGGAAGAGGGGAAGAAATTCTGATTGCCTTCATCATCCTAGACCGGTGTTATCGAGTGGTATAAAAAACACGTATCAACCAATCAACCAACATACAACAGTGATAAAATCTCAGTTCTGGTCCAGACTCATTTGATATTAGTGCTAACATGCTGGTTATAGGTTCTAAGCAGGACAGTCTAAACGTTATTGTGAAAACTTGAAGTTAATTAAACCCTAAAAGTCAAGAACCGAACGATTCTACAATAGAGGGATTCGACATTCAATTAAGATCATGCAACACATCATAACATAGCTTTAGACTTCTACCGACAAATAATCACACCAAAACTCAAACTCCCCTACGACTAACATGAGCATTGTCCTCAATGATCAAGAGAGAGAGAGGATAAGGTGGAACGAATATATCGCGCGGTGAAGAAGAGAAGCCGGAGATGAAATCCCGGGTCAAGTAACCTGTTCAGGACGAGGACCTGAATCAGGGGTGCCTGTAGAAAACAAGGGAGGGCACACTACTCAAACACAACCCATAGTCGACAAGATGAGAGTACGGATGAGATGTGTGATCCAACAGCATGACAAGTGCAAAGCCAGAAATGAAAAGAGAAAATCAGAAGTCAAACACAACAAAACATGCAGTCATAAACATAAATAAAAGAAAGGAAAAATCCAAAGTCCTGAGAAGTGGTGAGTGATCTTGTGGCTCTCGCCCTCTCGTCAACCTCCAAGAGCGGCCAAATACCGGCTCCATCAGCCAAAGTCTTCAAAGCATCCAACCAACCATCATGGCTCTGCAACCCCTCAAAATCAAATCTACCCTGCCTCGCCACGGGCCATCTTGCCATAACCTGATAACGACTGTAAGCCCGATCTCTGGGGTCGAAGTCGAAGATCCTCTGAACCACTGATTCAGGAGGGTCGACGCCACGAGGAGCTGGAGGCGGCGAAGGCGACCGTGGTGGAGGAGCAGAAGACTCCCCAGTCTGTCCCTTCCGCTTCTTGGAAGCTGGTGCCTTGGATCGCTTGGGGGCGGAGGATGAAGAAGCTGCTTTACCCTTGGGAGGCATCCTGCAAAAGAAGTGCATACAAAGAATCAACCAAAAAGGCTACACTCCTAAGACAAATCCTATCAAGGCGCCGAATCATAACACATGATCAAAACATTGAGCACAACATTGAGCACGATTCAAGATCATCAAGTTCAAGTGCAACAACCTATGCTAGCAAAAATCAAATCACAGAGATCCACAGCTAAGCAAAAGGCATGCATAATTGATCAAAATCACGAATCAAGAACATATAAGCCGAAGTCCACACAATGCAAGGAGGAAAATATAAAAAATTAAACCAATGAGTGGTGATAAACCACACCCCTCCTCACACAAAGAATGGAATTCAGCCCCTGAATTCAGAACCGAAAGGATCAACTGATAGACCACAATGAAATTCATGGAACAAGAATACAAGTCATAACATAAGAGCATTAGCATCTATACTGAAGCTCAGCACTCAGGAGCACAATCAACACAATTCAATCCAAACCTGAGACACACCGCACCACAATTACTTAAGCAAACGAATAAGCACAAATGAGTTGGACCATCCAAAACCCTATATTGCTCATTTAGCACTCAACACCACAACACCACAAAACCTCTGACCAAAACCAAGCAAGGGATGCAGAACAATCCCATGAAAAAGATCAATTAATGAAGGTCCAACAAGCCAATTACAATCTGCCCTCCATCAAGCTACCAACAATCCTAATCAATTCCACCCCACTGCCCAAATATCAAGCCAAGTAAGGGAAATCAATCAAAAAGCAAATCACACCAACCGCCACACGAAGTAAATAGCCACCCAAATCAGGATGAAAACTTCTCAATTATGAAGCAAACCCAACACCAATCACACCATCTGCTACGGAGCTAAAACAATCAGAACTAACAACCCAATGAACCAACTGGAACTCAACGAAGAACAACCCAATGAACCAACTGCCAACACACAACTCAGCACTGAAACACGAATGAAGCAATGAAGCAATGCACAACCCAAGCTGGTCACCAACCAAACACCCAGCAAGACCAAACAACTAAAATCGCTAGAAAAGGAAAAGGAAACCTGCTGGCCGACGGTTGGGAAAAGGGAAGCTGGAGTTGGCGGCGAGTCGGCGGGTAGGGTGGCGGCTGGGCAGGAGTTGTTGGCGGCGGGATGGGGAAGGGGAGCCGGCGGGCGGGTGGTCGGGTGGGGCTGGCGGGTGAGTGGAGTCGGCGGGCAGGAGTTGAGTGGCGGCGGGATGGGCGGGTGTGTTGGCGTCGGGCGGGTGAGTGGAGTCGGCGGGAGGGGCTGGGCAGATGGCGGCGGCGGCGGCTGGGGCGTCGATTGGAGTCGGCGGCGGCGGCTGTGGTCGGGCGGCTGGCAGGATTTGGTGGCGGCGGCTGTGTGAAAGAGAGAGGGAGGGGGTCGGGGTCGGGGGTGAGGAGGGAAGGGGATAAGGGGGGGGGGGGGGGTCGACCAGTCAGTGAACCAAAACCCAAACCGAAAAAAAATCAAATAACAACCGAGCCAGCCACAAACCAAACCGAAATAAAGTAAAGGGAAAGATCAGGTGCACGGCGTGCAAGTGTGCACGGCGTGCAGTGTGCACGGCGTGCATGGGTGCACGGCGTGCATCACGCAGCTGAAAAATAACTCTGAACCTCCTGGACAGCCCGTGCACCAAACCGTGCACGGTGCACGGCGTGCATCATGCACGGCGTGCACCAAGGAGCTAAAATTTTTTTTCGGACCTCCTGGACAGCCCGTGCACCAAACCGTGCACGGTGCACGGCGTGCATCATGCACAGCGTGCACCTCCTCAGCTGAAAAACAAATTTTCACCTCGACGAAAAACGACCAAAACACCACCAAATCAACCCAAAACGGACCCCGAACTTCAGAATTTCAACGCCTACGAGACCACAAAGGACACCACAACAACTCAAGGACCTTGAACACCACAAAAACACACAATCATGCAATCAAATCAAGAAGAAAAGACATGAAAAACACTCGGGTTGCCTCCCGAGAAGTGCTTGTTTAACGTCGTAAGCTCGACGAAGCACACGGACCAGCTAAGTAAAACCATCCACAACTCATTACCTCTTTGAAGTCGAAGTCATTACCTTGGCATGGAACACGGAACTTGAATTGAACCTTACCGACTTCGGGAGGTGTGAGCTTGGATTTCCCAGATGATGAAGTGTGAGCAATGGAGAAGGGGCCAAACCACTTGGAGTGAATTCTCTCATCGGGTGGCTTCTTAGTCTTGCTAGTCTCACCCATCGGTGCGGCTTCCTTGCCCTTCTCGGGTGGCTTCTCCACACCTTTCTTCTTAGCCTTAGGTGGAGTCTTTTGAAGCACGAAAGGTGGAGCCTCCTTTACTTCATACTTTTTCTCCTGCACATCACTAAGAGCAAACAACTCCGCAAGACTATGACGGACAAGGTTAGTGCTATTAGTAGCCGAAGTAAGCTCATGCGGATTCTTAGGATCATGGTGACTAGCATAAGACAAAGTAAACTCCATGCCATTTGAACGGTCAAAGATCATGCATTCATTATCGACCCTAAGTGTAAGTTTACCACCGTAGACATCAATCAAAGCACGAGAGGTTGCTAAGAAAGGTCGTCCTAGAATCAAAGGCACATCGGTACCACCCATAGCATCTAGAATAACAAAATCCATAAGGAATTCAAAAGCACCGACCTTAACCAACACATCTTCAACAATACCACGAGGGGATGTCACAGATTTATCCGCTAATTGAACATTCATTTGAGTTGGTTTTAGTTTCCCTAGGCCTAACTTCTTAAACATGCAATATGGCATAACATTGATACTAGCACCCAAATCGGCTAAGCCTCTACTTATTGCATGTTCACCAATAGTGCAAGGAATAGTAAAGCTACCTGGATCCTTAAGCTTTTCCGGTGGCCTCTTAGAGAGAATGGCGGAGCATTGTTCGTTGAGCTTTGCCGAAGTCACATCCGTAAGCTTGCGTTTGTTGGTGAAGATCTCTTTCATGAACTTTGCATATTGAGGCATCTTTGTAATTGCTTCCCCAAAAGGCATTGTGAATTGCACCTTGTCAAGAATCTCAACAAACCTCTTGAAATCTTTTTCCATGGAATCCGGCTTCAAGCGAGAAGGATAAGGTGGTTTAGGCTTGTACGGAGGCACAACCGGTGCGGGAGGAGAGACCGGAGTGGCACTCGTCGTAGCCTCTTGAGAACCAACCATATTGGTCATCTTAGAAGCTTCTTTAGCCTTGGCTCTTCTATCTTTAACCTCAATCTTATCCGTGTCATCGTCGGAAACCACGTCTTCAACCAAAACATAGTCATCATCTTGAGTTCCTACCACTTTAGGCGTTGGGTCTTGGACTTGTTTACCACTCCTCAAAGTTACCATCATAAGCTCCTCGGGAGCCTTGGGGTTGACCTCGGTGTTGGAGGGTAAAGTACCCGAGGGTCGCTCCGAGAGTGCCTTAGAAATATGTCCTAATTGGTTCTCCAAATTGGCAATTGAAGCTTGTTGATTCTTGATGAGTTGGATCATTGCCGCATTGGTGTCTTCTTAAGAGATCGAAGAACCACCCTCCTTATTTTGAGGAGGCTTGTTGAACCCGGGTGGTCCTTCACCTCTATGGTTGTACATTCCTGGTGGGATAGGACCTTGGGAACCTTGACTTGGATGTCCACTTTGATTCCATTGATTTCCCCCTTGGTGCCCTTGACCTTGGGGTCCTCCTTGAGTCCCTTGGCTTCCTTGGTTTAGGTTACTTCCTTGAGACCATTGGTTGCCTTCATAACCCCTAAAACCTTGATAACCTCCTTAATTTCCTTGGTTGTAGCCCTTGCTATAACCACTACCTTGACTCCCTTGGCCTTGGTAACCTTGGTTAGACTTGTTGTACCAAGGTCGGTTATAGTTACCTTGATAGTCACCTTGGGGGCTGAAATTACCATGGAAAACCTTGACCTTGTGCGAAGCTTACCTCCTCAAGGTCGCCTTGGCCAAGTTCAGGAGTGGCGGAAGAACAAGCACTAACATCGTGGCCTTGACCTCCACAACCTTCACAACAAAATACCGAGGCAACCGGTGGGTTACCCACTTTAGATGGCTTAGGCATACTAAGATTACTTACTTGAGAGGCCATGGCATCAATCTTGGACATTAGGAGAGCGATCATTGGATCATCTTCATCTCGGTGCCCCGATAACTTAGGCTTCTTCCCATAGCTAGAGGAATCCTTTGGTGCATCAACACTTACGGCCCGAGAGTCATAGTGAGTGTCGCTTCCATACTTAGACTTAGGAGGTTGTTGTCGAGACCAACTCCTTGTCTTGTTGGCCATCTCCGCGAAGAGTTCTAGAGCATCTTCGGGAGTGAGCGACCTTAAGTCACCTCCGGCGGCTTGGTTGATCATCCTTGTATTCTCAAAATCAAGGGACCTAGCAAAGATGTCCGCCAAGCTCCATTCGGCGAAGTTGTGATGAGGACAAGACCGAAGAATGGCTTGGAACCTATTCCAAGTCTCATGGAAGAGCTCTCCCTTGTGTTGTGTGAAGTGGTTAATGCGGTCTCGGATTGCATCCGTCATATAGGGAGGAAAGAATTCTTCAAGGAAAGCTTCGGCTAGGCCCTCCCATGTGGTGAAAGCTCTACTCGGTTGATTCTCCAACCATGACTTAGCTCTACCTTTGAGTGAGAAAGGAAAGAGCCGGAGTCTCACACAATCCGGGTGAACTTGGTCATTCTTAACCGTGTCACATATCTCCAAGAAGTCCTTGAGATGCCTAGATGGACATTCACCATCAATGCCATTGAACACCACTCCATTTTGAACCATTTGGATCATATTAGGCTTGAGCTCAAAGTTCCTAGCATTGACGGGTCTTCGAACAATGCTAGAGGCTGCCCCTTCAAGAGTAGGACGAGCATAATCCGCCAAGGTACGTCTTGCACCCCTTTGTGAGTGATCATCATCATTGGTATGGTGAGAATGCTCCAAATGGTTATCTTCATCCTCGTGATGAGACATAGTGTGGTGTGAGATGCGATCAACTTCTTCTTCTTCAACTATAGGAGGTGGGAAAGTGGTAGGTGACTCGAACACTTGTTCTAGTCCTTGGATTCGTGCTTGAAGACGAGCTGAACGCCTCATGCACTAACCCAAAATCTCCTGCAAACAAGCACAACAAACACACCCGAGTAATACAACGATGCGGGATAATAAAGTAAACAAAGAGCAACAAGGAAGCAAAAAGTAAATTGGAAGGAAGTGAATAGATCGGTCCACTACTAAGTGCTTTCAAAGGAATGAGAGTGTCCCCGGCAACGGCGTCAAAAACTTGATAAAAGGGTGATTTACCAAGGTCGTATTCCACGGGGTCCTCTCATAGACCAATACTCACACTTCTCATAGACGGTCCAAACATTTGAAAATGATTTGGTTTGATCGAGAAAATCAGAAACAAAGGCAAAGAAATGCAATACTAACAAAGATTAAGCAAGAAGAAAAGCGGTTCAAATCAAAGACAAAGAGGTTCTCTTGGTGGGTAGTTTCATCATGCTCAAGGTGACTAATTGAACAAACAAGCTAATCAAGATCGAGTTTGCATTCGGATGACCATGCATTTCACTTCTATAGACTCAATGCACTCTCGTAGCATCTAATCCCTATCCTAATACCACGACCACAAGGCTAGGCACAACACTCTCATATCAATGCTCTAACACTAAGAGATTCACCAACAAGCCTTTTCAAACTCAATTGAATGAAAATCCACATGCACACCAAGTGTTCGATAAAATGCCCAAGAGAGAAATCAAGTGAAAATGGTTGAAATAAGATGATCTAATCTCTTAGAACACACTCACTTCAATCCCTAGACCTACAATCTATGCAATCCAAGCACTCTCATGCATCAAATCACAATGAATGGACCAAATTAAGCAAACATGGCATAAAATGGCATTAAGAACAAGTCTAGGAATCATCCTCATACAACCAAGATCAATCATGGCAAGTTCTATACAATCATCTCTCTATCATAGCACAACTAATCTACCCATCCAAGATGAACCCTAGAAACTCAGCCACACATGGCCAAGGGAGTAAGAGAAAAGAAGGAAGAATGGTCACCAAGAACACCATGGATGAATTCTTGAGATGATCTTCACTTCTCCACTTGTAAGCACTTCTCCCAAGGTTGGTTGGCTTCAATCCTAGCTCCAATGGCTTCAAATTGCTCCAAAAACGTGTTCTAGGGTTTGAGGGTTCGTGGGTATGTGTTTGGGATTCAAAAGATATGAATTGAATCCCCAAAATGGCCAAAAACGAAGGTATATATAGTGCAGGGGACAGTGCACGGCGTGCACCCCTGCACGGCGTGCACGGTACACGGCGTGCACCTATGCACGGCGTGCACATCTGCACGGCGTGCACCCCTGCACTCTGCAGAAAGCTCGATCTTGCAATGCTCGTATCTCCCTCGTCCGGCCTCCAAATGACCTCCCGTTTGCTCCTATGCGCTCCTTGTCATCCGTACTTTGATGCCATAACCTGAAAATGCACAGAGGCAACTCCAATAGACCACGAATTTGGCTCCAAAGTGTCAACCGGACAACAAAATGACACTTTGCACAAAATCTCAAATAAAAGCATATAAGTCATGTCATTTCACGAATAAACACGGGCATTTCAAAGGTCATTCATAAGCTTAAAATGCACTAATTAAAGTCACATCAGCGGCTTGGTTGATCATCCTTGTATTCTCAAAATTAAGGGACCTAGCAAAGATATCCGCCAAGCTCCATTCGGCGAAGTTGTGATGAGGACAAGACCGAAGAAGGGCTTGGAACCTATTCCAAGTCTCATGGAAGAGCTCTCCCTTGTGTTGTGTGAAGTGGTTGATTCGATCCCGGATTGCATCCGTCATATAGGGGGAAAAACTCCTCGAGGAAGGCTAGTCCCTCCCATGTAGTGAATGTTCTACTAGGTTGGTTCTCCAACCAAGACTTGGCTCTACCTTTGAGTGAGAAGGGGAAGAGTCGGAGCCGCACACAATCCGGGTGAACTTGATCGTTCTTCACCGTATCGCATATCTTTAGGAAGTCCTTCAAGTGTCTAGATGGGCACTCTCCATCTATACCGTTGAACACCACTCCGTTCTGTACCATCAGAATCATGTTAGGCTTCAACTCGAAGTTTCTTGCATTTACCGGTCTTCGCACGATACTCGAGGCTGCCCCTTCGAGGGTTGGACGAGCATAATCAGCTAGTGTGCGCCTCGTACCTCTTTGTGATTGATCATCTTCATTAGTGTGATGTGAATGTACCGATTGGTCATCCTCATCCTCGTGATGAGACATAGTGTGATGTGAGATGTGGTCAACTTCTTGTTCTTCAACTGTAGGAGGTGGGGAAGTAGTCCGTGGTTCGAGCACTTGTTCTAGTCCTTGGAGTCGTGCTTGAAGACGAGCTGAACGCCTCATGCACTAACCCAAATCCCTTGCAAACAAGCACAACAAACACACCCGAGTAATACAACGATGCGGGATAACAAAGTAAACAAAGAGTAACAAGGAAGCTAAAAGGAAAACGGAAGGAAGTGTAAAGATTGGTTCACTAATAATTGCTTTCTTAGGAATGA
Organism: Linum lewisii; assembly: GCA_034768395.1. Taxonomy (NCBI): domain Eukaryota; kingdom Viridiplantae; phylum Streptophyta; class Magnoliopsida; order Malpighiales; family Linaceae; genus Linum; species Linum lewisii. The sequence continues at coordinate 18,921,716 of CM068296.1, read as the reverse complement.
GAGGTCCCCGGCAACGGCGCCAAAAACTTGATAAGAATTTTATCAAGGTCGTATTCCACAAGGCCCTCTCATAGGCTAATACTCACAAAATTCGTGAACGGTCCATACATTTTGAGTTGAGATTTGGTTTGAAAGAAAACAAGTTAAAAGCATAAACAAGCAAGGCAAATTTGACAAATGAAATTGAGGAACAAACAAGTGAGAAAGGAGTTTAGTCTAGCTAGGGATTTCTTCAAGCTCAAGGTTCATGAAAGCTGGATTAAATCTCAAGCAACGATGTGTAATTAATGACCATGCAAATCACTCAAGTAGAATCAACGAACTCTCGCACAATTGACTCTCTATTCATAGACCAAATGCACCATGTGTAGCACCCGTCCCAAATCAACCCGGTTTACCCGAGATTGACTCGAGATAGAATGCTACGCAAGCACAGGTTTAACCAAAAGCGCGAAAAAATAAAGGAAGAAAGAAACTACTCATTAAAATCCACAATCCAACGGAGGCCTCCAATATAAAATCCAACATAAAACCGAAACTCAAACCAATCCAACCTCAAAGGTTTACAAAAGTCCCCAACCCAAATATCCTGGTCAACTGAAATATAATAAATACAGGCAAGGTCAACTTCAAGCAAGTCACCGATCTTCACCTCATGGCTCCAAACGACAACCTTCTCGAACTCAACTCTCAACTGCAACTCCAACCTAGCACTAGCCACGAGCACCTGAAAGAGAAACTGGGGGGATCAGCTTCCTAATGAAACTGAGTGAATCCACTGGGTCTACCTATGCGCCGAACCTAGCCTAGGAGTGATCCCAACTCCGCACACAAACAACACAACGGAATCTGACACAGCCATTATCATTTTAATCCTAGCATGCTACTAGGTGATCACACAAGAACTTACCTCCACCAGTACACACAATTAATAAGATTCAGCAATGTACACAAGTCATCAATCCTCACTACAACATCACTATCAGGGTTAGAACATGCACACCGGTCAATCTCATACCGCAATATAATAGCATCAACGAAGTCATCATACACACGATACAACACTTAATTACAATACATCTTCCAACACGAATAGCACCCACTTTCATACTTCAACCACACAACTCGCAATTCACAGTTTCACAGTTACTAACATCAACCAAGCACAACACTACCAACCCCTGTCCCACAGACTCCACACATCATACTGTCACAACACGACTCGACTCATTAAATTCTAGGTGAGTTATTAGGCGCCTAGGAGTTGCTCCACACCACCACTGCCGGCCAACAATCCCCGGTAATACAACCCAGGGTGATCTACTCAACGTAGACCGATACCACAACCATAATCCCAGGTACTAGACCCGGGTGATCCACTCAACGCAGACCGACTCAACAATAATCCCTGGTAGCTAACCAGAGTGATTCACTCAACGTGAACCGGACACAACTCAACACATCTCAAGGTGGCCAGTGTGGACTCCTACCGGTTCTATCATTCAATCAACACAACCATTACTCACACTTGCAACCAACCGTCATACTCATCCCATAGCTTATTCGCATCATCCAATCCAACCATCAGAACTCACATCAATTCCCACCACCAACATCAACATCAACCGCATACTCAACCATATCCCAAACTACACCACTTGCACTCATTCACACACCTCGACAACCACACACACACACACATAGCATCATCACAATTCCACATCACACATAACCACACATCACAAGTCATTCAACGCCTCCCACGGCACAAACAGTTTAAGGGTAAACGGCTAGCTCACCGGCCACCCCCACCTGCAAGTACAGGGGAAGCCATGTCATGAGTCGTAGGGTTACCCTCCTGTACGTCCTTCATTGGACGACCCCACATTGGTGGGACCATCCACCTGTTCGTGAATTGAGGGCGACCCCACATTGGCAGGACCACCCTCCTGCAACCACAGATTAACAATTCCAGGCAGAAATACACTTACAGCATCATACCCCCTGCCCTCCTACACTCGTTACTACATCCAATCCATTAAGCATCAAGGTTAATCTTTCCCCCATTCATCGCACATAACAAACAGCCCGCTATCATCATGCAATTCATCATACCAACAAGCATACAACAACCAACAACAATCGCAAATACTCAACAATCAATCACATAACGAAATTCCCTTTTACTCTCTTTCAATTTCATGCAACGCCCTACACTCTTCTAAGTCAAGTTTCAACTCCTCACGTCAACCAATTCTACCTATCGTACGCTAAACCCTCACCTGACAAGAAGACGAGGCTCTAAAACAACTCCCGGAACCCGAACGACCAAGCTCTACCACCCAAAGTCGTAGCTCTTCTCCTCCTCACCGACAGCAGCCTACCCCGAACCACCCAGAACCACGATGTGTGATCTTTTCCTCTCGTCACCACGAACGCGTAGCAACAAACGGATCGCAAATCGGAGTTCTACAACTCCCGGAATCAAGGATTGAAACTTGGGGAATTTCAGTTCGTCAAAAACGAAGTTGGGGGAAAAAAGAGGAAGGAATTTATGAATTCCCGTGCTGGATCCGCCTTTTTATGCACGAAAAGTGCGCCTGGTATGTCCAAAAGTGCGCCGGCGCACTTTGACCCCAAAAAGGCGCACATTTCGAATATTCCGCCGAAAGTTTGCCTTTTTAATTGAAAAGTGCGCCTGGCACTTCTAAAAGTGCGCCTGCGCACTTCAGGGCCCAAAATCAGCACTTTTGGTACTGTACACTGTTCCCCAGTTTTGCAACTTCAACCCGGCACACACCCAAACGTCCCAGACCTCAGAGGACCCTCTTAAGTACCGTTTCCGGCACTCTAATCACCCAGACTTGAGTTCTAACCCGTTCGGTTGGGCGGGGGATGTTACACCATGCTCTCGCTATGTGAACAAAGGGAATGGAATGCTTTAAACTAGCTCAATGAAATGCTTGGAACTTGAATTTTATGCCAACAATCATTCAACACAAGGTAAATGATGCAAGACACTCTCATGTCAATCATATAACACTAGTCTAGCAATCAAAATGGTCTTTCAACCTTCAAATGAGAGAAAACTAAATGCACACCAAGTGTTTGATAAATGACAACAAGGAAAACAAGCTCAAAATGGTTGCAATTGCATAATCCAATCTCTCAAATCATCCAATTACAATCCTACAACCTTAGATCAACATCAATCAATCATTATCATGTATTGAAAGACATAACAATACCAAAAGAGCAAATCAAACTCTAATGGCTATAAGGCACAAGGTCTAGGATCATCATCTTACACAAATGGCTATGAGAAACTCAATCCATACAATCAATCACCTATCCTAGCTTGATCCATCCCCACTAAACTAAACCTAAGCTTAGCCTAGCATAACCATGGAAGAAACCTGAATTTGGGTTGAGGAGACCATCCTTGCTTCCATGGAGGATCTTCCCACTTAGCTCTTCAAGCTCCAATCCAAGGGTGGAAGGCTTCACTTAGATCTTCAAGTTGATCAACAATTGAGGGAGGTTGGTGTGTGTTTGAGGGAGAGGATGGTGATTGGCGATGATGATGATGAGTTGAGAGAGAGAGGAGTCGGGGATAATGTTGTAAATTTTAGAATGAATGATCCCCTCAAATTCTCGCCTTTTTCACCTTTATATACTGCACCGGAAAACCCTGATATTTTCGGCGAAAATTATGTGAGACTTTCGCCGAAAATGCCTTTGTAAACACCGACCGACTGCACAAACCTTCTAAAGTTTTCGGCGAAAACTTTGAATGTTTTCACCGAAAATATCTGCAATGATCAAAGGTCTTCCATCTGCTTAGAGTTTTCGATTCGAGAACTTGAAAATCTCACCGAAAACTTCTTCTTCGGTGAAAATCCTACGATATTTTCGCCGAAAAATGTCTTCAGCTGAAAGTCGTATTTTCTTCGATTTTGCAACGTCCATATCTCCTCCGTCCTAGCTCCGATTGACCTCCCGTTTGATCCCACGTGCTCCTTGTCACCAGTACTTCAATGCCAAGACCTGAAAATACAAAGAAAACAGCTCCAATAGACATGGAATTGGCCTCAAAGTGGCAACCGGGCAACAAAAGGGCACTTTGCATAAAACATTCATAAAAGCGTATAAATCATAGCAAAATGAGATCAAACACGGGAGATCACTAGGTTAATCATGGACTTAAAATGCACTAAATATAATCACATCAATTGTTCGGAGACTGTGGAGATTTGAGCTTATGTGGCTTGAACACTCGAGTTTTAGGGATCTTATCGATAGTTTTTGGAGAACTCCCTCACCAGGTTCTAATGCGATGTTTTGCTTGGCTGCTAAGCTGAAGGCTCTGAAGGGTGAGCTTGTACGATGGAATTTGGTCACCTTTAAGAGGAATGATGTTTTGATTAAAGAAGTGATTGACAAGATCGCAATGTTGGATGGCAAAGAAGAAAGCCTTCAACTTTAAATTGAAGAAAGAGTGGAGAGGTGTCTTCTCAAATGTGATTTGGACAAGCTGTGGAAGAGGGAAGAGATCTCTTGGAAGCAGAAGTCTAGAGAAATTTGGTTAAAGGAAGGAGACAGGAACACAAAATTCTTTCATAAGATTGCAAACTTCAACCGTCGCAGGAACTTTATCTCTTCCCTCACAGTGAATGGAATCACTCATGATTTTGAAGATACCATGGCTGCGGCGATTGTTGATTTTTACTTGGATCTTTACACTGAAAAAGAAGATGTCCGACCTTTCCCCTCGTGTTTGGGGTTCACATCCCTAAATCAGGAGTCCAGGGAAAGTTTGATTCGTCCTTTCTCTGAAACAGAAGTTTGGGAGGTGATTAGATGCAGTGAAGGAGACAAGGCCCCGGGCTCGGATGACATCTTTTTGGGGTTCTACAAGGCGCATTGGAGTATTGTTAAGGATGACATCTTAAATGCGCTGAATGATTTTAGCAGACTCCAGTCGTGGCCAAGGTCGATAAAAAGCACCTTCCTGTGCCTCATCCCGAAGAAGAAGAATTGTGAGGATATTAGGGATATGAGACCGATAAGCTTGGTGTCATCCTTCTACAAGATTTTGGCCTAAGTCTTAGCTGGCAGGCTGAGGAAGGTCATCTCGCAATACATCTCTGTGAACCAATGCGCTTTTGTTGAAGGAAGACAGATTGTTGATGCTTCTCTGATCGCCAATGAGATCATCGACACGAGGAGGCGGGTTGGTAAGGCAGGCGTGATTATTAAGCTCGACATCGAAAAGGTGTTTGATCACGTTAGTTGGAACTGTCTTCTGGATGTCATGCGAAATATGGGCTTCCCGAATAAATGGATAAGTTGGATTCACATATGCATTTCCTCGGCTTTCTTTTCGGTGTTGGTCAATGGGGAGGCAAAAGGCTACTTCCCGAGTTCGAGGGGGCTGCGTCAAGGTGACTCCCTTTCTCCGTTCCTATTCATCATGGCTATGGAGGTTCTATCTATGTTCTTCCTAAAAGAAAATGAGGCAAGTCTTTTCAGGGTTTTTTTATGAATGAGGACAGGAGGACAGGTGAGGTTCACCACATCCTATATGCGGATGATGCGTTGTCTTCTGCGAAGTAAGTATAGACCAGGTCCAACAACTTGTGGCAATCCTTATATGTTTCGAAGCTGTCTCGGGGTTGAAAGTGAATTTGCACAAGTCAGTTATGTTCACCATAGGGGAGGTGCAAAATAGTCATGTTCTGGCAAGCATTTTAGGATGCTCCATGGGGTCTTTCCCAACCACTTACTTGGGCCTCCTCTTGGGACTAGAGCGACTTCGAGAGAGGTGTGGGACCTGGTGATTGAGAAGGTCAGAGGGAGACTTCTCTCTTGGAAAGCTTGTTTCCTTTCGTTTGGAGGAAGGATCACCCTTTTGAAGAGTGTCCTGTCTCAAATCCCGATTTACTATCTCTCTCTCTTCCAGGCGCCTGTCGCGGTTATCAAAGAATTGGAAAAGATCCAAAACAGATCTTTGGGAAGGCTGCAAGGATGAAAGAAAGCCTCATTTGGTTAAGTGGGAGACGGTGAAAGCTCCTACGCTTGAGGGAGGTCTCGGGGTGATTGATCTTAGGAGACTTAATCAGGCCCTTCTCAGTAAGTGGGGCTGGAGATATGCAGTAGAGAGGAACTCTTGGTGGAGGTGTTTGATTACCGATGAATGCGGTTCGGGCAAATCTGAGTGGAAGCCGGTTTGGAAATTGGCGAATGCGGGTTGGTCGGTTTGGAGAAATATTGTCTTTATTAACCCTAGATTCTGGGAACACGCTTGGGTCGATCCTGGGGGTGGGGGGTTTCTTTCTGGTTTGATTATTGGGTTCCAGGTGAGATTTTGGCGTCTAGGTTTCAAGGATTGCTGCCGTAGCGCAATCCCTGGATGCATGTCTGTTCGATTCGGTTGTGGTGTCTGTTGATAGGTACTCTTGGCAGATTCCCCTCACGATCACTCTTCGTGGTGGGGCCGAGGCAGAGCGGTTGGAGTTCTTCAGAGTCCTTGCGGACGTACAGTTGGGTTGGATCACCCATGGACCCCCGATGCCACGTTGGGACCTGGGGGTTTCAGGGAGATTCTCAGTGCAATCTTTATACAGAGCCTGGACAAGGCTTCATCATTCAGGGGTGGCTGACTTCCCAGCGAAAGGAGTTTGGATGAACCACATTCCAACCAAAATCACAGGTTTCGTTTGGCAGGTTGCACACAAGAACATTTCGACGTTTGACAACTTGCAGAAGAGAGGCTTTGTGGGTCCCAATTGGTGTGTTTTGTGCAGAGCCGGCCTTGAGTCGGTGTCGCACTTGTTTTTTGATTGTCAGTTCTCCATGCAGGTGTGGTATGTTTTCAGTTCCAAACTTGCCATCTGGGGTCCGGAGCATTCTGACATGCGGGAAGCCATCCGCGGGTGGCAGGTTAGGAACTGTGGTGGTAGCTACACAGAGTTCAGATGTAGGCTTCTTCATGCCATGTTGTGGTACACGTGGCAGGAGAGAAACAGCAGAACGTTTAGAGATAGAGAGCTGACCGTTGTTCAGTTGGCTAGAAAGATCGCTTTTGCAGTTGGGAGATGGTTGACAGTTGCAGACTTTCTCCCTCAAGACATGATCCGTGAGTGGATGAATTTCTGGAGGCCGCTCCATGACCCAGGTTGAGTGGACATCCCTTTGCTATTCGGAAAGCGGTAGATAGTCCTCTTTTTTTGGTTTCCCTATTTTAGTTCTTTCGGCTGCATCCTTGTATAGGTATTTGGGTGTTTTTTTGAGTTTGCCAGGCGAGTTTTCTTTTTTGCTCACCTGTGCAATGTGGAGTCCTAAGGACTTCTTTTTTTTCTGATTGGGGGTGTATATAGTGGTTGCACCCGTTTTTGGGGAGGGTTCTGGATGCGTTTGGTATCCTTTTTATAAGTTTCTTTTTTCTGAGCTGTTGCTCCTTTTATGAATCCAACCATTAATCAAAAAAAAATGGGTAGTCATCATGATGGTGAACCACTTCATCCCCAACACATGGCTCCACCACCTCTAGTGCAAGGTTTTTCACAGTTTCAAGCACGCCAAGGTATCACGAATTTTCCATATCATTCAAACCCTCATATCCCCATGTATCCACACTATGAGTGTTTCAATCTAGCAATGCAACAACAATATACACTGTAAAGTATGCCAACACCTCCTGCCGATACAAGACCGGATAATATGGTGGAATCCGACGAAATGAGTAATGACGAAAGTCGCAAGAGGTGGAGCGTTGAAGATGACAAATTTCTTGCAAGTTGTTACCTCATCATCTCAACTAATAGTCTGAAAGGCAACGCACAGAACAAAAAAAAACTTTTGGGAATGAATAGCAAAATACTATAACGATCATGTTACAAGCATGCATAACTGCGTCACCGTGAAGTACATCAACAACTCAGAGCAGATTTGGTGGAGCATATTTGGCAACGTTTCGAAGATGACACTGAACGTTGAACACACGTTGCAATTTTTTTAATAAATGTGTCACTACTTTTTATAAATTATTTATGTTTTTATTACATTTTTAATTAATTTAGCTGTATCAATAAAAAGAATGATGTTATTAATTTATGTCATCATTCATGATGATGTACATTCGTAGTGAGACATTTATTTGACATTTTGATTAATTGAAATTGGTAGGAAATTATTAAAAAATGATTGATTCAAATAAATAAATAAATAATGTAAAAAAATTAGGAGAAAGAAATGAGTTGATTGGTTAATTGCATAAAGCTTTTGCATCATCTCCCTTCCATAATTTCCACCTCATACTATTTTATGGATTATAATATTTTCACTTAAAGCTTTAAACTTTTAAACCATACCATTGTAGTCCCTAAAGGTTTATGAACATAAATCTTTTAGTGTCACCTCATACTCTTCTATGGTTATAAAACTTTTTCTAAAAGTTTTAAAAATTTTACACATTACCATTGGAGATGCTTAGTATGTTTTTTCTTTCTTTTTTAGTACATTACTTTGCAATGTGTTAACGGTTTAATTTTATTTTAAATTGAAACCAAAAATCATTATCAAATTTTTATTATGGGCAGAGTTTCAAGTTACAAGAAGGATTGTGAACCCCTTTTGGTCTACCCCTATTATCTTTTTATGCCTAAGTGACATACTTTGTTATCCTCTATTGAGGACGAGGATTGTAAACGACCGATGTTGAAGTGTTGATTGTACATGGGCGCGCTTCGTACATTAGTCTTATGGCGATCGAAACTAAATCAGGGAGTTATGACCAACGTTAACCCCAATCTTGGTGAACCAAACAAACGGGGTGACCCAACGGAGAACATAGTTTCGCTTTTGCGAAAGTGTTTAGCATTGTTCGTTGACCGACGCTAAATAGCATCATTTGTCTCGTAATTAGCGTCAGTCACTAACTGACGCTAAAACGCTAACATTTAAATAGCTCATTTGTACACTTTTCCCCATCTCCAAACACTATGAACTCTCTCAATTGTCTCATAAATAGCCCATTTCAGCCTTATTTGAGCCAGGAGCAATTTTGATGTTGTAATCACTTTCCGAGCTTTCTCATCATCTCCTCCTCTTCATCGGTGTCAAGTATATATTATTTAATTTCAACATCATATTTTTTTCTAATTACTATTTTTAAAATTTGATGAATGGGTTAGGATTTCAGTGTTATTAGTTAATTGGTGAATTAATTTGTGATTTAGTAGTTTGTATATTTGCAGGTAGTATTACAATTGTAGAAATTTGCCCATGTTATAATTATATGATTGTTAGTGCGTGAAAGTGATTGTTCCATGTATTTTAATTGTTGTCCGGTAAATGTTTATTAAATAGTTGATATTTTGTAGTTTTTGCAACATATGAATAAGAATTTATGGTGAATCATTTCACGGTATTAGTTATTAAACAATTAAAATTGGTTCTACTTGTAACGTAATAAATAATTTTGGATTACTAACTATATACGTTGTAACTTTATCAGTAAACCTTTCTACTTGTTGCTGCACCATCTTCTCACTGTATCTAAATCTCTTCTTCTTTTACAGTTTTCATTCCCTATGTAAGGTATGCCTTTTCTAACAATTATTCTTACATTGTAAATAATTGATAGACATGGTTGAGTTAGGGTTAAATGTAATTAAAATTATATGAGTGGTATGTTGTAAGCTAATTAAATAGTTTTCATTCATTGATGTTATAATTGCTATCTTTTTTTTTTTTATGAATTGTGTGATTTTATTCATCAAAAGCAAGGAATAGAAGTACAAGAGAGTATCACAAGAGAAGGGGAAAAACTCTACAACTCTATATACAATTCATAATTACAGTTTCTTCCTTATGACCTAAGGCAAAACTATGAATTTCCTCCTTAATGTCTTCCCAAATTTGTTGAGCATCCTTCACATTACCATTCCGGAAGATGATATGACACCTTTCCATCCAAACTCTACAAATGGTGACTCTCCAAATCAAGACTTTCGCCTTATCCTTCCCAGTTATAACCCATCTGCCAATCTCTTCGATTATCTGTTCAAAAGACTTACCACCAAGACTTGGCAGCCCTCTGCTGAATAGCTCAGTAATGACCCTGCATTCAGCAAAAAGATGGTCTCTAGACTCCTCTTCATCACAGAAAATACAGCCAGCATCAACCAGCGGATCCCAATGCTTGATCTTGTCCCGAGTATAGACTCTGTTTGTGACAATTAACCAAGCAATAAGGGAACGCTTAGGTATTACATGGCCTGACCAAACACATTGATACCATGGAACTGTACTGCTCTTAGGTCTGATTGTGTTCCAAACTTCAGTAACTGTTAACTTCTGCTTCACTTTACCATCCCAGCAAGTGTCACCATCCATATCAACTGTTATATAATCCTTAATACAGCCTCTCAACTTCATCAGTCTCTGCCAATGCCAGGATCCGCAGGGAGAAGTCACAGTCCACACAGTATGCTTTTTTATCCTATAATAGTTGATCCATGCTATCCAAAGAGAGCCAGCTTTCACCAACAAGTTCCATATATGCTTTATAACATTGGCAACATTCCAAGACTTTAAGTCTCTTAAACCAATTCCACCTTCTGCCTTAGGTTTAGCTAGGTGAGTCCAAGCAACTTTCACTCTTCCTCCATCCAACTTCCCCCACAGAAACTTATTGCAGAGATCTTCAACTTCACTAATCAGCTTGGATGGTAGGACAAAGGAGGACATCCAGTACTGTAATACCCCCCCCCACCACCACAGACTCAATTAGCTGAACTCTACCTACATAAGAGAGCTTTTTGGATTTCCAATCTGTTATTCTTGCAGTGATCTTATCCAACAGACCTCTACAGTCCTTGTTCCTCAGCTTACCAGTAGTTAATGGGACACCTAGATATCGGAAAGGTAAGTGCCCCCTACAGAAACTTGATCTGCTTACAATCTCCTCAGCTGCAATTACATCCACTCCAGCTAGATATATCTGACTTTTATCAGGATTGAATCTCAGTCCTGAGTATCTTCTAAACTCATCCAGGATATCTGTAATTACAGCTTCAGTACTGGCCTTTGCAAACACCAGCATATCATCTGCAAATATCAGGTGAGTAAGGGCAATCCCTTTACATTGTGGATGCAATCCAAACCTTCTCTCTTCCACAGCCTTTCTAAACAAACAGCTTAAGACCTCCATCGAAAGGACAAAAAGATAGGGAGAGATGGGATCTCCTTGACGGAATCCTCTCTTAGCTAGAAAATAACCACACAAAGATCCATTTACATTCATTGAAAGCATTGTAGAGGTAAAGCAGGCCTCAATCCAACCTATCATAACATCTGGGATAGCCATGGCCTTCAACACTCCAAGAATAAATGGCCACTCAACCGAATCAAAGGCTTTCATCAAGTCCACCTGAATAGCACATCTAGGGGAGATTTTAGTTCTATTATAGGAACTGGGGAGTTCATGTGCCAAAAGGATCCCATCACTTATGTTTCTACCTTTTATAAAAGCAGTCTGGTTCATACTGACTAATGCAGGCAGGACTTTGGCTAACCTATTGGCAATAACCTTGGAGGCCACCTTATAAACCACATTGCAGCAGGATATAGGTCTGAAACTTTTCATCTCTAAGGCATTCTTCTGCTTAGGAATAAGAGTCAAGAGCAATGGAATTAACATACCTGGGCATGATGCTATCTTCAAAGAAACTGAGCACAGCAGTAATAAGATCTTCCCCCACCACATTCCAACAATCTTTGAAAAAAAGGGCTGTAAAGCCATCAGGACCAGGCAATTTGTCATTATGGATACTGAAAAGCGCCTTCTTAATCTCAGCAGCAGTGATATTCCTCCCTAGATCCTCAGCATCTTGATTATCCAGTTTAAGAGAGATTAAGGAATCAAAGTCAGGGGTAGAGACCTGAGTTTTTTCACCCAGGAGCTGCTGGTAAAAACGAACTGCAACTCTGGAGATATCATCATGACTATCAACCATCTCTCCAGCCTCATTTTTTATCTGCCTAATGGTGTTCCCTGCAGATCTGCATTTCACATGATTGAAAAAGAATGAAGTGTTGGAGTCACCAAGCTTAATCCATTGGACCCCAGCCTTTTGCCTCAAAAAACTCTCCTCAGCCTCCTGGAGTTGCATAAACTCATCACTATATTTCCTCATAATATCCAAATTAGCTGGACAAGGGTTACAGTACACCTCCTCTTTCCCTTTTAAAAGTTATTTCTTTTTACTCTGGACCTTCACTTGGATATCAGAATAGTGATCCTTATTCAGAACTTTCAGTTTCTCTTTGACTGCACGCATCCTGGCATAGAGTCTGAAAAAAGGTTTCCCTTTCACTCTAAGGGCCCAAGCCTCCTGCACTATCTTTCTGTAATCTTGATGTTTGGTCCAGAAAGCGAAAAACTTAAATCCCTTAGGCTGAGATACCATATTATTATCATTATTCAAGTAAATTGCACAATGATCCGAGGCAGGAGAAGGAATCACATTGACTGTGCTCACAGGGAAACTCTACTGCCACTCTGTATTTACTAACACTCTATCAAGGCGTCTGGCAATCAAATCATCCCTTCTATTATTCATCCAAGTAAACTTAGGACCATTAGACACATGATCCATAAGCTCACAATCATTGACACACCCTTTAAACTCATCCATGCTATCAAAATAAGTAGGGATAGTAGAGGCCTCACTTAAATGCAGGAAAGCATTAAAATCTCCTGCCACAAACCAAGGGGCCTGGCCTTGGGTTTGGTAAATACCTCTAAGAGCAATATACAGCTTCCTTCTATCCAATAGGTTAGTAGCCGCATAGACAAACATACCCAAGTAGGGTTTAACTAGGTCAATCTTCACATGAATCCACTGACTACCAATATCCAGAACTAGGTTAGTAAAGAAGATATTCTGCTTCCAGACCAGCCAAATCTTTCCCAAATCCCCTTCATAAGCAAATTCTGCACTCCATCCCTGAAACCTTTCTCTAAACAACTCAACGGTATTCTTCATTCTGACCCTTGGCTCCAGGATAGCTATAATATCTATCTTATAGTAACGAACATAATCCATAACAGCATTGAACTTACTTTTTTTATTCAACCCTCTAGTATTCCATATCCAATACCTCATCTCTGTCTGTTTTTGTGTCTTGTCTTAACACCAGAAACAAACTTCAGCTGCTTATTTTTTGCAGGTTTACTATGCTGGAGAAAGATCCCAAAATTAGCCTTATGACCATCGTGTGTCCATTCTCCCTTCTGATCTACAGTAGACACAATATCTGCTATATCATCCACCTGTACAGGACTAAAAAGACCCTTCTGAGGGGTGTCCTTCATAGCTGTGTCCTTACTAGTCTCCTCTGCTGTCAGGTTAGGTTTTTCTTCCTTACTTGTTGAATCAGTCCCTTTCACAAAAGATGCTGATTCACACCCCGCTGAAGAGGTCCCAACCCCAGGGGAAGACTGAACCTGCTCGTCCTGAATGTCAATTAGCTCCTCAACTTCACTATTCTCATCTCCAGTTTTATCATCATTATTGCTTACTTTCACAGCTTTCTTCTTCTTCTTCTTCCTTTTCTTCTTAACTTCATCAGAAGTAGCATTTGTAGGTTTTGGTGCTCCAGATTCAGGTGCAGGATCCGGCTCAACCTTATCTTCACTTTTATTCTCATTACTTACAGTCTTCACCACATATACAACCTTAGTAGAAGGCTTCCTTCCATACTCCCTAGCCTGCATTTGAACTACTTCAATATCACACACTTCTCCATCCTCCAGCTCAACTTTAAGCACGATGGGACATGGAATAGTTTTGTTTCGAAGTAAGCAGACTTTAACATCAATGCCCTCACGCATAAGTTTTTCATTGGCTTCCCGATTCTACTAGAAAGCCAGCTTATACCCTCCAAATCAATCATTGTCGGTGGTACCTTTCGAAAAGTAATCCACTCCGGAGTAGCAATAGGAGAGAAAATCAAAAGAGTAATACCTTTCTGCCACTGTCGCAGAACAAGGGCAGTGTTGTGAATATGCCAAGATCGGCCAAGAACCCAATCACAGAGGCTCTCTGAATGAAATTCAATCAGGAAGAATCCATCAGCAATCACAGAAATCATAACCGGCCCTTCGTATCCCCACAATCTATTGGCAACATTCGAGAAGACGCGAATCGGGGGGCTTTTCCCAGGAACTGAGCAACCACAGCAGATCTCAATCGCTTAGCCCCTCTCTCCAAGATCTCCTTCGGAATCTTAAGCACATCGCCCTCTAAAGCTGAATCAGGTATGTCGATGAACCGCAAACAATTCTCAGCATCAACAACTACATCAGACCAGGACTTTGTCTCGTCCTTTTTATCCCCCGATGATTCACCCATAGAGCTCATCAATGGCACAGTAACAAATCACAGAGAAAAGAGAAAGAAAGTAACCTCGGTCACGAAGCACGCCAGGCGGCCGCCAATGAGAAGAGGGATCAGAACTCCCTGCTGGAGCGCACCCACAGCAGGACAGCTCAACAACCACCCTTCAAACCTCGCAGTAGCAAGAAACCGAAAGAAATAGCCTCAACGGGCCGAACTCAGACAGAAGAACGCTCTGATACCAGGTATCTTCGCCGGACCGACAACGGAGTACTGCTGAGAGGAGCGCACCCACACACAGAACAACACTCCGACGAAGAATCGCTTCGGATCTGACAATCGCAAGATTTCCCGCCAAAACCATTTCAGAGCTTTTTCAGAGAGAAAAAAACACACCTTCTATTTTTCATAATTGCTATCTTCTTGTTACCTATTTTTTTAATAAACACTTGTTATCTATAGTATATCATTAGTTGATATTTCGATTGCTACCTAGTTAACATAATTTCTATCTTCTTAATATTATATGTTAAATAGTTGCAATCTATAGTTAACATTAGTTTATATTACAATTGTTAACTTGTTAATTTGTTGCTATTAGCTAGCTATTTTCAAATAATGGTTTATATATAGTTGATATTATACAACCTGCTTAGAAAATTATTGAACTGATAGTGATTGTGATTTTAACTACTAAGAATCTATCAACTACACTAAATTAGGTATCTTCCAATGGATAAATAAACCTTCATTGTTAGTGGAGTATATGTGTAACGTCCCAAGCTTTAAACCTTTGAAAACAACCTTTATTGCATAAAGTAGAAGAAAACACAATATCAAAGTCGTTGGCAAACGTTCAAAGGAAGAAACGCAAAGTGGGCCCCAAAGCATGGGCAAAACCAACACACGAGTTTTAGTTATTACAAACCAAGCACACAATTTCAAATCACACTCCACATAATAGAAACACTCGACCAACATCCTTGACCACTCACTGAGAGTCTCCCGACATGATTTCCGAGGGTCCTTCTGCACCGCTTACTCCTGATTAGCTGCGAAGTGACCTGGTGGGTGGTTCAGGGGTCAGTCCTTAACATTCACGTATAAAGGAATGTTAAAAGTAAAGAGGTGCATATGACCAAACTGGCATGGTCCTCAATTTCATGGTCGAACTGTGGAAAAATCATATAACCGTTAGTTCACAATAACACCACAATTAACATCGAATAGGGCGTCCCCTCTTCCCGCCTAGCTAACCTCTACGCCATCATCGATAAGGCTTACTTATGAGCCTATAATAGGGACTTCACAAGAGTCGCTATTCTTCCCGACTACCATGAATCTATTGGGGCTAACAATACCCAGCTCCCATCATCCGGTTGGGGCTATTCGTACTCATCTACCGTGATTCGATTGGGGCTAACTATACCCAACTTCTATCACTCGGTAGGAACCCGTATCCATCGATGTTCCTGGCGGAGGACTAGCTAGCGAGGCTCTACTTTCCACCTGTATACACTAGGTGCCAAACATCATCAGATACCATCACGATTTAACCATAACCGAATCAAACACTATTAGGTATAAAACCAATGGTTCCGAAAAGATAGAACTTTCCGTAGAAACGACACCTTGTTGTCAAAACCAAGACTTTCCGTCTTAATTTCCAGGTAAGTAGGGGAGTCACTCGGACTACTTAAGTCCCTCTAACCTTAGGCATCATAACTTTATAAACCGGGATTAATGAGGATTCGCGTCACTCATTACTTTGAATAATCTAGCCTATCGGGAAACCAACTCAGATGGGTTAGTACTCGGTTAGCAGTAAAATCACCACGAAAATTATAAGGACCTTAATTTAAGCATGCACGAGTCCAAAATAAGGCCCGAGTAAACTCGTTGATTCAGTTCCCGTCAAACGATTAATTCGGAATTATCACAATATTTTGTTAGTGACAAAGTTTAACCAAATAGCTATTTAAATTGAGGAATTAATTAATCCAAGGAATTTACCCCCTTAAACCAACCCACCTAAAGAGTCGACTCAAAGATAGGGAGTTAACGGCTGAGCAACTTCCTGGATCAAACTGTCAAAGCTGAAAAGAGGTTAAATGCCAAAAAGTTGACAGTTAAGGATCAAACTATCATGAGGAAAAACTTCAAGGGCCGAAATAACAGTGGAAAATGAAGGAGGGACTACACAGGTAATTTACCTATTCCCCTGTTCCTGCACTGCGGTTCTGCCAATTTTCGACAATCAGATTACACGATTTTGGTGAATGGAAACTCAATTCTGAGAAAGGGGTGAGTTTTAGGAGTTTGAGACGAGCTGATAGAGGGTTCTAGTTTAGACCGACGATGCCTAGAACCCTTAAACCCATCTTTGGTCGAAGATGGCGTCAGAGTGACGAAGAGATGACTTTTGGAAGAGATACGCTTTGATTCGAAGAAAGAGCCGGGTTTTATAAGCTTCAGGTAGTCGATTAAGCCAAAAGAGATAAGGTTCACGGGTTGAGCGACACTCTGGAAAAGTCACCATTTTTCCGAGATTTCCGCCGAAGTGGGATCAACTCCTTATCCGTTTTGTCCGTTTCTGAATGGACTCAAGCTCCAATCTCAATTCCCACGTGTTTCTTCATGTTCTGGTGGGGTTCCTTGTCCCGAATAGACTAGAAACATGCCTCTTGGCTATCGAGAAGAGTCACCGAGTGATTCCGGTCGCCGGAAATATTGCTGGTCATTGAACTGATGGGCCAAGGAAGAAGATGACCCAAAACGGCGTAGTTTTGGTGCTGGGCGGATTTTAAAAAAAATGAATAAAATGAATGTCAAGGCTAGGATTCGAACTTAGGTCGGCTAAGTGCTGGTTTGGTTCCAAAACCATCCAGGCTACAGTCATTCATCAATTAGTTTACCCAGCTAGCTGTTAACTCGGTCTGATTGGTTTGATTCACCTTTCCAAATTAGATCATACCAAGGACCAACTTGAACTAACCCTTAAGTGTAACCTCGAAGGAGCTCATGTCCCCCCCCCCCCTTTTGCTAAGAACGATTAAAAAAAATTTGGGGTCTAACAATATGGTTGGCTTACAAAGCTTCTTGGATTTCACTTTCTCAAATAACAATGATGGAGATTACATAGTCTATCCATGTCCAAAATGTGTACTTAAGAAATGGATGTGTAGCGATGACGTACGAACATTTGCTTCGTAAGCCATTTCCTCCAGGATATACTATTTGGTGTTGACATGGAGAGCATAAAATTAGATTGTCTTTTCATAGTGCAAATACTGTAGTGCATAACTATGATCATACAAGATCCTTCCGTGCTTTGGTTAATGATGCTTTTGGTGTCGTTACTGAGGAGGTCCTTGATACTAATGAAGTACTCGCTTATGAATATGTTAATGAGGAACAAAATGGTACTAAATAGGGTATCAATGCTAGACATAATGATCCAATGAGCGAAGATAATGACATGAACTTACCTAATGACAAAGAGGAGCCAATCGATGACAATGAAAACTAGACAGATTTACTAAAAGATGGAGAAGAAGCATTATACGAAGGATGTAAAAAGTTCTCAAAGCTCTATTTCATTTTGAGGCTTTATCACGTCAAGTATATGCATAATATCAGTGATAAAGCAATGTTGATGATTGATGACTCGAAATATGTCACTTTAACTCCCTGCGAAGGATACATAATTGATTGACAATTGAGTGGTTTATGTCATCTTTTGATTGGTTTTTTTTTAAATCCCGATTATTGAGCTTAAATGGCACCTTGGGATCCTTGTGGCCCATTCTCATATTTCCCAAGCTTTTTTTGTTTAGTTTTTAGGTCACAACATGATAAGAACATTATTATGGAGCCATAAAATCGAACGATGATCGATTTGAAGTTTGGATGCTCTTGGAATTGAAGTTTTAAGGAAGTGCACAGTGTTTACCACGCAGGCGGCGCGTGCGGCAGCAACGCAATCACCATTCCATAGTTCGGTTCGAAGCAAGGTTCAAAAAAACTCCATTTGATAGTCAGCTACCGTGTAGGCGTCGCACGTGGCAACATCCCTTGGCGCGCAGGCGGCGCGCGCGCCAGCAGCGCGACGGCCACTGCACTAGCGCCTAGCGGCAGCCTATAAATGCTGGATTTTCGGGTTTTTTCAGACAGTTTTTCAACCTAACCTCGCCTCTAGAGCATTTTTGACGAAGGGGAAACCTCTCCGCAGCCTCCCCATCATCCCTAGACACCCTCCACTCACTTCTAATCATTCCCAATCATCATCCACACCTTGGAAACACGGATTGTAGAAGAAAATGCCTCAGATTGAAGATTCGTGCCTTATTCTTCAATTTAGGATTACTGGGTGCACAAAGAAGGAAAGAGATGGATTCGAGGACTGATGACACTCGATTTGACGTGATTATCAGCCCCATTTAAGCGACATTTCTTGGCTTAAGACATGGTTTTTAGGGTAGAATAGCGAATATTCACTCAACTGCTCTATCTCGTGCCATTTGTGTTACTTTGGCCCGTTTCGGGTCTATTTGATGGTTTTCTAGTGTTTTCGTGATAGCACAAGTTTTTGCCGTCAAATAAAGTAACCAAGGATGTGTCTAAGGCATTGAAACCTTAGGGAATCGCACTGGAACCAGTCCAAGAAGTCAATCAAGTCAACAGAAATCCTGCCCCGTTTTACACTAGAGTTTTCAGTGAAAAGTCCTCAGGTTTTCGGCGAAAACTCCAGAAGAAATCGACAGAGCAATACAAGAAGAAGTTTTCGGTGAAAAGTCAAGTTCTCGCCGAAAACTCTAGACTTAACAGGAGATCAGTCGACGGAAGCCAGCAATTTACACTGAAGTTTTTGGCGAAAACTCCTTAAGTTTTCACCGAAAAATCCAGGCAAATCCGGCGAACTTAGGGTTAAGTATAAATACTTAACCGGCGGCCCAATTCAGAATATACCGGATAATACACTTTTCATAATAGAACTTACACAAGTTCCAGACCTAGAAGTTCGAGAGAGAGTTTAGAGAGTTCGAAGAATCGTGGAGAGATCGTGACGCCATCCTTCCACCTCGGAGAGCTTGGAGCTTAAAGTGAAGATCCAGGAGATCGAAGCTTCGTCGGAGTCGTCAGAATTAGGTTTTTCAGTTCCTATCTGTTCTTCCTTTGTATGATGATCTTCTTTGTTGCCTTTGATTCTTCTGTTATCGTTATGAGTAGCTAAACTTGTAGAGCTTAGATTAGATGAACCCTAAGTGACCCAAGGCTTTAAAGCGGTCACGGATTGGCGGTGATTAGATTCAAAGTTCAATCAGTTTCTCTTTGCATGGTTGTTTTGTTCTTGATTGTTTATGTTTCTCTTCTGGTTGGTCGCCTAGATTAGGTTTATGCAAGCTAGGATTAGTCGCCAGACAGCTTCCCTGCTTTGGCACATAAACTTGTCTTCCTTGATCACCTAGTTTAGATTCTTGTTAAGCTGAGGATAGAGGCGAACGCTCGCCTCTCTTTAAAACATCAATTCAACCAATTAACCTATTCATTGGAGGGTGCCTTTCGTAGGAACCAGTTAGGGTTAATCCATTGCAAGAGTAACTCATGAATCGTTAGTAATTTCACCAGTTAGTTTAGTCATCGCAAGAGGCGACCGTACCCAGGCGACTAATTAATCTTGGTAGTTAGAACGGATAGAGCGAACGTTCGCCGGTCTTAAACCTAAGGGTAAGGAGTTATGGTGGTGTTTAGAAACTGATTGAATGAGAATTGAAAACGATGATCTTGTGATTGTTGTTGCCTTGGTGATCTAAGGGGGATTCGAAATCTAAGCTTGTCTGTCGTCTGTCTAAGTCAACCACGCACAAAGTGTTTAAACCTGAGTGAATTGCCAGCTTCTTTGAGTAGTCAATTGGAAGAAACCCTATGGAATACGATCTGCTTAGCTTTTTAGCTTTGTAGTATTTGATCACTGTTTTACAGCTCATCAAGGACAATCCAAAACAAGAAGAGGGGGATGAAGTGATCCAGACCACTAGCCCCGGAGCAAATTCTTATTCCTACACCCCACCATGGTCACCAACTAGGGGTCGAAGCCTAGGGCCCCACACAGAAAGGCTTGGAGCCAAGACGTGCTCACAACCAGGCCTTATAGAGGTTCCTCAAGCCTAGGTATGTGACTCTATTCAAATACAAGCCTTCCCAAGCAGCCACACAAGCCAGGATAAGAGTCAAGCCATGCCAGGCCCTTATGCTGGCAAAGGCCCCAGATACGGGCCCCGGGTGGAGCATAAGATTGAGCCTAACATCAAGCCTAGGCCTTGGATCACTTCCTATGAGCCTAGAGGCCAAGGACCAGACCAGTGACCCCCTTGAAGTCTTCCTAGAGGCTCTCCAGAGACAGAGGCTGAAGTCTTAGCCCCAAAACTCAGAGGCCCTGAACCAAGCCCTGACACGGGCTCCAGACTAGGCCTAACACTGAGCCTAGGCCCCAGGTCAGCACCATGAGCCCCAGGTCATCACCCATGAGCCTCAGGACCCAACCATCACCTGAAGAACCCCTGGAGGCATTCTTGAAGACCTGACAAAGACAGAAGTCCAAAGGCCTTGCCAGATTTGAAAAGGGCCGAGAGTTGAGCCTGTCATAGGCGCCAGGCCAGCATCCGGGCACTACACCGGATTGATTTGGGCCGAGCCAACAATTGGCCCGTGCCTTTTGGGATTTTCTAAAGGCATTGGAAACCTTATGGCCCCAGGATAAACCTTCAACAAGCCATGTTGAAGTCGGAGAAGTATTGAAGGGGGGTCCACAAGTTAGGCACACACACACGATCTGAGCCTGATCGGGAAATCCGACCGTGATCAGGATTCCTCTCTAGACAAGGAAACCCTGATGCCACGGTCTGAAGACCGTGTTTCCAAGTCCTCCTAGGATTGGGACACATGGAGGAGCATAATCCTAGTCAGAATCGGGTCTTACACACAGCCATCCATCTCCGAGCCGAATACAGATTCCCACCCGGATTAGGGTTTCTCCGGTTTGACCGGATTAGCCAGTTTAGTGTTTTACTTCCTATTCAAGACTCTTTAAGTGTTTGTTTTGGTTTTTCCTTTCTAATTTTGAATGTTTATGATTATTTTAGTCCTTTTAGTCTCCTAGTTAGGACTCTTATTTATTTCTTTAATAGTTTAGGAAGTAGTATCATTGGAGGAATAGGAGAGCTTGTTCTCTATTCCTCACCTATAAATAGAGGCCGCCGACCTCCCTTGTAGAACACAAATTGATTAAATAAACTACTTCAAAACTTTGTTCTTTTTTCCCTTCAAGCTTTTGCTCATTGTGGCATTGCTTAAAGTATTGGCTTATCGTCTAGGGTATTTACCCCTTGAAGTGGCACCTTCGACTTGACACTTAGGGTTCCTAGACTTTGCGTGCTAGTGGGTCCAAGTAATCTACATCCTTACTTCATAGGTTCAACTTGTTGCTAGGAGATCAGCTTGCGGTGGTTAGGGTCACGGAGCATAGCCGGCCGTGGTTCACATTAGCTTTCCCAAGCATTCTTGAAGGAATTCTTTCCACCCTCTAAGACTTCAGAGTTTTAGAAGAGGATTGTGTGATTCGTGCAGCTGGATGATGACTCGTTGTACGACTGGTCGTACAGATTCCAAAAGCTCCTAAGAGCTTGCCCACATCATGGGTTCGGAGATGTACAACTTCCCAATTTCTTTGGCACTGGTTTAAATGATGCGACAATGATGACGGTGAATCAGTTGGTGCAAGTTAATGTTTCTAATCTGTCTCCAGAAGAGGCCCTTACACATTATGCCCTAGTTGTGAATCAGATTAGATCATGGACGAGGAGAGCTGCTCCTCGTGATTCTAGTAAGGGAGACATCACTCCTTTGCAAACCCTGGTTGATTCTCAAGCTGTAGAGTTGAAGAAGTTGCAACAACAAGTTAATAGGATGTCATCTGGACATTCTAAGTCTAGAAGTTCCTCATCTAGAGGATCTTTAAAAAAAGTGGAGAGTTGCGACATTTTTGGTGATCCTCCTCATCCCGAGCGCACTTGTCTCACATACCTTGCAGCCAAAAATTTCAAGGAGCCTTGTGAGTGGTGCGGGACTTGCAACCATAATAGTGGCGCAAGCCACAACTTTGGGAGTAATCTTTCTGTGAACAGTGAGAAGCTGAACTTCATTTCTCAAGGCTATCCTCAGGACAGCCTGGGTATGGTGGATTTAGACAGCAAGCCCAGTTCAACCGCGATTACAACCAGGACCAGAAGAAAAATTCTAGGAACCAAATATCAGGAAGTGGTTATCGACCTTTATACCAACCTTCAAGATCAGTTGGGAGGACTAATAATGGATAAGAATGAGCAGAGGATTGATCGCATGGAGAGAAAATATGACATGAGGTGTGCAACTGCAGAGACGTAAATCAAGGGTCAGATTGCTCAATCTCAGACGACAGAGCAATAGATTATTGAGCTGGTGAAGCTTGTGGGATCGAATCTGCGACCACAAGGAACTTTACCTAGCACCACTGAGCCTAACCCACACCAAGAGCATCTGAAGTCGGTGGTGGCGCAAGAAGAAGACACTGAAGAAGAAGAAAGCAACAAAGAAGAAGTTGAGGAAGCTGATGTGCCCACGGAGGAAACCCCTCAAGTTAAGGCAGTGGTTACTCCTTATATCCCACCTATTCCATTCCCTAACCGAGTAAGGGTTGAGTTGTAAGAACAATCTTTCCATGTTTATCTCAAGGTTCTTGAGAGACAAGAGATAACGACTCAATTCTTGCATGCCTTAGTGAAGACCCCTTCCTACGCTAATTTCTTTCAAGACGCTCTACTTGGGAAGGAAGAAGTTAAGTTGAAAGCTGAGAAGATTATTGAGGAAGTGCTACCTCCTCTGGTGATTAAGGAGACGGATCAAGTGGTAGCGATGCTGGAAAAAGGTGCGCGTTAACATAGAATACTTGGACACCATCGTTAATAAGCCATCAAGCACCAACCACTTGAAGAAGTTGTGCCTGAAGAAAGAGGAATTAGCGCGAGTTGACGAAATGGCGCTTGGGACAAACTGTTCACAACTTCTCCATAAGCAGGTTGCCAAAAAGCGCAAGGATCCGGGAAGTTTCTCTTTTCCTCGCTATTTGGTTCCCATTGCATAGATAGGGCTCTTGCTGATTTAGGAGCTAGTATTAACGTGATGCCATATAATTTATGCCAACGCTTAGGATTGACGAAGTTAGTTCCTACTAGTATGAATGTTCATTTAGCTGATGAGAGCATTGTTAAAAATGTTCTTATTAAAATCAATAACTACTATTTCTCGGTTGATTTTGTTGTGCTAGATATGAAAGAAGATTTCAATACGCTCCTCATACTCCGTATACCATTCCTTGCTACTTCTGGAGCCATCATTGATGTTCTTATCGGAGAATGACCTTCTAGTTAGGGGAGGAAGAGATCGTGTTTGAAATGGCTACTCCGATGGTCATTTCTCCTCCTTCATCTCCCAAGAAGAAATCATCTTTTGATTTTGATGCTTTGCTTGATTATTTTAATAAGTTCACCTCACTCTCACAAAGTTCTTTGTTGGTACAGGAGGATGGCACGATTAACAAGTCCCGGGAAGCGCGTTGAAGGAAAAAAACCTGATGATGTGAAGAAGTTGTTGTCCGAGAAGTCAGAAGTGAAGAAATAAGGCAAAGGAAAGAACAAAACATTGCCGGTAGGCGAAGGAAAGAAGATGAAGAGGACCTCGAGATTTCTTCACTCAAAGCCCTCTAATCATGTACCTTGAACGAAAGTCTAGGTATTATTGAGCTAGTGACGAGAAATTTGAGGCACCCCGATATTTTTGTACATAAAGACAATTTCTAAATTTTTATTTTCCGCCTTTGAAGTTTTTGCTCAAGTTTTGCGTCGGTTTTAGGTATCGTTATTTGATTTTCTGATGTACATGAACCAAATCCCCTCCACTCCTCCATACAACTCCCTAACCCAAATCATTCACTCTCATCCATTAAATCCTCCATTCATCCCCTCCTCTACAAAATCCCTACTCACATTCTCTCTCCTCCCTTCATTGAATAAGTTCTCAGAAAGCTTGAGCTCTTCTTCTTCCCTACCATCCACACTCAGTCCCCCACCACAAAAACACCACCAATCTTCACCATACTCGTTTTCCATCATCAATCTACCCTCACCCTCAAGTTTTCCCTTCTTTTTCCTCATTCCCACTCTTGGAAGAAGAAGGAAGAAGTTAAACCTCCTTTGACCATGAATTTGCTCTTGCTTTTTGAGGTTGGTTTGCTTGTTCTTAGTTTCTCTTAGCTTCTATTACCGTTAATAAATAATTTGATGCGAATTATGCTACTATTAATGATTGATTGTTGGTTAGGAGCATGCTAGGGTTGTCATACTTAATCTTTTGGGATTTTTGTGAGTTGGAGAGCTAGGATTGTATGCATAAACTTGATTCTTAGACTTTCTGATCAACTGTCTTGATGAATTGAATTGATTGCTTGATTCTAGTGCTTCGTGTTGGTTGAGTTTGGATTCTCGCGTGATGACTGATTTTTTCTCCTACAATTTTTAGCATAAAATATCAGGTTTTGTGCCTACTTTATGTGTTGAGATTTTGGGTTCCACGTTCGATTGTGCATCCAAGGTACACACTCCATTTCCCTCGATTTTAAGATGATGATTTGAACTTTGTGATTGCTTGTTCGTTGTTCACTCGGTGATTTTCAAATGTTGCCTCGCTTAGTCGATTTTTTCCATGTTCTTGCTTTGAAGATGACTTGAAGTTTATGTTCTTGTCTTCTAATTAATTTGGCTTGATGAATTCTTTGGCTAGGATAGCATGATATTAAGTAGATAATGCTTATACTCTTTCTTCATATTTGTCTAATGCCATTGAGTTGATAATTTGCGCCATTCAACACACTTTTGCATATGAGTTTTAGTGCTTAAGATCATGTCTCGTGCTAGAATTAGTATGTGATTTTTCATGCTAAGTGTGGGGTGGTGAGGTGGTGAGGATTGTGTAGAATGTGTTTTGGACTTTGTTCATTGATTGATTGTGCTTAGAACTATCATCTTCGGGAATCTATGTCGACTTGGACAGGGGCGGAATTAAGGGGAGTCGGGTCGAGCCCGGCTCACCCCTCTTTCGGTCCCGAGCGTTGAAATCGAGTATAAATTTGAGATATTTTTTAATCTGGTTCAGTGCAAATTTTAAATTCGGCTCAATGTTATATTATTCAACGACTTGAAAACCAAATGTATTTTCAAAAACCATATATTTCAATGTGTATATGGTTCAGTAAGGCCAATCATTTTATTTCGACTTATGAATGTAGTATTTGATGATAAATCATTCAAATATATATATATATATATATTATAAATATATAATTTTATATATTTTAAATTCACCGGTGGCACATTTAGCTTTCATTTGATCCAAAGGAATACTAAGAAAGCTTAGAAAAGATACTTGTTTGCAATGAATTAGTGGCAAATAACATCACATACTAAAAATAAAAATTTATCAAACGTAATATGTATATTCTTGTAATATAAGTAAAATTAGCTCAAATTTTAAATTATATATAAAAAACATTATTATTTTATCAGCTCAATGTATATTTGAATCTTGGTTCCGCCCCTACCTCTCACTAGATAGTATGAGTTTCATACTTAGTCCCCCTTATTCTCTTTCTTACTATCTGACATTCTCTCTGAGGTTCCACATCCCATCATTTGTCCACCTATGAGGAGTCATGAGCCAAACATCGATGGTTGGCTCACTCTATTGTTCAATTTGATCCAGTAGGGTGAAACAATAATAATTTAAATGATCGAACCGCATATCATTATACTCATCGATTTGATTTTCCAGACTGATTCTGATACCCATGGAAAGTAAATGATGAAAAATAACTTTTCTTCAACATCATTTCTAGTTAGTTACCAAACTCTCATTCACCTCCATATTTTATTCAACTCTCACTAACTTCCTACACTGTGCTTATAAATAGCCACCCCCTTTAAACAGATGATTAAAACCGTTACAGAGCACATTGAGAATTTTAAAAGTGGAAAGAAAAATAAGTGATAGACTTGTTTCCATTTATTCTCGTCTTTTTTTTTATGAAGAGAGCGGTTGTAACAACTGCCTATTAATGATTGGAATAATTAATAAAAAATAATCATTTTGGTTACTTTTGAATGAGATAGTTACAATACAAAGGCACAAACAGGTTTAGAGCATTTTGCATGAGACAATACATAGTCCAAGGGTTATGTATTTCAAGACTGGTTGAAAAGGCGAGTATCACGAGCAAGAGAAGTAGTGGGTCAAGTCCAACTAGGATCCAAAAAGTTCAATTACAAACTTAAATCGTGCCCAAAACCTATACAACAAAAGGTTACAAAATACAACACCCCAAAATATCAATATCACCTTAGAGCAGGGCCGTCCAATGAATTTTGGAGGCCCTGTTCCAAAATTACAGTATAGTCATATTAAAAAATGATAACATATACTCGGTTTACTTGTATTAATATGACCTGAGATGATCTGGGGCACGTAAAACTTGACTCGCAATAGATTTATAACATATTTGGAAAATTCATGTCATTCCTAGCCTACATGAATTTTTATTAAAACAACAAAAATTTGAGAAAATTTAATTTTTTTATATATAAATCAATAAAATTAATACCATATAAAAAAAGACCAAAATAATAAAGATATATAAAAATTTAGAAAGAAGACAAACAATGTTTGTTGAAATATAAACTTTATTTCATTTTGTCAAAGCAAGGAACCTTTGCCCTTCCAAAACAAAGTAACAAGCTAAGTGACTAGGCTAACACTGCATTAATGCTAGTTTTTGCATAACATTTTATAATACATTTCCCAGGTATTTCTACTTAACCCGAAAATTTTGAGGCCCCGAAAATTTTGTGGCCCTGTGCCGGAGGGCATTCCACCACACCCTAATGACCGGCCCTGCCTTAGAGATGTTAATATCTCAAAAATAATACTTATATTAATTTTTCATTCTAAACTCGATCTTTCTCAAAATTACATGTCATTTCACTTAATATCTATCTATCTGTGGTTTCATCTCTTTTCTTTCATTCATTTCTTTCCATTATCTCACACCAAACAAACATATCTTATATTTTTCTCTTTAATATCAAACTCTTAATTTCAATATCTAAATATCTAAAACTGCTAGCTACTTGAAAATCTCATATTTGCAACCTCTAGTTATTAGTATTTTAATGCAATTGGAACTATCCCTCTTTATCAACTATATACTAAACAAAACCTATGTATTTTCACTTGAGTGGACTCAGTGGAATACAACACTTGTCATTCTTCTTGAGGAGTAGATATTGAATATGATGAAGATGACATGCTTTCTAACAAATGGGATGGATGAAGGAGAAGATGATACTAAGTTTCCCAAGATTAGAATGTTGGAACCTACGATTCAATTTACCGAGTATGGATGATACTCTACTCGAATAGTAGAGGGCTTTAGGGCGCAATCAACTCGAACCAAGTTGTGACCGGATATTTTGTAGAGTCGTGAACAAAATCACTTTCCGTGAAGAATATTTCTACCCTTTCAATAAGCCTAGGGTTACAAGAAATTTCTCCTTGGGATAAAACTACAAACCTTCAAATTCAAGGCTTAGATGAATATGAAGAAACCTTTGAGAATTTGTAAGTGAGAGATATAAGATTTGATGTGTCTTGTGAATGAGGAGGAGGTCTCCTTATATAGGTTATGAAAGGGTGTGAGGAATGGATAAACACACCTTTTCATTTAAATCAAAATCAAATAAAATTTTTGATTTTCCCTCTTTCCATTTTACACGCTAGCCACATTTGGAGGTAAAAAAACTGGTCTGATTTTATTCAAAAATCAACCCAAAAACCAGCCCCCAAAATCGGTTAAAAACTGAACCAAGAATCAGTTCATTTGGATTTCGAATCTAACCAAATTTTCAAATCATGGAAATTGTATCTGAAAATTCAAAATGTCACAATTTTAGTTTATTAATATAATTTATCATTCAAGCCTTCACTAAATAAATTAGTGTTGCTATGAATTTATATTCATAACCAAAGTTTTCTTAACCAAACAAGTCACCCATGTGACTTTTACCATGGAATCAAATAATTCCAACATTCCTCCCCATTTTAGTGTGTTCCAAGAATACACTAAAATTACAAACACTAATTTCCTCAAACATAAAACATATGCATAAATGAAAATATCGTGACGATTGAATTTTCATCTTAGTATATTATACTTAACAAACATTCGAATACAAGGGTGTCGAATACGATTGAACCCCATAACTCATAAAAATATTTGAAGATAATATACACATAAGTTTTATCCTTTGTCTCAAAGGCCACCTTGACACTATTTCCACCATGTGTCCCAATCCATCTCATGAATGCACAAAGTTTCTTGAAGCGGCTACACTTAATGCTCACGTAGGTTGATTCTTTGATCGTGTACCTGCAAAATACATTTTCTCAAGAATCTATTAAGAAGTTAAAAAACTTCATCCTCTTCTAATCATGCAGGAAATAAGCACATACCTCGGGATGATTCTTTCGAGTGCTTCAATTTCTAACCATGAGCTTTCCACATTGAATTCAGCCTCTAGCATTGTACTAGAGGGGAATTGGGTATCCCGTGATTTAGAAATTACAATGACTTTAACCTCATCCCTTTCATAGACTTAGCGACTAAGTCCCTAGCCAATCCTTTCGTCAAATGATCGACTAAATTATCTTGAGTCCGGACGTACTGTATAGACACAACACCATGAGTGATCAATTCACGAACTTTACTGTGTCTAACACCCAAATGGTGTGACTTGCTATTATAAACTTGGCTATATGCCTTAGCCAATGTAGCATTTCTATCACATAAGATAGAAATAGGTGAGATTGGTTTAGGCCATATTGGGATGTCATAAACCAAGTCTCTAAGCCACTCAGCCTCTCCTCCAGCAGCGGCTAAAGCTACAAATTCTGACTCCATAGTAGAACTTGTGATGCAAGTTTGCTTCTTGGAAGCCCAAGATATAGCACCTCCCCCAAGAAGAAAAACCCATCCAGATGTTGAAGTATGATCTTTGACATCAGAGATCCAACTAGCATCAGTGTATCCTTCCAAGATAGATGGATACCCACTATAAGTCAGTCCAAAATTTATAGTTCCTTTGAGGTATCCTAACACTCGTCTTATTGCATGCCAATGGTGTGCACTAGGATTACTAGTGTACCGACTCAATTGTCCCACTGCATAAGCAATATCAGGTCTTGTACTAGTCATTGCATACATCAAACATCCAATAACTTTGGCACATTCCTGTTGTGATACTGTTTGGCCAGTATTAGGCATAAGCTTTACGCTTGCATCCATTGGAGTTATAAATATACGACATTTGTCACTATGGAATTTCCCTAGCAACTTCTCAATATAATGAGATTGTGATAAAGAAATTTCCTTGCCGTTTCGCTTGATCTTGATTCCAAGAATCACATCAGCCTCCCCCATGTCCTTCATGGGGAATTGTGATGATAGGAACTCTTTGGCAAGATCCACTTGTCTTTGATTAGTCCCAAATATAAGCATGTCATCGACAACAAACATATGATAACCCCATTGCCGGATTCATCAAACTTTGTATATACACAATTATCAACTTGGTTCAAGCAAAACCCACTAGACAAAACCACATCATCAAACTTTTGATGCCATTGTTTTGGAGCTTGTTTAAGCCCATGCAATGATTTCATTAGTTTACACACCTTATGTTCTTGACCAGACATAATGAATCCTTCAGGCTTCATGTAGACTTCTTCGTCTGAGTCTCCATTCAAGAATGTTGTCTTGACATCCATTTGATGGATCACTATATTATGAATTGCTGTTAAGGCAATTAACAATCTAATAGTTGAGATACGTGGAATAGGTGCGTAAGTATCAAAATAGTCGATACCATATTTTTGTCTAAAACCTTGGATGACCAATCGAGCTTTAAACTTGTCAATGGTTCCATCAACTTTCATCTTCCTTTTGAAGATTCATTTACAACCCAAAGGTTTGCAACCAGGTGGTAACTCGACCAACACCCAAGTGTTGTTCCCCATGATGGAATTCATCTCATCATTAATTGCTTCCTTCCAAAATGCCACGTCTCGAGACTTTATAGCCTCTTCAAACGTTCTAGGATCATCATCAATATTGTAAGCGTACATATATTGTATTGGATATCTTTCCTAGATCCTTCCACAAGATACATGTGAAAGTCGGGTCCAAATATTTAGCAATCCTTCCTCTCTTATTTTGACGAATAACTGGTAATTCATCTTGGGAAGTGCCCTCCTCAACTTCCTCATTTATATGAGGAACTATGTCCCTTGGTCGTTGCATTCATGAAAACCGATTTTCATCAAAGTTGGCATCTCTTGACTCAATAATTGAATGAATTGAGTAAGCGTCATTTGGTTCTATAACATAGAACCTATATGCCTTAGAATTTTCAGCATAACCTACAAAGATGCAATCAATGCCTCTTTCTCCTAACGTTTTCCTTTTAGGATCCGTTAGTCTCACGACGGCCCTACAACCCCAAACTCGAAGATAATCCAAGTTTGGTTTCTTTTTGTACCAAAGTTCACAGGGGGTAGTTGGATTCCTTTTATTAGGAACTCTATTTAACTGATAACAAGCGTTAACATGGCTTCTCCCAAAACCCATTACTCAAACCAGAGTAAGATAACATGGAATTAACCATTTCTTTCAGAGAACGATTTTTCCTCTCTGCTATTCCATTTTGTTGAGGTGTAAACGGAGCGGTGGTTTCATGTATGATTCTCATACCTTGGAAGAAAGATGGATTAAAATATTCACCACCTCTATCGGTGCGTAAAGTTTTAATTTTCTCTTCTTGTTGCAATTCCACTTCAGTTTTGTAAACATCAAAGTGACTAAGTGCTTCATCCTTAGTATGCAACAAATACACATAGCAAAACCTGGAGTAATCATCAATCAAAGTGATGAAATACTTTTTTCCTCTTAGCGTAGGAGTGCTATGTAGATCACAAAGATCACTATGTACAAGTTCAAGAACCTTGGATTCTCTTTGTACATTTTGAAAAGGTTGCCTAGTGATCTTAGTTAACATGCAAGTCTTGCATTTATCATGTTGAGTATCGAAAGGAGGGAGGAGACCTTCTTTGGACATGTATATCATTCATTTATAGTTAACATGGCCTAAGCGTGCATGCCATAACAACGAATCAACAGTGGTGGTTAAGTATGTAGATACAATATTATTTTTATTAATAATATTTAGCATAAACATACCATGGTTATAATAACCAAATCCGACAAATACCCGGATTTGGATAATATATACCTATCAGAATCATAAACTTGTCTATACCCAAGTTTATTCAATACACTACCAGAAACTAAGTTTTTCCTTATTTGAGGTACATGTATTACATCCTTAAAACTATAGCATTCCCTGATGTGAATTCTAGTTCCACTGTTCCTCGGCCTATGATGGGTGCGGTTGACTTATTGCCCATGTGTGGAACGGAACCGTCCTCCAATGGTTTGTAAGTCTTGAACCACTTCCGATCCTTGATTACATGAATGTTAGCACCAGAATCAACCCACCAAGCCTCATCATCATCTTGTACAAAATATGTTTCAGAAATTAGTGAAACATATTTTATCACAGAATTTGAATAAATTTCAAAACTTAGGTTTTGAGATTCACCTGTAGGACCTTGATCCTTAGATCCCTGTCCTTGATGATTTCCTCCACTCTTTCCCTTCTTCGTGGGACAATCACGCTTGAAATGTCCCGCTTTTCCACATGTCCAACAAGAAGATTTTTCCTTCTTGTATTTTTCAACGTTCTTGGTGTCTTTGTTATTCCGTGGACGTTTCTTCCCCTTCTTGCGGGAAGAAGATTCACCTACCTCCATCATATGTACTGATGAAGGTTCTTTCTTTCCTCCTTCTTGCTCTCTGAGGTTCTCCTCAATGCGCAAATGCGACCCGAGTTGGGTTAAATCCAACTCTTCCTTCTTGTGCTTTAACATGTGTTTAAAGTTCTTCCAAGAAGGTGGCAATTTGTCGATTATACTCGACATAGAGATTGCTTCATCCATGTGCAAATTATGTTGTGCAAATTGACCCAACATATGGAGCAACTCATTGTATTGCTCCATAACAGAACGTGAATCACTCATCTTGTAAGAATTAAAGTTACTTACAAGAAATTTCTTAGTCGAGGCATCATCAGCCATATACTTCACCTCCAGTGCTTCCCACAACGCGGACGCTTTAGCGTATGTCTCATAGACATTGAACAAAGAGTCGGCTAAGCCATTGAGTATGTGCCCAAGTCAGTGAAAATTATCATTTTCCCATTTCTTCATTTTCAGAAGACGTTTCTTCTTCCCATCTTCAGCATCGTCATCTGTATCCATTTCATCGGGAAATAGAGTGCTTAAGACATATGCTACTTTGATGGTACTGCCAACGACAAAAGTTCGTTCCGTCGAACTTATCCAACTTGCCATACATAGAATTAGTTTCTTTGTATGTAACCGCTCGAGCCATTGCTTCACGACTGTTGGAACCTACGATTCGATTTACCGAGTATGGATGATACTCTAGTCGAATAGTATAGGGATTTAGGGCGCAATCAACTCGAACCAAGTTGTGACCGGATATTTTGTAGAGTCGTGAACAAAATCACTTTCCGTGAAGAATATTTCTACCCTTTCAATAAGCCTAGGGTTACAAGAAATTTCTCCTTGGGATAAAACTACAAACCTTCAAATTCAAGGCTTAGATGAATATGAAGAAACCTTTGAGAATTTGTGAGTGAGAGATATAAGATTTGATGTGTCTTGAGAATGAGGAGGAGGTCTCCTTATATAGGTTATGAAAGGGTGTGAGGAATAGATAAACACACCTTTTCATTAAATCAAAATCAAATAAAAATTTTGATTTTCCTTCTTTCCATTTTACACGCCAGCCACATTTGGAGGGAAAAAAACTGGTCTGATTTTATTCAAAAATCAGCCCAAAAATCAGCCAAAAACCAGCCCCTAAAATTGGTTAAAAACCGAACCAAGAATCAGTTCATTTGGACTTCGAATCTAACCGAATTTTCAAATGACGGAAAATTGTATCTGAAAATTCAAAATTCAAAATGTCACAACTTTAGTTTATTAATATAATTTATCATTCAAGCCTTCACTAAATAAATTAGTGTTGCTATGAATTTATATTAATAACCAAAGTCTTCTTAACCAAACAAGTCACTCATGTGACTTTTACCATGGAATCAAATAATTCCAACATAGAATTTTTTTGAGAATTGTGATTAGAATAAGAATTTACGGAGAACACCCGAACGACCATGTCACTCATACAACTCAACTTAGTTTAACTTTGATCCTTCTTTCAGTATGAGTCTGGTCTTTATCCAAACCCCGTACCACTTGGGTCAACCGAGTTATATCCTTGCCTTGGAAGAGTAATGCGTCAACTTAGGACATCGATCAACCAAATTATAAATTCCAACTTTTGCCTTCCTAAGGAGAAGGTATGATTCAAACTCAGAACCTCTAAGTATTTGTTGCTACACTAATCGAAAACATTAAAAAGCTAGGCTATATAAACATGAAATTAGGTTGAATCCAATTCCTCCACTACATGTGCTCACAGGAAACGATAAATGACCGGTCACAAGATGTATAAGTACGAAAATATAAAACAGATGAATCTAATATAACAATTCATAAAAGTAAATATATATCAATATGTAAAAAAGAATTCAAGCACGAAAAAACATGACAACGAATCTTCAAATTTATTACTACATTCATTAATCATTTAATGAAAAGTGTCATTGGCAAATCACACAAACTCACATTTTTTATACAATTTAGCATCAAATTTTATTAATTTCCATAGTTTCGCTCCAATTTGTAATCATAAAAAATCATTAATTTTTTTCCCATGTTTACATCAAATCTAATTACAAATCTATGTTCTTGATTTTCTTCCGTCTATATAAATATCCATCACAACTTAATGTTATAATCACCAAAACCCAGAAGAAAAGAAAAATTAAACAGTCATGTCGAGAACGAAGGTACAACATAAGCTCATTAGCATGAATTTGTTAGAAAAACAATTTTCAAAAAGTGGAAGAATGGATTATTGAAGAAAACAGAGGAGATCACACAACTCTTTGCGGAGTGGCTCTCTTTGTGCGTTTATCAGTCCGCAAAGAGTTGTAATCTCCTCTAGTTTCATCAATAATCCATTATTCCTCTTCTTCAAAAAAAATTTTCTAGCAGTTTCATCGCTAACGAGCTTATGTTGCACCATCATTCTCTCCTTGACTAGAGTTCTGGCCATCAAGCCATCTGAACCTGAAGCAACTGACGTGCTGAACATAATCTCATTAGCCATGAAGTTGTGATGATAAACTCACAAGAAGCCACTCCGTAAAGAGTTGTGATGTCCTCAAATTTCTTCAATAAAAATAAAAATAAGTGATAGATTTTTTCTATTTATCATCGCCTGTTGAAGAAGATGTAATGACCACATATTGATTATTAGAATAAAGAATAAACCAATTACCCTTTTGTTGGTTTTTTAGCTCTTGTTTGAGCTTTGTGTGAATAATTGAAACTTAGTGTTTGATTTGTTTTTTATTTTTCGTTATTTTTATGTCGTAGCAAACTTCTGGGCAGAAGTGAACTATAGATCGTGAAGCATCCTAGGAGTTACAAGAAAAGGAAAAACAGAAGGGGAAATGTTTAAAGGGAGGTAAGGGTGGGAAAGGGAGATTGCAATTATGTTCTTTGAAAGATAGTTGATAACGTGCAGAACATGGTATCAAATACTAACCTACAAAAGTAGGATAGATTGTATTCCACGGGTTTCTTCAAATTGTTTACTCAAAGAAGCTGGTAATTCAGGTTTAAAATCAAGTTGTGTGGTGTGAGTTGCACGACTTCTAAACTACTATGCAAAAGAAATGAAATTGAATTAAGAAACAAATTGATTGATTAAGGTTTGAAACGATTGACAAACAAAATCTTAGACTCGAATCCCCCTAAGATTACCAGGACATTGGCGATCACAAAACCGGCGACTTTCGATCCTAATTCATTCAGTTCTTAGACACCATCACAACTCCTTACCCTTAGGTCTAAGTTCGCAAACGTTCACTCTATCGAACTAGCTACCAAGATTAATTAACCGTTTGTGCGTTCACTTCTGCAACGGATAACCAATTGGTGCACCTGAATGATTTTAGTGAGATGTTATAGAAACTGATTAACCCTAAACGGTTCCTACAAAAGGCATAATCCATTGAATAGGTTAATTAATTGATTTGAGGTTCTAAAACAAGGCGGACGTTCGCCAACTATTCTTATTTGAACAGGAAACTAATATTGGTGATCAAGCTAGAAAATAAACACAAATTAAGAACAACCAATTGTGAATAAGAAACTGTCTAAATTAAAATCTAATTATCGTCGATCCGTGACAGCTTTAAAGCTCCGGGCCACTTAAGGTTCATCTAATCTAAGCTTAACAAGTTTAGCTACTCATGTTCGAAATAAGAGAATCAAAGACGAAAAGAGAATTCATCATACAAAGGAAGAACAGAAGGAATCTGAAAATCCTAATTCTGACGAATCTGCGAAGCTTCAATCTTGAGAAATCTCCACTCCTAGCTCCGAGCAACTCCGGGACGGAAAGATTGTGTCAGAATCTCTCCTAGAACTCCA
Source organism: Linum lewisii (assembly GCA_034768395.1). Classification (NCBI taxonomy): domain Eukaryota; kingdom Viridiplantae; phylum Streptophyta; class Magnoliopsida; order Malpighiales; family Linaceae; genus Linum; species Linum lewisii. The sequence goes on along the minus strand of CM068296.1, from coordinate 18,885,405 downwards.
AAATACGCTCTAAAATCTCTCCTATCTCTCATGGAAGTCTAAAATTCGGCCTCTCTTTCAATTGGGGCTGAAGGGGTGCTTTTATAGGGCTGAAACTGATCTGTTTCTGTGTTGGATCTAGAAAAGGCCAAGTTCTCGGCGAGAACTTGGGAGTTCTCACCGAGAAGTCCTTCACAAATGGCTCAGGAATGTTGACGAGGTTTTGGGCTCTTCTAAAATACATTTTCGTCGAAAATGGCCAAGTTCTCGCCGAGAACTTGTGACCTAGACAGAATCTCTTGTCTTAGTTGTTTCGATGATTCCCACTCCGTTTGACCTCCGATTTGGTCCCCGTTTGAAGCGCTGGAATTGTGAGATTGTCCTCTACAATATGGTAACTTGGAGGCTCAACAAAAAAAACTCACAAACAAGGTAAAAATAGCCAAAATATGGATAATGTACGCACTTGGAGCCGAGAATCACATAGTTAACACATTTACACTAAATCCTCATCATAATTGCATCAATGAGTGTGAAATGTCGCTTAATCGGGGTCGATAATCACGATCATTCTAGTGTCATAAAATTACCCCACACTTAAACTTTTGCTTGTCCTCAAGCAAATTTATTTAGAACGCACTCAAGTCCACAAATGACAAGATCGATTAAATTGAGATTCAAGTCTTAACAATGAATTTTAAAATGTTACACCTAGAACAATTAACCTAGACATGCATACACATTAGCCAAACAACCCGGTCTCACTAATTTCTGCACACAACCAGTAGAAATCACCAATCATGCACAATGCTGACTGAACCGACCAGACTTCCTCACACAGAAAATATTTAGTAAAATGGGGGGAACTCTCATACTCTGTGTTTAGGGACGTGTTTATGCGCTCAGTCACTTTCTCGACCGAAATCGGTGCGATGTAGCAATCGACTAACCTCCCTCGAATCAAGATCTATGGATTCCTACCGTCTAACCAAACTCAAAATGGAATAATGTACGCTCGTCCTAGGATACACTCAAGCAACTTAGCACTTTTTATTTATTTATTTTCCTGAATTTTTCTTTCTTTCTACATTTACTTATTGCTTTTGTTTTTCCTTATGTAGGGAGAAGAACGATTTAAATTTCTCAAATTTCTATCTACTACTTGACTTTTATTTTTTGAAATTTTTGAAATTTTTCTTTTGTACTTTTCTGTTTTTTTCTTTTCTTTTTGAGCTATTTTTTTTAGTTGCTAGAGGGTTTTACACGTCTGGACATACTAGCTAAGACCACCGGTTTCTAGCTATAGGCAAGTCACCACAGACCGACTTCCGATTAGCTAATCTCAAGCTACTACCACATGGGATCAACGGGGTGAACAAAAGCATGGGAAATGGCTGTAACATAATATCGAACCGAAAGAATTGGCCAAACACAAGGGTTTACACCTAGAGGGATTAATGTTGGGATGGCTTCTGGCTTAAGTAGCAATTTTAGGTGCCTCTATCATCCTATTACTCGTGTTATCGTGTGGTCTCGAATAGGTGTCATGCAAATTCTAACTCATTAAAAGTACGAGAAAGCCACTCAAAAAGAATAAAAGTTGCTAGTTATGTGCAACGGATCAAAAGCTTACCATTGGTTGCTAGTCGGACGCGAGTCATTTTCGTGCAATTCAATAGTGACACTACAAGCGTGATTCTAATTTATGTTCTGACCAGGTTCATTTAGCATCAATGCAGGCATGTTGGTTACAGGTTCTAAGTTAAGCAGTCTAAGCATATTGTGAAAAGATGAAGTCAACTTAACATCTAAAGTCAAGAACCGAGTAAATTCTAAATAGAGGAAACACACATGAATCATAGAAACGCAGAGCATTCAACATAATTCTAGAATCCCACCCCACACTTAAATCAGACTGTGTCCTCACAGGACTAAAAAAAATAGAGTTATCCGGAATACCAGGATGGTGATGGTCGATGTCGAGGATGGGCCGGAGAGCTCAGAGCGGAACGAAGCAGCTACAAAGGTCCTACAAAAACAAAAACAATAAAAAGATCAAAAGGAAACTGGGACAAGTGTCCCGGATCCACATATAAGAATGTCAAACGAAGACGGTCGGGGGGGGGGGGGGAGGGGGGGATTTTGAAAATTAAAAAAAAAATCCAAAATTTTTTTCTATAGACCCAAAGTTCTCGGCGATAACTTCTTTGAAAATAAAATATCAAGACTGACGAGACAAAACTGACTCACAAAGACCAAACTTCTCGCCGAGAACTTGTGACTAGGCAGAAAAAAAAGGCACGAAATCAACAAAATTGAGGCTTTGGCTCTCCCGAACCTGACTCGAAAGATGAAAAAGTTAGTAAAAAATCAAAAACCGAATCCAGCCTTGGGTTTCCTCCCACGAAGCGCTCTCGTTTTATGTCATTGAGCCGGATGATACTTGGGTGGAGATCAAGAAGCGTCCTAACTCAGGACTTCCTTTACGCTTGCATCGGCATCCATGAAGTAAAGCTTCGGTGTACCTCCTTTCAAGAGAAATCGTCTCCCATCGGCACAGGTTAGCTGGGTTCTACCCTCGGGGAGGGTGCCGGTGATTTCGAATGGACCGAACAGATCCTTCAGGTGTATGTCTTCATCGGGTGGCTTGGCAGATGATGGGGGTCAATTGGCTTCCAGGTCACTTTCTGCTTCACTTTGCACTCCACCTTTACTTCTCCATGATCTTGAGCTCGTCGAGTGCTAGTAATGGGTGCCTCCGGCTCCTCTTTCTTCCTTTTCCTCTACACTTGAGCCTTATTCTCCGGTGGATAACCTGCTTAGTTCCTGTCATACACATCTTTGGAGGAACGCTAGAATTGTCAGTAGTACTAGAGTTGGCCAGGACCAACTCCACGGTATCAATGGATAAACAATGTGCATCTTCCTTGGCAGAATATTTCATACCGTCCTTGAGGCGAAACGTCACACTATCCTTCCCGATCCTCAAAGTCAACGAGCCATGTTGGACATCGATGGTCGTGCCCGTGTTGCCATAAACGGTTGGCCTAGGAGTAGGGTAACATCTACCTCTCGGGTATCCAATACAATAAAATCAGCAAGAATAGCGAAAGGACCACAACGGACAACCACATCTTTGATTATTCTCCTAGGTGTTTTAATAGATCTATCAGCTAACACCAAATGTAAACTAATCGACTTCAATTCACCTAGATTCAATTTTTCATAAATACATGTAGGCATGACATTGATAGAAGCACCTAGATCAGCTAAGCTACAATCAATTTTAATACCATTGATGGTGCAAGGTAAAGTAAAAGAACCGGGATCGCGACACTTAGCTGGGGAGGTATGAATGGTGTTTGGCAGAGGTTGGCGGAGCATTCAGTAAGGGAGAGGAAGATGCCTCTCCCTTCTTCTTATTCTTCGTAAAATCCTTCATGAACTTCCCAACATGTGGTATCATCTCCATGGCATCGGTGAGCGGCATCTTAACCTCTGTGTTCTTCAAGACTGCATGCCACTTCTTGTATCGGTGTCGTGGTCCTTTTCCTTCGATAGTAAGACATTAGGAAATGGAATCCTCGGCTGATATGGAGGGAGAGGTTGCGCAGGAACCGGTTTGGAGGAGGCGGGGCAATTATCTCCTTTTCTTCTTCTATATCTTCTTCCTCGATCTCTGGCATGTCAATGGCAATGTCATTAGGAACCATGACCGAGTCAGGAGTTGTCGAATTAGCTAGTTGTTTGCCACTTCTCGTAGAGATGGCCTTGACATACTCTTCTTGGGGTTCGGATCTGTCTGGATCGGTAACTGACCCATTGGGCTACCACTAGAGAGGAGGTTGACGATGTTGTTGAGCTGGTCTTTCATTCTCTGACCTTGAGCTATCTGGCCTAGATTCAAGGCGGTTTGAGCTTTGAACTGTGCATTGTGGTCGTCAAGTCTCGTCATGATTAGGTCGAGCTTCTTATCTACCTCGCTCTCCCTAGTGTTTTGTGGCACTGACCTTTGATGTTGTTGTCCTCCGGTGAACCCAGGTGGTCCTTGGTAACTATTGTTGAAGTACTGATTCTGGCGATTGCCAGGTGTTATACCATTATTACCTTGATTCCGGTGAGGTGGCTGATAAGCTCCACTTGATTGATTACCCAACTTCTGCTTTTGAAATGACCCATATGGTTGATTATTCTGATTCTGATTCATGCCGGAATTGTATGGGGGATGCATTTGGAAGATTTCTTGTTGGTGCTGTTGTTGAGCTTGCCTGAATTGATGGTAGTTGGAGTATCCTTGTTGATTGTTGGTGAAGCCTTGACCAACAAAGTTCACTTCATCAACATACCAAACATCTGCTTTCCCGAAATTCTGACAGCTTCCTCTGTTATGAGCACATGCTCCACACCATTCACAATCAGCAATGAAGACGAAAGCTCAAGGAGGATTGACGAGTGCACCATCTTTCTTCATGTGCTTTTGAACTTCGGCTTTGATTTGTTCTTCAAGGCTCTTAGCTCCGTCAGATTGCCTCTCCCAATTCCTGGATTTAGATGCACAACTTGCAAAGTGAAGGTGATGTGCAAGATTTAACTCACAACTATCAAGGTCGTATTCCACGAGGGCTCTCTCAAAAGCTAATACTCACACGGTTCGTGGACGGTCTATTCTTTTGAAATTGGTTTTAGTTTGAAAAGGAAATGAAAACATAAAGGAAACTAAACAAGAAAGCAAAAAAAAGGTGCAAATCAAAGATAAAGGAGGTTCACTTGGAAAGATAGCTTCATCATGCTCAAGAGGAACAAATGCACAAACAAGCCAAACATGATCGAGGTTGCAATCGAATGACCACGCAAATCCCTTCTATAGATTCAATGCACTCTCGTCGCACTAAATCCCTATCCTAGAACCACTCAACCTAGGCTCTCGCTCTCAACCTAAGTGACTAAGGATGCATTAAAGGTGTTTGATGAAATGCCAAGCTACAAAACCCTCTCCTATGACTCTATGACCACTAGGCTAGACACTACACTCTCATGTCAATGTCCTAACACTAAGAGAATCATCAAAAGACTAATCAAAGTTTAATTGAATGAAAAACCTAATGCACGCCAAGTGTTCGATAAAATGCACAAGTGAGAAATCATGCAACTATGGTTGAATTGAGATGATCTAATCTCTTAGAACACACTCCCTTCAATCCCTAGACCTACAAACCATGTAATCTAAGCACTCTCATGCATTACATCACAAATGATAGACCAAATCAAGCCATAACACAATTTGGAATTAACAACAAGTCTAGAGACCATCTTCTTACAATCCAAGATTAATCATGGCAAATTTGTACAATCAACCTCTATCCTAGCATAACTATCTATCAATCCAAGGAAACCTAGGAAATCAGCCACACATGGCCAAGGGAACAAAAGAGAAAGAAGGAGAGATGGTCACCAAGAGCTCCATGGCAATCCTCTTCTTGCAAGCTCCTCTCCCCAAGGTTGTGGGCTTCAATCCAAGCTCCTTACTCCAATTTGCACCAGAAGTAGCTAGGGTTGATGTTGGATAGGTGATGGAAGAGAATTGAGAGAAAAGGGAAAGAGGGTTTTTTAGTGTTATAAAAAAAATAATGAATGGCTCTCTTTTAATTTTCGCCGGCTTCCCTTTATATACTACACCGGTTCTGCTTCACATTTTCGGTGAAAACTTCATAAGTTTTTCGCTGAAAATTCCTTCATAAATCACCGATCCAGCATTCAATTCCTTCTAATGTTTTCGGTGAAAACTCTGAATGTTTTCGGTGAAAATTGCTTTGAAAACCTCACTTCAGCTGTCTGTAATACTTGGATGACACTTTTCGGCGAGAACTTAAGGTTCTCGCCGAAAATTCCTTGAGGAGCAGATCTGCATTTTCCCCAAACTTGCATCGGCCATATCTCCTCCGTCCTAGCTCCGATTGACCTCCCGTTTGATCCTACGTGCTCCTTGTCACCAGTACTTCAATGCCAAATCCTGAAAATAAAAAGAAAATAACTCCAATAGACACAGAATTGGCCTCAAAGTGGCAACCGGGCAACAAGATAGCACTTTGCATAAAACTTCAATAAAAGCATATAAATCATAGCAAAATGAGATCAAACATGGGAAATCCTTAGGCTAATCAAAGGCTTAAAATGCACCAAATATAGTCACATCAAATTCCCCTACGACTAAGCTTTGCTTGTCCTCAAGCAAATGAATTAGAAAACATCCAAGTTCACAAATGACAAGATCGGCCCCATTAAGATTCAAGCAAAAACAATTCGGCTTAAACTGTTCCACGAACAAACTTAACCTACACATGCAAGAACGTCAACCAAACAAGTCTAGACCTCACTATTTTCTGCACACTCCAAGTAGTGGTTAATTGGGATACAGAAAAACCGACCACGACAACACCAACTCTAATTAAAAGGGCTTGAACTCGGGAAATGGAACGGATAAGGCGGGGGTAGGAGAGTGATGAGTGATCATGATGTGGCCATCGACTCGACTTCATACGCTTCTAAATCCGCACTTTACAAACTCTGGCTAGGATCAAGGCTACATTTGAGAACTCTTTTTTTCTCTTTTCTTTTTCATTTTTTTTTCTACTGCATACTAGTGCTCGATCCAACACTTCACTTAGGTGTTGAACCTGCCTAGCTCACAGCTTTTGCCTCTGCAAGTGCTCAACCCGACACTTCACTTAGGTGTCGAGCTTGCCTAGCTTTTCTTTTCTTTTGAGCATTTTCTTTCCAAATTAGCCACTTGATCCTTAGCCCCTTACAACTTCCACATAAGATTTCGAATTGGATTCCGTCTAATCTCAAGCCACAATCACGAGGGATCAAAAAGGGAAAGAAGAACATGGAAAAGGGGAAGAAATTCTGATTGCCTTCATCATCTTAGACCGGTGTTATCGAGCGGTACAAAAACACGTATCAAACCAATCAACCAATATACAAGAGTGATAAAATCTCTGTTCTGGCCTAGACTCATTTGATATTAGCTCTAACATGCTGGTTATAGGTTCTAAGTAGGACAGTCTAAACGTCATTGTGAAAGCTTGAAGTCAATTTAAACACCAAAAATCAAGAACCGAATGATTCTACAATAGAGGAATTCGACATTCAATCAAGATCATGCAACTCATCAAAGCATAGCCTTAGATCTCTACCACAAATAATCACACCAAACCTCAAACTCCCCTACGACTAACAGGAGCATTGTCCTCAATGATCAAGAGAGAGAGGGTAAGGTGGAACGAAGTTACCGCGTTGGTAGAGAGGAGCATAGGAGGTAATAGTGGTGAAAGAGTTCCATGATGATCCTTGGTGAAGAGTGATCCCAAATGCTTGCCAAACCTTATTCAAAAAGCTAAAACAACACAAAAACCTCAAAGAACAATTAAAAGCGAAAAATTAAAGATAACATGGGGTGCCTCCCAAGAAGCGCTTGGTTACCGTCTTAAGCTCGACGATACCTGTGTTATGGTGTCCAACTTAGTACCTCCTTGATGTCAAGTAGCTTCTTCCACGATGAAAGTTGAGCTCCAGGAAACATCTTGGGAGAATGGTAGACTAGCCAATGCACAATGATGCTTGTATAGCACTTGATACCTTGGGGTGGCTTGCTACCTTTGAAATTTGGAACTTGAGGAAGAAAGTATGGTAGGGGGCCACCCTTGAGCTCCATCGTCTCTCCAAGTTGGTGATGCCACTCAAGGAGTCTTCCGGTTCAAACATGGGCGGCTCCTCTTCCATTATCACCTTGGGGGGGGGGGGGGTAGAGATGCATGTCTCCTTGGGTTCTTGGCACAAATACTTCATGATCAAGCAAGAAGATTGAAGAGCACTAACAATCTTTGGTGGGGCCACAATAAGGTGGTGTTTTTCACTTTCGTGCTCCACTCTCGGTGCCACCTCTTCTTGAAGCGTCTCCAAATCATCTCTCACCTCCTCTAAAGGGTCATCATCCTCAAGTCTCCTTGATTCTTCTATCCTCACATCATCGTTACTTGGTGTGTCCTCGGGAAGAACATGCTCTTCAATCTCCTCCACTACCAAATCTTCTTCCGTGTCAAGCTCTTCGGATTCACAAGTGTCATCTTCATCAACATAAACTTGCTCCAAATGATTAGGATGTCGTTCATTCTCAAGAATCTTCGTGACGAGCTCTATGCTTTGGGATAAACGGTTAACTCGGTTTGCATTATCCTCCACAATTTGCAAGATCTCTAGCATGAAAGGAGGTGGAAGAGGTTTCTCATGGCTAATGAATTCCTCTTGGGGAGACTCACTTTCTTCCTCTTCCATGACAAGCACTTCCGGTTCAAAGGTGTCGGTGATGAGCTTCACACTTTGAGTTAAACGATCCAACCGGGCCGCATTATCTTCCCAATTTGCAACATCTCCTCAATTGTGGGGGAAGGTGGAGAGTGTTGTTCATAATCTAGAGCTTCCTTGATGAGCGTCACGCCTTGAGCTAAACGTTTAAGTTGGTTCGCATTGTCTTCCATAATCTTCAAAGCTTCCTCAAGCGTGGGAAGAGATGGAGGAGGTTCCTCATAGCTTACGAACTCCTCTCGAGGACGCTCACTTTCCTTCACCATTTTCAAGAGCTCCTCTAGCATAGAAGGAGGTGGAGAATGTTGTTCATGACTTGTGAAATTTTTTTGATAATACTCCGGCAAGACTTGATGGTAGGGTGGAGATGGATAGGGACATTGCTCATTCCACATGGGTGTTGAAGCTTGTTGTTCTTGCCCCCACCATTGGCTATCTTCCTCACAAGTTTCTTGGTAGTAGTTGGACGGAGTAGGATGACCATAGTATGGGCTAGGAGGTGGATTCCACCCTTGATAGGTGTCATAACCATTACTTCCATTCCACGAGTTCATCTTACTTGCAACCTTGCTCCCATGAATTAGATAGGTGGAGAAAGGGCCTACAAACACGCACAACAAACACAACCAAGTAGCACAACAATGCGGGATAACAACACCACAAAAAGAAATAACAAAGAAGCAAAACTAAAACGGAAGGAAGTGAATAGAACGGTCCACTACTAAATGCTTTCAAAGGATTGAGAAAGTTCCCCGGCAACGGCGCCAAAAACTTGATAAAAAGATTTAACTCACAACTATCAAGGTCGTATTCCACGAGGGCTCTCTCAAAAGCTAATACTCACACGGTTCGTGGACGGTCTATTCTTTTGAAATTGGTTTTAGTTTGAAAAGGAAATGAAAACATAAAGGAAACTAAACAAGAAAGCAAAACAAAACGGTGCAAATCAAAGATAAAGGAGGTTCACTTGGAAAGATAGCTTCATCATGCTCAAGAGGAACAAATGCACAAACAAGCCAAACATGATCGAGGTTGCAATCGAATGACCACACAAATCCCTTCTATAGATTCAATGCACTCTCGTCGCACTAAATCCCTATCCTAGAACCACTCAACCTAGGCTCTCGCTCTCAAGCTAAGTGACTAAGGATGCATTAAAGGTGTTTGATGAAATGTCAAGCTACAAAACCCTCTCCTATGACTCTATGACCACTAGGCTAGACACTACACTCTCACGTCAATGTCCTAACACTAAGAGAATCATCAAAAGACTAATCAAAGTTCAATTGAATGAAAAACCTAATGCACGCCAAGTGTTCGATAAAATGCACAAGTGAGAAATCATGCAACTATGGTTGAATTGAGATGATCTAATCTCTTAGAACACACTCCCTTCAATCCTAGACCTACAAACCATGTAATCTAAGCACTCTCATGCATTACATCACAAATGATAGACCAAATCAAGCCATAACACAATTTGGAATTAACAACAAGTCTAGAGACCATCTTCTTACAATCCAAGATCAATCATGGCAAATTTGTACAATCAACCTCTATCCTAGCATAACTATCTATCAATCCAAGGAAACCTAGGAAATCAGCCACACATGGCCAAGGGAACAAAAGGGAAAGAAGGAGAGATGGTCACCAAGAGCTCCATGGCAATCCTCTTCTTGCAAGCTCCTCTCCCCAAGGTTGTGGGCTTCAATCCAAGCTCCTTACTCCAATTTGCACCAGAAGTAGCTAGGGTTGATGTTGGATAGGTGATGGAAGAGAATTGAGAGAAAAGGGAAAGAGGGTTTTTGAGTGTTATAAAAAAAATAATGAATGGCTCTCTTTTAATTTTCGTCGGCTTCCCTTTATATACTGCACCGGTTCTGCTTTCGCCGAAATCAAATTTCCTCTTCATAAATCACCGATCCAGCCTTCAATTCCTTCTAATGTTTTCGGCCAAAAATCTGAATGTTTTCGCCAAAAATTGCTTTGAAAACCTCACTTCAGCCGTCTGTAATACTTGGATGACACTTTTCGGCGAGAACTTAAGGTTCTCGCCGAAAATTCCTTGAGGAGCAGATCTGCATTTTTCCCAAACTTGCATCGGCCATATCTCCTCCGTCCTAGCTCCGATTGACCTCCCGTTTGATCCTACGTGCTCCTTGTCACCAGTACTTCAATGCCAAATCCTGAAAATGCAAAGAAAATAACTCCAATAGACACAGAATTGGCCTCAAAGTGGCAACCGGACAAAAGATAGCACTTTGCATAAAACTTCAATAAAAGCATATAAATCATAGCAAAATGAGATCAAACATGTTAAATCCTTAGGCTAATCAAAGGCTTAAAATGCACCAAATATAGTCACATCAGAAGGAGAGCAGCTTCAAGGGCAGGGGCGGATCTAGGGGGTGCCCGGGTGAGCCCCGGCCCCTCTTTCGGTGCCGTCCTTGAAAATCGAGTATATACTTTTGGGTATTTCGAATTCGGCTCAGTGCATTTTTTAATATTGACTCAGTGTTGTATTAGTTCGACTGAATCGTGGATCAATTTTAGACTTAGTTTCAAATTTAATTAATTAAAGTCCAAATATTAATAGCCCATTCATCATTAGAAGTGTAAAATTGAAGTTGCAGGTATAGATTTGAAGATTTTTGTATGTCATTCAAATTTGTTGTCGCGACTTGAAAAATTTTCCTTCAATTTCGGCTCAGTGCATGATTCAATCCTGGATCCGCCCCTGGACTTGGAAAATTTAAGTGAATTCTTGTGCATGATCTGATTTTTGTGCAACCATGCTCATTTGATGAGGATTTTTACGCTTTAAATTATGGGAACTTGTTTGAATGAATCCCATTTGGTGTTTGTTTGTAGGATGTGACATCCTAGGCAAATCCCACATCGACAAAGCACGAGAGAGATCCATGGGCAATATGGAATAGTTCAACCTTAACTGACATCACGCGTTTTGGGGTGTAGTGGTGGGGGTTTGATCTTGAGAGGAGGAGGTCATGGGTTCGAATCCCACCAGCACCCAAAAACAAATTTGTGAGGGATTGGCCCAAATCGGACAATATCTTGTCAAAAAAGGTTGGGATGTTACATAGGATGCCAAAGCAAAAGGGAGATTTTCACCGATGGTACAACCCCAACAGACCTTTCCCCAGGCCGCACCCACTGCATTACAAATTCACCGATTCGGAGGCAAAGGAGTGGTACAGAGCCTTGTTCCGCCTGGAGAGCCTTAGAGGTGTGTACTTTGACCTTCAGAATCTGGATGCAGACGATGTTGCACATTGTAGGGGACCTCAAGAGGCAGCTGACCTCTGGGGATTTTGCGTCGTTGAAGATTGCGCCTCCAACATAAGGATGAAGCAGTTCATATGCACCCTAAAGAACACTGATGATCAGATCTCTTTTTCCATTCAGGGTAAAGAATTCAGCTACTCTTGGGATGAGTTTGAAGTTCGTATGGGGCTCTGTACTTTGGAAGATGTTAAGGCCAGTGTTCGTGATTGGCCTTTGGTCCCTCCCTATGACAAGGACGACATGTTGGAGAGAGACCGTCATGCTATGTGGAGATGGATCATGAAGGGAGAATAGAAGGAAGTTAACCCTCATAATGCACGAGCCACGAAGGTGAAGAGAAAGCTGTACAAGGTCTTCCACATGATCTTTGCGCGAGCAATCACAATAAAGCTCGAACCCCATCGCTTCAACAAATTTGACCTTGATTTCACCAAAGCCATCAAGCATAGGGTGCGCTTGCATCCTACCAAGTCATCCTCAACATGTTTGCAGAGAACATGCCTCCAAAGAAAGACTACCTTCTCAGCACCGGGATTCTGGCGAGATTTGCAGAAAAGATTGACTTCGACACGTACAAGTTATGTCGCTTCCACTTCAAGTTCATTGGTTATGACATGTTCGGCATGTACCCAACCCATTGGGGAAACGTGATCTTATCCGTGCACACTTGGTTTCGTCCCTCTGCATGGACATTTACCCTAAAGAAGAGAAGAAGAGTACATCATTCCTCCTAAAGAAGACAAAAAGGCCACTTTGAGGAAGAGGAAGAATCAGAGGACTGATGGCGCATCGGGGAGCGCCGTAGAGGATGTCTGATCCTCTTGAGCTTCGGCTCACTTTGAGGAAGGGCTCACACCCTCCTCCATCAATCCTTTACTTTTCTGCACTTTTATTTTTCTTCTAAGACTTTTTCGTACTTTGATTTTTTTTTCTTTTTATTCGAATTTTTTTCTCATTTTGGATGATTGTGATGATATTATGGTATTCGAGTTTATTTTATGTGGATGGTCAAGGTACAAAAAGAAAGGAACTTAGAGAATGAAAAGAAATTGAGCGGAAGTTTGGTCGTTCCAGATTTCACTATGAGCGCGCTTCTTTTTCCCGGTATCATCTTCCTTTTCTCCTACTTCGCTTTAGATTTGTACTTGTCCAATGAGGACATTGTCTTGTTTAAGTGTGGGGTGGGATATGCATGATCGGGATAGATATATACCGTGAACTTGACTAAACTTGACTGAAATGGGTGGTGATTGTGGCCATGGTGAATTTTTTTCATTCTATCACTGCTTTCCCATTTCACCTCGTAGCTTTGACTCTCTACATTGCATAATTCCTTGTGAAAGTGTCCATGTTCTTGAAATGTTTGATGAAATCGGTATGGTGTCTTTGCTTAGTGAATTGTGTGAGAACCGCGGAATGTCCATCACCCGTACTTTCATCTCGTTAGCAGTCTAGGAATTTGCTTTAATCGGATTAGTGAATGATTAACTTGGATTTTTGAAATGCTTGTTCTATTCTCTCTGTCAAAGTTGCTAGTCTGATGCCATCTCCGGTTTAGAGAAGGGATCCCAAAGAAGAAGAAAAATCAAAGTGCGCGTTAAAATGTAAAAAGGTGTCGGTTGTGGGTCAATGTATGAGCTAGCATACGTTCCCACCCATTGCTTTAGTCCCAAAGGTAAGTCTCAATGTGACATTCTTCTTCTAACCCACTCTCGATCATTGCTAGGGTTTAGAAAAATGCGGAATTCCAAAGGTTTTAGTTGCTCCATGCCTGGTAGTATCCACAACCGATCACTGAAAGTTAATGTAAAGGAAGAAAGAAAAGTGCTTTAATTCTAAGTTTTTTATCCCTTATCTAGCGAGTGTCGGGTGCATCCTAGAGTAAAAGTACATAAGATAGTATGGTATTGCCAATTCTAAGTCGGTTGGTCAAAAGCTTGATCTAGTTCCTTTATGGTCCATTTTCATGTTTTACAAGGCATTTTTATGATTTTTCAGGTCATACCATTATTTAGATAACGTTGATACGAAGTCATGGGTTCAAACAGTGCCCAAATCGGAGTCCAGACGCTCAAGATATCAAGTTTTGAAGTTTTAACGCTATGCTAGGTAGGGTTAGTGATGCGCCTTATTATTGACGTATTTATTCCCTCATTAGAAGACATTTTCACTATAGTTTTGTCGTGATTAGAAGAGATATTGATAAGTATTTGAACGTTTCTCTTCTTCATTCTCTTGAGCCATTTTACGTTGTTTTGTATGTTTTCATGCATTTCAAGATATATGACGTTGAAGATGAAACTGAAGATAATATAAAAGGATGGATCCATTTAACTGTACGTGACCAGTGGAGAGCTTGGAATTGAAATGAGTGAGAATTGTTTAAATTAAATGGCCAACATTATCCCAATCATCATCCCATTATAATCCCACGCAATAGTGATTGGGAGGGATTTATTGTGGACATTTGGAATTATGAAGTCCATGCTCATTATTATCAAGTCATTTATTTGGGCCAAGGTGTTGTTTCATCATCGGATGAATGAGGAGAATAGTGTTGGGCTTTTACCAAATTGGGAGGCGGCCACTGTTGGGGATTTTTAATTCCATCTGACCAAGCAACAGAGACATCAATTGGGGGATCATATTTTTGGCTTTTGGCCAGTAGACAGAGGAAATTCCCAATTGCAGAGTCATCCTTTGGCCATTGAACGACAGCAGCAGGGGAGTTTTTTTTGGTTCAGCTAGGAGCGGGCAGATGACGAGGAGTGGGAATTTAATTCCCTGAAGGCACTATCGCATGGCTGTGGGAGAAAGACAGAGCATCGGCGAAGTTAATGAGGAAGAGAGCACGGACAGCTGCAGAGGAATCAAAGTCAACTTTGATGAATTAGCGGTTTGCAGCGTTCTTTCTGAGTTCTCTCATGAGTAGCTAGGTTTTCCTTTTCTTGCTTGGGTTTTGTTGAATTCTTTGAGATTATGAGTTGACACTTTGATTACATGTTTTTGATTGTGGATTAATGATGATTGATGATCTATTTTGTTATCTTGTTACTCCATTAGTAGACTTCCATGTATTTCGAGGTTTACTGTAGTTTACCTGTTTTAGGGTTTTTGTTGAGTTTGCTATTGGTTTGTTGGTTGAATGCGAGTTAGGGTGTGTTGCAGGTGGTTCTTAGTTGTAGAGTCGATCGACCCAAATCTTAGAACCTGTAACTGATTGTCATCCATGTTCTGCCAGTTCTGTAGCTGCATTTTCTCATAATTTCTTAGAAGGGTACAAACCCAAGCAAGACCTCTCCCCCAGAGTTGATCCTACTTTTTTATTTGTGTTTTAATTGTTAGTTAGTTTCTACATTTTCTAAATTAATCAAATCTTTGATCAAAACGATTTCGCTGACTAGCAGAGCTAAACTGAGTAATGTAGTTTGAGTAGACTCGTGGGAATACGACTCTGAGAACTCTCAGATTTATTTGATATTCGGGCCTAAAAATCTCTTTATCAAATTGGCGCCGTTGCCGGGGACATTACTTGACTTCAGGAAAGGTTTAGGATGCTTGTTTAGTATTTGTTTTCTTGTTTGTACATATTTGATTTTTTTTAGTTTGCTCTGTATCTTCATCTTGATCATATTTCATTTTCTACTTCACCCTTGTGTTGGTTGTTTGCTTGGATTTTTCTACTTTGTTTGCAGGACAAGGTATGAATGTTCCAGCGCAACTTGAAGCTCTTCTTGGGGAGTTAGAAAATCATCGTTCTCCATCGGTTCAAGTCTCTCCGACAGCCTTTGTTGGTTCTTATGAAGAGTATAGTGGTGATTATGGTAGCTCTAGCAACTGGAGTATGCAGGATCCATGTTATTCAGATCGACAGGATCAGTCTTGCTATTATGAAGAACCTAAATCTTATGGCTTAACACACCAAGTTAGTCCTTCCATGATTGAGAAGTTGAACAATATTATTATTACTCTTGCAGCTGATAATGCTTCTCTTAACGCTTCTCTGAAGAGAATGAGTGAGAACATGGATCTCATCATATCTAAGCTA
Organism: Linum lewisii; assembly: GCA_034768395.1. Lineage (NCBI taxonomy): Eukaryota > Viridiplantae > Streptophyta > Magnoliopsida > Malpighiales > Linaceae > Linum > Linum lewisii. The sequence goes on along the minus strand of CM068296.1, from coordinate 18,869,708 downwards.
AATGAGGAAAATGATGATGCTCTTGGTTCTCAACAAGAAATTAGCGATCCTTTTAATCAAGCCTCTCAGCCTGACAAACAAACATCAAGTGTTGAGGAATTATTGAGTAGTTTGACAAAGGTGATTCAAACTAGATTTGACGCATTAGAGACCACTACCAATGCAAGATTTGATGCATTGGAGGCATATGTGCGAAAGAAGAAAGAAGCATTGGAAGATGGGTTCACAAGCAGAAAAGTGCAATTGATTACTTGTCTAGCAATGTGAAAGAGCTTAGTGATGGGTTGTGTGACTTGGAATTCAAGTTGACAGTGAAGACAGTCGAAGAGCAGTGCATGAAACTTCAAGAGGCTGAGAGACATATCAGCACATTAAGAAGGAACTTCCTTTTTATCCGAGCTCGGATGACGATGAGTTTTTCAGTCCTTTGATGGGTACGGACATCACCACTCCTACTCCTCTGATTGAATCTGTGCCCCTTCCTACCGAAGAGATTAAAGTTGTTAGTGCTTCAACTAGTCAAAAAGTGAACTCCATGCTTTCTTCTAATGAGACGACTACGGATGACTCGGAACCTATTAAGACAACAAAGCGAAAGCACCTTAGTAGGAGAAAAAAGAAGCGTAGTCGCCAAGAGTTGATGATGGTTGATCAAGCAAAGAAGAATGAAGAGTTACCTAGGCTTGACAGAACAAGATTCATGCCTCTCCTATTGGTGTTATTCCATTCACTCATCCAAGATGGGGAAGTATTCAAGTTCAGTTCCAGATCACCTCTACTTGAAGTCTGAAGATGACATGAACTACAAGGAATGCTTGGATGGGACGGAGACTGCTAATTCTCCAGGTATCGTCTAGCTCAAAGACGTTAAAAAAGAGTGTTTCTCGGGAGGCAACCCGAGGCTGGAGTCCTTTGAATTATTGAGTCGAGTCTGTGGTAGAGTCGTGAAGTACGTCTTTCAATTTATCAAGTTAGTTTTGTATGTGTGTCATGTCTAGAGTCGATGTTTCAACGTCATGCGTTGTCCATTGAGTTGTGAAATTGATTTTCACCTGAAAATTGTGTTACTTGTTGACCACTGTTTTTTGAAAAAAAATTACTAACTCACTTATGAAATGCATCGCTTTTCAAATGAATTAGGGACATCTTATTTTGTGAAATCAAAGTCATCAGTGCATGTTTTTCATTAATCATCCCATCATCTTATTTCCCCCCTCCACTGACGTCATTATTAATTGGTTTGTTGGTTACAATTATTTGAAGAAGTGGCAAGGTTGGGATTGTGTAGTGGAGCTGCCATTATCAATGTCAGGAACATCATAATTCACATGGATACTCATCATCAAGTTTCATTCATCTATCATTTGGACATCACAAGCCCACCAATTTTTGTTTATACGCCATTCGACAATTCACCCAAAACAGCAGCAGCTGAGAATTAATAATTAATTCTCAGTTCGATATGACACAGTTCGAATTCAGTTGTCTCGCAGTCTGGTCACCACTATCTTTCATCAGTCACCTCCGTAACTTGTTACATATTTTCCAGGTACACTGTATCATCTCCATTTCTGTTTTGGTCCATTGAGGACAATATCATGACTAAGTGTGGGGTGGGCTCTTTGTATGTTGGTTAATTGAGTTCTTGTCGTTTAATGGGGGGTTTCTCATAGTTTGTAAGAATCTCTTTGCATTGCTTAATATCTTCTTTAATGGCTTACCGTGTTTCATATGGTGAGATTGATGTGGTGTTTTTTGCTAACCAAATGTGTGTGTGAGAACCCGTATTATGACCATCTCCCACTCTTCTTCCTTGTAGTATTCTAGGAACTTGCCATTATCGTGTTAGTGAACAGTTGACTTGGTAATGTGTAAGACTTGGTCTGTTTGATGCTCGAATTCTCTAGTTCAATGTCGGATCGAGTCTAGATAAGGGATCTTTTAATTTCGTGCTTTTAATTGTTGTTAATGTTCCCAATCAGAGAAAATCTGATAAATGAGTGGTTCGGTATTGAAGTTGTGGGTCGATTCACGAGCTGGCATACGTGCCTGCCCATTGTTGTAGTCCCAAAGGGAAGTCTCAATGTGGCATTCTTCTTCTAACCTACTCCCGATCGTGGTTGGGGTCTAGGATAACGCGAAATTCCAAAGTTTCTGGCTGCTCCATACCCGGTGGTATCCACACTGTACCGACCATCCGAAAGTAAATGAAAAAAAAGGAAAAAAATCAGAAAAAAAACATTAAAAAGGAGAAAAAAAAATTCTTTAATTTTGTTCAAGTCATGTCCCCTTATCTAGCAAGTGTCAGGTTGCGTCCTAGAGTAAGTGTAGCGGAAGTAAGTATTGTCTTGCCTTTATCAAGTCAGGTTGTTCACTAGCTCGTTAAAGTCTTGTTCCTCTTTTACTCTAGCAGAGTTTGGTTTTAACTGTGTGGTCAATCGAGTAATCCTCTTGTTTGATAGAAGCACTATATACATCATTCTAGGAACCAAGAGGTTTTCGGTTTGCTCATTCAGGTTGGTGCATAATTGTGTTAGAGTTCTTGCTTGAGGACAAGCAAAAGTCTAAGTGTGAGGTGATTTGATACGCCTTATTATTGACGTATTTATTCCCTCATTAGACGACATTTTCACTATAGTTTTGTCGTGATTAGAAGCGATATTGATAAGTATTTGAACGTTTCTCTTCTTCATTCTCTTGAGCCATTTTACGTTGTTTTGTATGTTTTCATGCATTTCAAGATATATGACGTTGAAGATGAAACCGAAGATAATATGAAGGATGGATCCATTTAACTGTACGTGACCAGTGGAGAGCTTGGAATTGAAATGAGTGAGAATTGTTTAAATTAAATGGCCAGCATTATCCCAATCATCATCCCATTATAATCCCATGCAATAGTGATTGGGAGGGATTTATTGCGGACATTTGGAATTATGAATTTCATGCTCATTATTATCAAGTCATTTATTTCGGCCAAGGTGTTGGTTTCATCATTAGATGAATGAGGAGAATAATGTTGGGCTTTTACCAAATTGGGAGGCGGCCATTGTTGGGGATTTTTAATCTCATCCGACCAAGCAGCAGAGATATCAATTGGGGGATCATATTTTTGGCTTATGGCCAGTAGACAGAGGAAATTCCCAATTGCAGAGTCGGCCTTTGGCCATTGAATGACAGCAGCATGGGAGTTTTTTTTGGTTCAGCTAGGAGCGGGCAGATGACGAGGAGAGGGAATTTAATTCCCTGAAGGCACTATCGCAAGGCTGCGGGAGAAAGACAGAGCATCGGCGAAGTTAATGAGGAAGAGAGCACGGACAGCTACAGAGGAACCAAAGTCAGCTTTGATGAATCAGCGGTTTGCAGCGTTCTTTTTGAGCTCTCTTATGAGTAGCTAGGTTTTCATTTTCTTGATTGGGTTTTGTTGAATTCTTTGAGATTATGAGTTGATACTTTGATTACATGTTTTGGATTGTGGATTAATGATGATCGATGATCTATTTTGTTATCTTGTCGCTCCGTTCTTAGACTTCCCTGTAATTCGAGGTTTACTGCAGTTTACCTGTTTTAGGATTTCTGTTGAGTTTTCTATTGGATTTGTTGGTTGAATGCGAGTTAGGGTGTGTTGCAGGTGGTTCTTCGTTGAAGAGTCGATCGACCCAAACCTTAGAACCTGAAACTGATTGTCATCCATGTCCTGCCAGTTCTGTAGCTGCATTTTCTCATAATTTCTTAGAAGGATACAAACCCAAGCAAGACCTCTCCCCCAGAGTTGATCCTACTTTTTGATTTGTGTTTTAATTGTTAGTTAGTTTCTACATTTTCTAAATTAATCAAATCTTTGATCAAAACGATTTCGCTGACTAGCTGAGCTAAACTGAGTAATGTAATTTGAGTAGACCCGTGGGAATATGACTCTGAGAACTCTCAGGTTTATTTGATATTGGAGCCTAAAAATCTCTTTATCAGGTAGAGTAATTACAATGCTACGCTAAGGAAAGGAAAATGAGTTAGCGTCTCGTCAGCGAGACCCGGCGTGCAATGCCAGTTACACGTCGCGGCCCTAGACAGAATTAGATAAATAGGGTTTTTGGAAACCTAATTAACAGACTCGGCTGGACTTCGTTCCCAGCTTATTTTAGACGAACACCCCCGACCTCCAACACTTGAAAAACCCTCCTGGAGTCCAGAAATCATCTCCCCATCATCATCTTTATCTCCCACATTCCAGAAACAGTAGACGAAGATTAGTCAAGGGCGTGGCCCCCGACTAAATGACCCCCTTTTTTGGTGGGGGCATTTAGTCATGGGCCACGCCCTGACTAAATTTGTCAGGAGCCTCCGCCCCCGAAAATTTTATGCTTGTTAGAGATGCTTTAGTGGGTGGCTAGCCTAAAAATAGGAGGGCATGGCCCCGACCAAATTAATTAGGGGGCATTGCCCCCCTTATTTTTAGTTTTGCCCCCGTATGATCTTATTGTTGTAGTGATGTTTGGTCACTTAGTACAATTGTTAGGGATTAACAACTGAATAGACTCAAGTTCGATCCCATTCTAAGTGATTCGTGTGGAGTGCTAGGACAGCTCCTTGTAGTTTAGTTCGGCGCATAGTTAAGCCTAGTAGGTTCACTTAGTTTGATTAGGAAACGGATCCCCCTCCCAGTTCTTTGTGGTTAGGTGTTGAAGTGATGGAGTTGATGTTGGTGTTGAGTAGCTTGAGTTGCAGTTGACGTGAGTTGACGCAGTGGCAAGAAGCATGAAGTGACACTTGGAAGAATGGACCAGGAGTTGACTTTTATTTTATTTTCAGTTGACCATTTGGGTTCGGATATTTTGTATCAGATTTAATGTATTACATTTCGGTTTGTGTTATTATTGGATTTTAACCGCGATTGTTGATGGGATTTTGGAATTGAAATTAATGGAAGCGCTTCCGCTTTATCCTTGCATTATGTTATTTATATTAATTTAAAGTTGGTTATTTCTCGATTTGTGTTTGAAGTCAACCGTAACACCTGATTTCAGTCTAACCAATGGGTTCGACCCGGGCGATTTAGGGTGGGTGTTACAGTGGGTCGAGGAACATTCTGATGCTGGACCAATGCTGAGCATCAGACCAGCACTGATTGAGCACCACCTTGCACTGATGCTGGGTCGAGAGACCACTCTGTCTGTAGTCTAGTAGTTACATACCAATGTTGGGCTCTGAAGTAGACAATGTTGGGTCATGTCTGCCAATGATGGGTCTCCATAGGCCCATTACTGGACCGGACAGTCGCCAAAAGGAATGCCAAGTGTTGACCAAGAAACTATGCATCCATGCCCGAATAGGAAAAGGAATGCTCAGCATTAGAGTTTCCCTGCCAGGCTAGGACTCTAGTGGCAGATTGTGACTTTTTATAGCTCTCATTCCCAACATTCCTCTAAACCCCATCAGTGTTAGAAATTTCAGGGCAAAAATCATCTTGAAGATCCTTGCCACAAGACTCAAACCGCATCTGCCAGCCATGATCTCTAAACTGCAAGCAACATTCACAAGAAATCGGTCGATACAGGACAATGTGGTGGTTGCACATAAGTGGTGCATAAGCTAAAACTGAGGAAAAAATGTACAAATTTTAGCTTCATGTTAAAAGTCGATATGCTAAAAGCATACTGCACTATAAGAAAATAGGTAATTAGTCACGATTTTTAAGGGGTATTTGTCACGGTTTGGAAAATCGTGACTATATTGGCCTAAAGTTGTCACGGTTTTCTGGTAAATCGTGACTAACAATTGGTCACGGTTTGGTTTGGAAATCGTGACCAATATTAGTCACGGTTTATAAGGAAACCGTGACTAATATTGGTCACGGTTTTGGGGAAAACCGTGACAAAAAAATACCCCAAGTAGTCACCAATAATCACATGATTTCCAAGCAGTCACTTAACTTTTTGATTATTATTGTCTGGTCACTAAATATCTAGCTTTTTCCGTTTCATCCCTCTTCATTTCTGGGTAGTCACTTAACTTTTTTATTATTGTTATTTGGTCACTAAAATTTTGATTATTGTTATTTGGTCACCAAATTTTTTAAAAGAAGATGCAGAGGAGGGATGTTAATCCCGCCACCATTCGTGAGGGATGTTAATCCCACCGCCGTCACGGAAAGTGTGGCCAGTTTGTGCCTGGCGGAGAGAAGAAGATGCAGATGAGGCGGAGGCAGAGGCATTCGCGGAGGATCTAGATCTGAAAGGAATCGTCAATCGCGGGTGGATCTCGATCCAGAGGAGGTAGAGGCGGAGGCGCTTCTTCTCGTCGGAGTTGCGGTGGCAGCATGGTGCTAGAAGAAGAAGGTGGATCGGCGGTGACGAAGGCAGATGAAGATGAGGGAGAAGAAAGGCCAGGGGAGCAAGGAGAAATCGGAGGAAGAGAAGAGAGGAGCGGATTAATTGAGCCGCCGACGTGGTTGGAGAGAAGGGATAATTGGGCCGCCGGCGGTGGTCGGAGAGTAGACGAAGAGAAGAAGAAGAAGGAAAGGAGAAGGGGTTGCTCCGCTGGATCGGCTGGAAAGAAGAAGAAGAAGAAGAAAGAAGAGAGAGGGATTGCAGGCGGGAAGAGGGATAAGCGGAGGAATTGATTGGCTAATTGGTATTGGCACGGATTGCCAAGCTGGAAGAGAGAGATGAGCCAAAAAAATTAGTCACGGTTTCTTATGAACCGTGACTAAATTGGTCACGGACACGGTTCATAAGAAATCGTGACTAATTTAGTCAAGGTTGACCAATTTAGTCACGATTCATAAGAAACCGTGACCAATTAGTCACTGTTTCCAAAACCGTGACTAAAAATTCGTGACAAATGTTGTATTTTCTTGTAGTGCTGTTAGAAATTGACAAGCAATAGATGGAAAATAGAAATAAGATCGAGAGAGATGACACACTGATTTAACGTGGAAAACCCTTGCGGGGGAAAAAACCACGGATGCACGACGATGACGAAAGCTCCACTATGATGAGAGAATACAAGATGTAAGGATTTTACAAAGTGCGGCTTTATTTTCCCTACGGCTAACAAGGGGTATAAATAGGATGGAGATACAAAACCCTAATAGGTTAATAAGCTAATGGGCCTAAAGAGGCTAGGCTCATAAGTTAGGGAATTTGGATCACCTAACTTCAACACATACGATAGAGTTGATTGAAGATTTCTATTTGCGACTATGCGGGTGATGGGGTTTAGAGGAATGTTCATTGAATGGATCAAAGAAATTGTAACCTCGGTTAGATTTAATGATGGGATTTAGAGGAATGTTCATTGATTGGTCCCCCCTTCCTGTTTCTAATTGTAGCAAATGTCATGTCTTTCCTTTTGTGTGTAGTTGAGAGTAGAAGTATCAAAGGGATGAAACTCAAACATCGCTGCCCAGTGTTTCATCATATATTATTTGTAGACGAAACAGTGTTGTTTGGGAAGATGTAGGTGGATAAAATGATGAAATTTAAAGGAGTACTAGAGCTTTATTGCCTTCTCTCAGGACAAGCGGTAAACGAAGCAAAATCGGTGATTCTGTTCTCGAAAAACATGCCTTAGAATACAAAGACTAAAGTGGCAGATGTGTTTGGGGTTAATGGGGATTTGGGATTGAGCAAGTACTTAGGGATGCTGATGGAGTGGAGACAAACGAAGACAGACACCTTCTGGTTTCTAATCTAAAGGATGCAAGCGAAAGCGCAAAGCTGGAAGAGCTTACTGCACTCGCAATCTAGTAGGGAAACCTTGATAAAAGCTGTTCTCTAGGCTATACCAGGATTCATCTTCTCGTGTTTCCTTCTCCAAAAAAACGTATTAAAGAAGATGGATTTAGTGATTGGGAGATTTTGGTGGGCGGGTGACAGGGAGAAGAAAACGATCCATTGGGTTTCAAAGGAGAAAGTGTAGAGATCAAAAGCTGAGGGGGGACTTAGTTATAGAAATTTTGAAGATTTTAACCTCGATTTCCTTGCAAAGATGGAGTGGAGGATAATTCTTAACCCTGGAGCTCTACGTGTGCTGAAAGCATTGTATTTTTCAAGGTGTGGTTTTTTTAGGCAAGTAAGGGTTTAAAAACCTCTTGGTTGTGTTAGAGTGTTCCAAAAGAGAAGAATGTGTTGCTGAAGGTGTGCAGAGTTAATATTGGAAATGGTGAGGATACCTGGTTCAACGATGCTGGAGGCCAGATACCATTGATTTTAGATACTCACTACAAGCCTTGCGGAACTGTAAGATAATTGAGTTCATCATGCAATTACATAAAAGGTGGGATAGAGTGAAACTTCGAACTATTTTCCAGGAGGAGGTGATTAAGAAGATCATGTTAATTCCCTTGGGATTAGCTTTCTTCAAAGATAGATGGATATGACACTATGATCGCAAAGGACTCTTTTCGGTAACTGTGCTACAAGATGTTTAGAAAAGAAAGAAATGATCACAACCAGTCAATGGATGATACTAGTAGTAAGGAATGGAGATGACTGTGGGGGTTAGCACTTCCTCCCAAACTCACTTTCTTCCTCTGGAGGGTTTGTAAAGGTGTCTTAGCAACTATAGAAAACCTACACGAGCGGGTGTGAAGCAATGACAGCATACGCCGTGCTGCAATGAAGGGGTTGAGGAATGGAGACATCTTTTTTTTTGGATGTGTGGTTCCTAATGCTTTCTGAGGGGAAACACTTTCGAATTTCTTGCATCCAGATAATGATATTACTCTTATATCATGGTTAAAACTCATTGAGGAGTCAAACCGTTGGCCAGTGTCAAGTGTTGTCTTTGTTATGGAACCTGTGGAAACTGGTGTGTGATGGATCGTTTTCGAACGATACACAAAAGGTGGGGCTCGAAGTTGTGATGTACAACAACGAATGACAAGTGGTGAATAGCAGAGCTTGTAGTTTCTTTTGTCAAGATGCAATCGCAGCGGAAGCTAGGACAATTATGGCGGTAGTGGAGATGGCAAAAAATGAAGAAGGTGAATGTGTGATCATCTCTAACCGTACAACCCTGGTGGAGGCTCTTAATTCCCCAATCGACAATTGGCCGCGGGAATGCGCAGCAACAATTGCTTCAATCCGTGAAAGTCTGGATATATAGCAAAACAACAAATCTACTTGCAAAAAAGGGGTTGATCGAGTGGCGGCCATTATTGCGCGTCGGGCAAGAGATGGTTGTTTGGAAACCAATTGGATTTCAAATCTTTCTCTTTTGCTTTTCTATGATTTTGTCTTACAGAATATTGTTGTGTTTATGTCTATCAGGACTTCATGTTGCTCGTCTCATTGATTAACTACCATTATCATTAAAAAAATATTTAAGACTAGGTATGAATGGAATCAAGAGGCATTTTTTTCAGTGACCAAATGAATATTTGGTCTACTAAACCAAATTAATTATAGTCATTGATTTAATATTAAAATAATAAGAGTGTTCTAATTTAATATGATCAATTAATTACCTAATCAATTAGTAGATAATTATTAGAAGGTCTTTTAAGGTTACTATAACTAATATTTTTTATTTTTTTCCCCTCTTCCTACCAACTTGTTCTCACTTCCTAGTGATATTTTCTTTCTTCCTTCTATTGTGCCGTAATTTTTTTCCTTTTTCTCCGGCCAAGATTCATTTTAGGTGTTTTTTTTTCGGGACATCTCCAAAAGAGATATCGTAGACCGTGAACCATCCTAGGAGTTAAAAAAAGAAAAAGGAAAAGAAAAGGGAAGGAGGGGAAGGGGGGGGGGGGGGTCGGGGTGGAAACATTATCGACATAATGGTCTTAAATTAATTAGGTCAAGCGAGATCGGAGAAAAATCAATGCCTCTTTGGCCAGATTGTGTGCCAAAGTATTTTGAGTCCTCGGAATAGTTTTGTAATCTACAAAATCTAGATCATTAATCAACTGTCTAACCTCGTTGACAATTGCTCTAGCAAAAAAATATGCAATCCGTTCAAACTTCTTATAATAAAACTGTAGTTATTTCCTCATTGAACACAATTATTTTACCAGCAGCTCTAAAAAAGAGGGTAAAGCAACTAAGCGTATCAATTTCCATCTTGAATCCGGCTGTCTTCATTTTCCAAGAAAAATATTGTAAATTAAATTAAAACCCTAATTAAATGACCAATTAATCTCAAAATTGGGCTAACGACAATTACTTATTAATTAACATTAACTATATTATTGGAACATCTTAAATATACAATTAAACCAATAATACTTACCCAAAGAGGAAAAGGCCATCCCCTGCAGTCATACACTAGCGAAATTATTGTTGGCCAACACTATAATTTTCAAAAGTGCACAATCATCGGCAACCGGCAATTAAGGTATCAGTTAACAATAGCTTGTAACCCCAAACGACAATTAAGATCCCGTGATTAGTACCATATGCAACTCATCAATGGGGCGTCAATTACGTTTGAAAATTCAGCTTAAATTTCGGATTTGAATTAAATGGGCAAAACCCCTAGTTAATGCAGCATCTCACTGGAGAGCGTTCCTCCGATCACGTCCACACCCGACCGAAAACACCCTTCCTTCCTGATCTCAACGGGAGGATTTTGATCTTAAAGGGAAACAATTGGAGGATTAATCCTGGAGGATTAATCCTCCAGGGGTTCTATGAATCTGTCGATTTGTTTGATTGTTACTTAATAACTTGAAAATCACTTTTTCCAACTTAATAACTCGAAAATCAGTTTTTCCAACGTCGGACAATTACATAGGGCCGTCCACATTCAAGTAGGCGACGAATGATTTCATTTCACAAGACCGAAGATCCTTAAAATCGTCACCGATCTTGTCATGACAATATTTCCAAATCCGGTAACCACAATAACTTATATGATCATCAGGAAGAAGAACTCCCTCTATTATTAACCAGGGATTAAGATTCCTTACAAGCACCGACCAGAGGACGGGCTTGAATACCTCAGGTTGGGAAAACTCCCAACCTCTAGAATAAGGAAACTCAACGGCCCAGAACCGAGGAGAACAGTTCCAACGACACACCACCTTTTAAAACTCGACTGGAGAAGGAGGGCGTTCGCCGCCGCCGGAGATCCCGAGGAGAAGGAGGGAGACAGGATGTACGCTCTGTCTTTGATCAACAATCCAACAATCGCCGCCGCAACCTCGGGCAGCTCACTCACCATCTCATTCCTCGCACCAACCTCACCTCTCCTCCGACCTTCACCCCGTGATATTGACAACGTTCATTTTAGGTGTTTAGACTAAGGTGTTTTAGGTTGTTGATTTCTGACTTTTGTCTCTAACTACTGTATTCATTATTCATGGTCAATCATGATTTGTTTGCTGCATCGAATTCGTCTGATCTCTAAATTTCATTGGAAATCGTTCTCAACATATCTCCAGATTTTGGTTACGATCAAGTTTATGCCGAGCAACTTGAGGATAAAAAAAATGATGATTGTAATGACAACCATACCGAAGAAAGTTTGTTAATTGTTCGATGAATTTTCTACTCCTTTCAATAGTGTTATTTTGTCTCTCTTTGTAATGACAACCGTACCGAAGAAGTCTTGATAAGATAATCCTAGTGTTTGTAAGGGTGAACTAGGACAGTGATAATTGTCCATGTATAATTCATGTTAAAATGTGGTTCACAAAGTTGGGTGATTCACAATATATTCAAATAAATCCTACACCGTCATGTATATGAAATATATTAACCCTGCAAAAATGAACTAGTGCAGGCAGTAGATGAACTTGTTATATGTTATCACAACATAATTCCTACACCGCCATTGTCCTAGGATAAGCATAATTCAAATTTCATTTCCACCAAAATTCATAATCAATCCTAACATTGAAATCCAAAAGTCTATCAAAACCAAAATTCATAATCCACTAAATTTCATTTCCTATATGATACTAAGACTTACTAAATCCAGAAGTCTATGAATCCAAAAAAAATCCTAGAATATCATTGTATTGTACAAGTCCTAGCAGCCATCTTAGTCAACTCCTCCTCGTGCTCGGAATATGTCTTGTTCGCTTCATCAGAAAATAGATCAGTAGCTATTCCTGCAAAGTTCAAATAAAAAGGTTAACTTCAATATAATCAAGTTTGTCGTAGTGCAAGACAAATACTAGAAGTTGTCCTAGTGCAAGCATCGCAACATTGTCATAGTACATGCATCGCAAGTTGTCCTAGTGCAACAAACCAAATCTAAACTGTCCTAGTACAGTGGCTTACACCACCTCTAAACTGTGTTGGTTGCACTAGCAAAGCAAAACCATAACTATAACTAAATTGTCCTAGTGCAGCAAACCAAATGACATTGTTTAAAGCTGAGTTTTCTAGTGCAGCAAACCAAATGACATTGTTTAAAGCTGAGTTTTCTAAGATTTATGCACTCTCATTCTTAGGATGTACATAATGACATTGTTTAAAGTGAGCATTCCTGGCTGGTTTTCCTCTTTTAGAATCCAGCTAATAAGAATGGTCAAGTCCATGTATCAATGAGAAAAGGAAATCAAAATAGATCAATTTTGCAAGTCCTAATCTGCCTATTGTTGAGATTTTTTATTAGCATGCAATTGCAATTTCTATAAAAAGTATGTTTATATTTTCTTTGTTTGTATTGCACTAATTTTCATCTATGCCATTAGCTACAGTCCAATTAGTCTTAATATACCGTAGGACACCCAATTAGTCTTAGCTACAGTTCCAATCCAATTAGTGTAATTATTAGTCTAATTGGTTGTCCTAGTGCAAACAACACTTAAATTTATCTTATTCATATATTAGACAATTGAGCCAGAGTGTTGTCCTAGTGCAAACATAAGGCTGAGAAATAGAAACATAGCAAAAACACAACAGAAAGACAAAAGGAGGAAACACAAAATCTAAACTCAAAATTTCGGAATAAAAATCTAGCTATGGAATAGAAGCAGAAACACAAAAAATATATAGATTTATGGCACTAAGAAACAGAAATAGAGCAAAAACACCAAATTTAAACTCGCAATTTCTGATAAAAGCCTAGTTATGAATAGAAGCTAACATTGATTTCTTCTTCTTCTCGGTGAAGGGGAAGTGCGGAGAATAATTGAGGAGAACGACAGGGGGAAAGTCGACGTGGGGTGGGGGGTGGGGGGTGGGGGGATGACGAGCGTCAGTGGAAGTTGCCGTGAGGGGTAGGCTGGCGCACTTCAGGGGGGGGGGGAAGTCGTTGGGGGGGTGAATCGCCGGTGGAGGAGAGGAGCGGCGTGAAAAAAATACGGAAAAAGGGTTTTATGTGTGGTGGAGAAGGGGTTAAATATTAGGATTAGGTTTTTACTTTTTATTTTAATATGTTTGAATTAAATAATTGTATAAAATTTCAGTAATTCATTTAAATCTAAGGGTTCTTATTAATTTGATTTACTAGACCAAAGGAAGGGCTTGATCCTGATCAGAATCAGGACCATGCTCGATAATGACGCGTAGCCTTTGTAGCCTTTGTGCACTGCTGCTGGACCACCTGCCTTTATTATCGGACCCTACTAATTTCACGCGCTAAATGCATTGGTGATGGTTCACGCCCTCACCCATACCTGGGAATAGGAAGCGTGCCAGTTTCAAATTCATATTCGCCCGCGTGGTCCTTTCATTTCACAATCTTCACTCCCCACTCGCTCTCACCGCCGAACACGTGGACTCTGCTCTCTGTCTCTTTCTTTCCCATTTCTCTCGTGTGTTTTTTATTTTATCTCCTCTCTCTTTTTGTTTCTTATTCTCTTCTTGCTCCGACGACGGATATGGTGTTCTTGACTCTCGTCGTGTCGGCCACCAAGGTCGCCGGCGTCTTAGTCAGCCTCACCGTCGCTTCCAACGCTATCTCTTTCTGGCGTTTCCAGAAGAAGAATCTCAAGTCTTTCCAGCCCGGTATTGACGAGAGCTCTGACATTCTGGCGGAGTTTAATGTTGACGGTAAATTTCTTCTCTGCTTATATCCAACTTCCCCTGCCTAGTCGCTGCTTAACCTGTTGCTGACTGACTTCAATTCTTCACTTGTTTGTTTTATTCTGTCGATTGGCGCATTTAAATGCCGATTTCAAATTTGTTTGGCTGCTGCTTCAGTACCTTCTGCTCGGCTTCAGAGTTTGTATTCTAAAGTAGACGAATAGGGAGATATAATGCATTACTTGCCAAACTTTTTAACTTTTACACGAATCTATCCAGTTATCGACTTCCAAAATATGTTGAATGCACGCAGATACATTCCACTGTTGTGTAGGAGAATCTATTGTAAACAGAATCTGCAACGATGGGAGTGTTTGGTGTTCATTTTGGCTTTACAGTATATATCTTCGCTTGGAAAGTAGAGGATAGGTATACGGAATTTGTCTATCAGGAAGTGTCATGAATTTGGATTAATGTTAATTTTGTGTTGGCGTAGGAGGAGAAGAAAATGAGTTTTTCTTTGGTTTGGCGACTGCACCTGCTCATGTTGAAGACAGGCTTAACGATGCTTGGCTCCAGTTTGCCGAGGAGACTCCTGGTGACTTATCGCTTCCACAGGGAGACCTGCAAACAGCTGATGCTGTCCTCGGTTCAGCTGGAGGAGACGGCGGCTCGCAGCATGCTTCAGTTTCTTCAGAAGAACGTGCTAAGACGGCTAAAAAGAAGAAGTCAATTAAGGTATCTATGGAAGCTATGATTAGAGGGTTTGAGAAGTACACAGAAGAAGAAGACAAAGAAGAACTGCCCGTGCCAACTGAAGAATTTCATCACAATGTAGCAGCATGGCACAATGTTCCCCACCCGTACGTTCAATTGTGTTTTGCACCGTACTTAGTATATTATGTGTTAATGCAATTGGTTGGTGATATATTTAATTTCTGTCCCTTTCGGCTGGTGTTGATATGAAAATGTCTTCTTACTGTTTTCAGAGAGGAGAGACTAAGATTTTGGTCTGACCCTGATACAGAACTGAAACTAGCTAAAGATGCTGGTGTCACCGTTTTCAGAATGGGAATAGATTGGACTCGAATTATGCCTAAGGAGCCTGTCGACGGCCTTAATGATGCTGTAAGTAGGATGCTGAATTTTATGTCGTTGATGCTGTAAGAAGAATAATGTGTTTTGGCCACATGTTATTTTATAAATGTAATGATATCTGAAGAACCTTCTGTACACCGTTGCATCCCAATAACTCGAGTTGTTGGGAAGGGATTCTGAATGGATCTTATATTGTTACTAACACACCCCCTCAAACGGAAGCTCTCAGAAGAGCTGAGGTTTGCACAGCTTCGGTAAGACTTGTGCAACGGAATGGGGGCCACAGAGACTTCAATAAGCCTTTATACACGGATTTATGGTTATCGGGATTCGAAACCTTGACCTTTTGTTAGTCAAAGGCTCTGATACCATGTCAAGAACCGTTGCATCCCAATAACTCGAGTTGTTGGGAAGGGATTCTGAATGGATCTTATATTGTTACTAACACCTTCATGGCTGGGAAATATATTTTACAGGTTAATTTTGCTGCACTGGAGCGGTACAAATGGATCATTTCAAGGGTCCATCACTTTGGAATGAAGGTGATGTTAACTCTTTTCCACCATTCTTTGCCACCTTGGGCTGGTGAGTATGGCGGATGGAAGCTGGAAAAGACTGTTGATTATTTTATGGACTTCACGAGGTTTGTATGGTAGTCTTGGTGATGGATTTTCCAGATAATTGTCTTTGTCCTTCAAGTAATTTCTTTCTTGTGGCAATTGGCAAGTGTCAATGCCAATTTGCAAGAAAAGTTATTGTCTTATTCAAGTGGTTCTTTAGTACACCTCTCAAACTGATGCCCCCTTTTCTGAAGACATTAAACCAAGGAGCGCAGCAAAATAGGTTATTGTTTTTTGACATTCAGATTGGAAGGTATCTGAAGATTCTTTAGTTCGTTAATTAGTTAGGCGTTGATTACTCAAATTCTTTTTCCAATCCCTGTGCTGTGCTCAATTTGTTGCTGTTATCATGACACTTCAATGTTCGCATGTAATACAGGGTTGTTGTTGATGCCGTATCAGAGCTAGTAGACTACTGGATTACATTTAATGAGCCCCATGTATTTTGCATGCTTACGTATTGTGCTGGTGCATGGCCTGGTGGTCATCCTGATATGCTGGAAGCTGCAACTTCTACTTTACCAACTGGAGTTTTCAACCAGGCAATGAACTGGATAGCTGTAGCTCACTCAAAAGCCTACGCCTTTATCCATGAAAACTGGTTTGTGGTGTTCTAAGTTTAAACCTTCCAAGTTTAGCCAAAAATTATGCTTATACATCGGCTTTGAAATTATTATCGTTTGGAGTAAATGGAGACACATCAAGTGACAGCAAAACATGTGTCAAAAAATAAAGTGACAGCAAAACACAACTGTTCAAATTGTTTTATATTTGGAAGCAAGCACATGACTCATTGAATCATTTTGAGTTTCTGTCCTAAATAATTCTTCTTATGAGACCGTATCATTTATGCAGTACAAATCCAGTGGTTGGAGTAGCACATCATGTGTCTTTTATGAGACCTTATGGTCTCTTTGATCTTGCTGCTGTTCAGTTTGCAAACTCCCTTACAATATTCCCCTTCATTGATAGTGTAGCAGGCAAGCTTGATTATATAGGCATCAACTACTACGGACAGGTTCTTACTTGCCTTGAAACTCCATTGATTTAAACCTTCAGTCGTTCGATATCGTTTCCTTTCTGTATAACAACTAATAATAATTTCTCGTTCTCCAGGAAGTGGTTTCAGGTGTCGGGCTGAAGTTAGTAGAGACTGATGAATACAGTGAATCAGGACGAGGGGTATATCCTGATGGCTTATTTCGCGTTCTACTTCAGTTCCACGAAAAGTACAAGCATTTAGGGGTGCCCTTCATCATTACCGAGAATGGAGTTGCTGATGAAACAGATGTCATCCGTCGGCCATATCTGTTGGAACACTTGCTTGCAGTCTACGCAGCCATGATATTGGTATCAACTCCATTGTTTTCCATTTTCAGTTATAGCAAACTCATCACTTGTGTTTTTCAAGATCCATTTGCAGTATTGATAGACACACATTGGTTAAAACTCGATGTCAGGGTATTCCTGTGCTTGGTTACCTGTTCTGGACCATTTCTGACAACTGGGAGTGGGCTGATGGATATGGTCCCAAGTTTGGACTCGTAGCCGTAGATCGTAACAATAATCTTGCGCGGAATCCCCGTCCTTCTTACCAACTTTTCTCCCAGGTTGTGACGAGTTTCAGATTGCATTTTGGTTTTCTTAGAACTTGCTCCTTTACTAATTTGAACAGTTGGAGGAATTCAGGTGGCGAGAACAGGTAAGATTACAAAGGAAGAGAGGGACCAAGCTTGGGCTGAGCTTCAAAGTGCTGCTAAAGAGAAGAAAACACGACCTTTTTACCGTGCTGTGAATAAGAACGGCCTAATGTATGCAGGTAAAAGAATCACAATGATGAATAAGAAACTGCCCCTACTGTTATGGTATCGATTCAATCTTTGTGTTGACAGGTGGGCTTGATGAACCAATTCAGAGGGAGTACATTGACAGAGACTGGCGATTTGGACACTATGAGATGGAAGGTCTGCAAGACCCATTAAGCCGGTTGTCTAGATGTATTCTTAGGCCATTCATCAGGAAGAGAAAAGGAAGGATAATTGAAGACAAAACTGAACATGTTCTTCAGCCTCTTACTTGAGGTGTTTGATCCAGGATTTAAATTCACTTTGCATTATTTGTAAATGTTTGTCGATATACATGAATGTATGAATTTGGAGTTGGCCCCTTGTTGGGATGCCTAATCTGTATTCAGAGGCGAGGATTACCATTTACAACTACTGCATTGTCCATAACACTGTCCATACTCTCTTATCCATAATTTATAACACTTTTAATCTTAGTACTCTTTATTTTTTTTTTTTTTATTCGTTAGATAAAATAAAACTCTAAATTATAAATTTCATATGAGAAAAAAAAAAGTCACACATTCATAAACTTAGTTAGGTTCCTTTAGGAAAAAGTGGTGGCGAAGCTCTTACATGTAATTATGTCATGAAGTTAAATTACAACATATTTTTTTTAGGGATTAAATTACAACATATATTTACTCAAACACATAACTAACCACTCAAATTAAGTTTTTTTTTATCAAAGTTGTCAACTATTAATAAATTTAATTTTGATATTTTTTGTGTATGTAATTAAATTCTAGATAGAAAGTATTTTGGAAGATCAATAGAAGAGTGTTAGAATCTTATTCGTCTATATAAAAAAATATTTAAAATTAAACTATCACTTTATCCCTTAGCGTACATGTTTTTTATTGAATATATTTAACTTGTATGTTTTCTATTCTCTGGTTACTATATTTAATTTAAGTCCTTATAACTATTTATTTAATATCCTAATAGAAAATAATAAAAAGTCAAAGATAGAATTTTTATAGTTTTAGTATTTTTTATATTTTAAATACATAAGTAGTTCCTCGAAACAATACACATTGCCTCAATCGAGGCGATCTCGTCAAGACAAAGGTAAGGTGTAAGTTTGAAAATGATGGTAAACACATAATTAGTTATTTTATTAGTGGTATTATAGTGAAATCACTAATTTCAATGGATTTAGGTTTAAATTACAATTTTAGGATTTTTATAAGTTTATGATTCTAGTGTTTAGAGTTTAGACAGTTAATATCAAAATTTATATTAAAATATATTAATATTAAAATTGATGCTACATTAACATCAAATTAGTTTCAAATGTATTAACTGATATAATTTTGTATATTAGATTATCCTAATTTTTTTAGTATTAATATTTTCTAATACTTATATGCAAATTTTCAAAATGATATAGTCATGGAGAGTTCGGCCGATGGATTTGTTATAATTACTATTGAACTACAACTTATAACAATTTGAGTGGTTTAATCAGATATCATCAGACTCAGCAATTTGACATCAGATATAGTTATGAAAACTATAATTATACGATTAGTATCTAATACTTTATTTTATTGGTAAGATAATGTCCATGTAATAAGAAATTACAAAAAAATTATGAATTTAGATAAAATAATTTAATAAAATTATGATATTTCTGAAAATTATTAATTAATCATAGCAAGAAAAAGTTATGACTGTAGGAGATTATTTTATTTTCTTACCCTTTATTATAAATTTTTAGTATATGGTATCAATAGATCATAGATGTTTCTACTATTTGTAATATAACTTCTATTATTCTAATTATTTATGGGAGTTTTCACCATAATAAATTAAAAAAATAAAACTATATACCAAAATAAATACCTATTCAAACTATGTACAAATATAAGTATATCCGCTCAGGACCTAGACGATTTGCCCAGGCCCTAGGCGTTATCGCCCAAACCACATGCGTTAACGCCTATTATTATTCAAATAGTTAGTAATGTAAACTTTTCATTTCTGAATCACTTTGCAAGTTGGTAAGCTAATTTTTTATAATTACAAAATGATCACTAGTTTATATAATTTTGTAAAATAATCATTGAAGTTTGAATTTTAATAATGAATTTGATCGTGCTACCGTAACCGTAACTAAATTGAATTCAATCCTTACTCACGAGTTTGTCGCTAATTAATTCTTTAACAATTTAACGAGCCAAACTTAACGAGTTGACGAATCGACCTCGCTCGAAAATCGAGTTGAATCAGGTAGGCTCGAACTCGCTCATCGATTCGAACGATATCCCTCGTACGAGACGTACGACTGCTCGTATGATGCCTGTCGTGGGACGTGTGGCCCTCGATCAGTAAGCCGCTCATATCCCCCACTAGCCGCCAAGCCACCATATAACACCTGAGCCATGTCATCATCCACACTACCCCTAGCCCTACACATAACGGTAGCGCGCTCCAGCGAGTCAACCTAGAAAAAAACATGAAATCAATAATACTGTTGAAGACTTAATGGACTTCTATTTCACAATAAAGTTGAGCACGAACCATCAAGTGGTGGCGCGAATCATCAGATGCGAGATCGCCGGTGGCTATGTGCTGATCCCTCTCACCCCAGTGGCTGACAAACTGGCGATATTTAGTCCGCCAATCTGAAACTGACGATCTGAAATCTGCCGCCAGTAACACCTCCACATGTCCTGCTGGCTCTGCGTCCTGTGGGACTCGCTGCTCGAAACCAAACTGCCGGATACAACGATCTGGGTGGTGCCATGCAATGTTAATCTATGCACAACATGGGCGTAACGGCCCGCCAGACGAGATCACCATGTGTTGGTTTATTCATGGAATATTCTAGATTATAGAAGGAGTATCCGAGTAGATTGTGTAGATATGGTAGTTAGTTAGTTTCCTTTTCTTCTCCACGTCTGTTGCATAGTTTTAGCTAGGATAATCCCATGATATAAGGGATCGTATATCTCCTAGGTCAGTCTAAAACCTGTATATAAACCCTTCTTAGGGTTCACTCAATAAATCAATAGAGAGAGTATTCTAAACTCGTTCATGGTATCAGAGCCATAAGGCATAAAAAATTTTTCTCCCTTTCTTCCTCAATCATCATCATGTCCGACTCTGAAAATCAAAGTCTCTACTGCCACTCCCCCAGCAGTTGTCCGAATATCCACGGAATCTGTTCCCATCCAAATCACGACTGTGAAGCTGAATGGAACCAACTTCCTCCGCTGGTCCCAGGCCATCCGAATGTACATTCGTGGCCGTGGGAAGATCGACTACTTGACTGGAGACACGTCGCGAC
Organism: Linum lewisii; assembly: GCA_034768395.1. Taxonomy (NCBI): domain Eukaryota; kingdom Viridiplantae; phylum Streptophyta; class Magnoliopsida; order Malpighiales; family Linaceae; genus Linum; species Linum lewisii. The sequence continues at coordinate 18,848,929 of CM068296.1, read as the reverse complement.
CTAAAGATGATGAGGCGACTTTTCCAGTGGTGATGACATGGCTGGTCAGCTCAATGAACGAGGAGATCAGCGGAAACTACCTGGGCTACTCTACTGCAAAGGAACTTTGGGATGATGTGTCTGAGACATACTCAGACCTTGGTAATCAATCTCAGGTTTATGAGATTACCCTGAAGCTGGCTGATATTGTTCAAGGTGATGATTTTGTGACTCACTATTACAATAAACTGAAGCGTCTTTGGCAAATTTGTTTAGTAATCTGGAATGGAAGTCCACTGAAGATGGAACTCAATATCGAAATATTGTTGACATTAACCGGATTTCCAAGTTTTTGTCTGGTTTGAATGTTGAACTTGATGATGTTCGTGGACGGATCATTGGGAGAAATCCGTTACCACCGATTGGAGAGGTCTTTGCTGAGGTTCGAAGGGAGGAAACAAGGAGGGGTGTCATGCTAGGCAAGCGTCCTGAAGCCGCTGTGGAGGGTGCTGGACTCCAAGTGACTGCCGAAGCCCTTGCCGCTAAACAAAGGGGACCTGATCCGAAGGGACACCTGAAGTGTAGCTACTGTGGCAAGCCTCGTCACTCCCGAGAGACCTGCTGGAAGCTACACGGAAAACCAGCACACCTAAAGACTCCTCGAGCTGACGAAGTATCTGCAGTACGTGCTAATGCAGCTACTGGATAGCAGTCAGGGAACCTTCTGAGTCAAGAACAGCTCGATCAAATCCTGACCATGCTGAGATCTCAGACCTCGATTTCTGGTACTCCCACAGCTTCCTTGGCAGATGCGGGTAAGAAATTCCTGGCACTTTCAGTTAAATCAAACCCTATAACTTGGATTCTTGATTCCGGTGCATCAGATCACATGACAAACTCCTCCCTTTATTTTACAACTTATTCACAACTACCTGGTTCATCTAAAATAACTATTGCCGATGGTAATTCTGTCAATTGCAGGAAAGGGCCATATTCCTTTGTCTGAAGAACTTATCCTTAAATCTGTTCTTCATGTCCCTAAACTTGACTATAACCTCCTTTCTATTCGACGTCTTACTAATGATTCTAACTGTGTTGTCCTATTCCACCCTTTCCATTGTGTCATACAGGACCAGAGCTCGAGGAAGGTGATTGGCAGTGCTAAGCTCCGGGATGGTTCTACCACTTGGACATGAAGACTCTTGGTGATGGAAAAGGTCAAGGCTTGATCTGTAAGAGTTCTCCTCATGTTCACGGAAAGATCATGCTTGAGCATAAAAGATTAGGCCACCCTAGTTTCCACTATCTTCAAAAATTGTTTCCTGATTTGTTTTTTGGAATAAACTTAGCCAACATTCGATGCGAGTCTTGTGAGTTGGCTAAGAATCATCGTCATGTGTTTTCTAACAGACCTTATGTTCCGTTCAAACCTTTTTACTTAATTCATAGTGATGTTTGGGGGCCTTCAAAAATTTCTACTCTTTCTGGAAAACGTTGGTTTGTGAGTTTTATTGATGATCACACTAGACTTATACTTGGATTTATCTCTTAAAGCAGAAGTCTGAAGTTGCCTCTGTGTTTTGTGAATTTTATTCCATGATTCATAATCAATTTAACACTAGCATTGGCATCCTTAGAACCGATAATGGAACAGAGTTTTTTAATCACACTCTCGGCAGTTTCTTAAAGCTTAAGGGCATTGTTCACCAATCTTCTTGTCGACATACCCCCCAACAAAATGGGGTGGCTGAACGCAAAAATCGACACCTCTTGGAAGTAACTCGTGCCCTTATGTTTTCTTCTCATATGCCAAAATATTTATGGGGAGAAGCCCTATTAACTGCCTGCTATTTAATCAATCGTGTTCCTAGCAAAGTTTTGAAGTTCATTACTCCTCTGTCTTGTTTTAACATGTTCTATCCTGCAAATAGACTTCAAAATACAGCCACGTTAAGGATTTTTGGGTGCACTTGCTATGTTCTTCAGCCTATTAGCTCAAGAGGCAAACTTGATCCTAGATCCACTAAGTGTGTGTTTGTTGGTTATGCCAGCAATAAAAAAGGATACAAATATTTTCATCCTAGTACTAAGAAAATGTACATTTCAATGGACGTTGTTTTCTGGGAAGAACAACCGTTTTTTCATAAAAATTCTCTTCAGGAGGAGAATATAACTTTGGAAGATAATTTTTGGGAGACTCTTCATTTTCCGTGTCCAATTACAAATGAGAACAATCAGATAATGGTGGAATATAAGGAGCCTGATTCTAGTGCTCAGCATGAACTATCTGAAGCAGGAGGAGAGTTACAGAGAACTCGATCGAAATGGTCGAAACCTGATCTTCAGGTCTAT